>JAVJIF010004181.1:0-325997 GCA_038442645.1 Agave tequilana
TACAACCAAAGTATACATACATATCCAAGATACAAACGAGTCCACAAGGATATATGCATGAAGGCACGTGGCTCAAAAAGGATATTCATGTATATCTAATGGTTTGACAAGGTAAACATATACATGAAGTTTAAATACCAATTCAAGGAAAACATGAAAGCATGAAAAGTATGAAAATTTAGCTTTTCATTAAAACAATTTGATACCAATTCTTTTTAAGGTATTGTATGATTTGTCAACACAAGAGTATACATACATATCCCTTAAACACACTTTGAGTCCATAATAGATATTTGCATGAAAGGCAAATGACTCAAGGGGTATACATGTATATCTTCAAGTTTGGCAAATACACATATACATGAAATGAAAACTCATAATCATAAAAACCAATACCACAAATGGAATACAAGTTTAAAATGTATGAAATCATCAAAACTAGACTATACTAGCACATCTAATGGGAACAAACAAGCATTCAATCCTAAACATATATAGATTTATTTGTAGCCCATCATTGTACAAATATAAATCCTAGTCTTAATGAAAACTAACATCTAAATATATATTCAAAACATGAAGTATCAAAACAACACGAATATTATTTTGCTATATAAAACAAGCAAAGATTCATCAAAATTCTTTTATCAAACTTCTAGGTATATGTATGATTCATCCAAATTTAACAATATACATACATATCCCAACTGTAAACGAGTCTATTAAAAGTATTTGCATGAAGGCAAAAGACTCATGGGTATACATGTATATTTATTAGGTTTGAATTCAAAATACATATACATGAAGTAAAAACATGAAAATAGGCATAGCAAGTATAAATGAAGGAATCATCAAAACTAGCTTATACATGTGCATATAGTGGGTACAAATGAGCATGAAGTGCAAACATATAAAAGTCAATTTGTTCTCACTATGTGTACATGCATACATGCAAGTTTTGATAAAATCTACATCTAAACTAGTTTATACCACATAAGCATAAAACAACAAAAATCATCATGAGAAAACTAAAACATGATTACTATGTAAATTCACATGTATTAGATTCATAATGTGCATTATAGCTTAAACAAAAGTGAGAACACTAAGTATGGGTTCATATATATGTGTGTCTCAAATACTATACATGTATGTCAAGGATCTAATAAACATGGAATGAACATACTAATCCATAGACATCAAAAACATGTTATAAAGCATCAAAACATGCTATAAACAATAATATGAAAGCATGTAAACAATAAATGGGAGTTAGGAATTTGTTACCAAAACCTAGAAGCAACTCTCCTTGTCTCCAAAAACATGGTGGTCATCTCCATCAAAACTTCCCTTGAAAGTGATGCATCCAATTGATTTCCTTTAAGTCCGGAACGCACTACTCCAAGGTGTCATCACTCTCACGTCATGTGAGAGCCCCACACCTATATCAAAAATAATAGGAGGGGTGGTCTTTGGTACCCACATCTTGTTGGGTCCATGGGGGTTAGTCCCTTCCCTAACCCAAACAATTTCTTTACTAAATTTGAAACATTTAATCTATCATAACAAAATTTAGCAAGATGGCCTTTTCGGCCACAATGTGTACATGTGTACACATGATACATGTGTTGATGGTGTCCGTGTGGAGCATGTGTATGCCGTGGAGGGTGTGCATGCATAAATGATGGAACTTGTTTCTTTCGAACCAAGATTTCCAACCGTGTATGGTTCTTAGCACATTGGCTCATAGTGGAGCCCAAACAATCCATTTTCTCCTTCAACATATTTATATCATTTTTAATCATAGAAGAAGTGGTACATGCATTAGGTAGATTAGATGAAGCTACGCTAGCATGGCAAACATGTGCATCAATTTTATTTGTAAAATAACATTTTTCTTTAAACTATTTTCTAAATCTTTAGAAATTGAAACAATCTTAATTTTCAAAGAATCATTTTCTTTTAAAATAAAATCAACTTTTGAAGACAAATTTTCATTTTTCTTCAAAATAGCATGGCAATCATTTTTAGACTTCAAAAAGTTATTTTCTTTAAGTGCAAGATCAAGTTGAGATTTTTAATGAATCCCTCTCATTAGCAATCTCCTCTTTCTCTTGCAAAACACAATCAAGTTTAGAATGCAAACTCTTATTTTCATTTTCAATTTCTAGACTTTTCTTTTTCAAAATCTTATATTTTTCAATCAATTTTTCACATACATAGATAGTTCTTCATTTAAAGCATAGGCATCAAAATCATCACATGAAGAACTAGCATCATCACTATCTAAGTGGGATTCCGAATGTACCTCAAGGGAGTCATTCCCTTGGACCATGAAACATTGTGAATCGGATTCGCCACTAGTCTCCTCCTCTTGTGAATAGGCATTTGAAGCTCAGAGGTGGTGGTTGTTGATAATAGATTCCACACTGCAAAAGCGGAATCAATATTAGAAACACGCATAAGATAATCTTTAGGTAAAGTGCTTCTAATAGCCTCAAGGGCTTGTGCATTGGCCCCTATATGATTACCATTACCAAGATAGCATTTCTTGGTAGCGGCAAGAAAAGACATGCAAGCCTAGGGTTTTCAAATACATGGACATCCTATACTTTCAAATGTCAATGTTGGAAGGGTCAAAGTTAGGTGGGGTCATGAAGTCCATGGTAAACTATATGTATGCAAACAAGCAAATGCAAATGAAAGATTAGCAAGCAAATGGATCTCACTCCTAGGATGTTAAGCCTAATATCAGGAGCACTAGCTCTGATACCAATTGAAAAGACACCTAGAGGGGGGGTGAATAGGTGTTAGTGCTAATCTAAAACTAAATGCAAAACTAAGTGCGCTAAAAACGGAAGCTAATGCAAATTATGTACAAACTAATACAATACAACAAGTGTAGCCGAATTCCCCTTGCGAGGCTCTGGACTAACTCCCCTTGATTCCCCTTGAAATGGGTTGAGGTGCTATGTGAAGCTCTTGTTGGATGAGTATAAGTTAGGCACACACACACAAGCAGTCCAAGCAATCAAGGATATAGCAATATGGATTATGCAAGGCACAACACAAGCAAATAAATATGACAAGATGAATTATGCTCAACACAAGCAAATATGATATGAATGAAGTATGATGCTTTGCACAATATAAATGAGAGAGAGTTAGAGAGACAATGGATCAATCGCAAAGACCAAGATATGTTTCGAGGTTCGAGCACCTTGCTCTACATCCCCGCCTACACCACCGTGTAGGATTTCCAATCCACTATCTCCCACCGAGGGAACCTCTACCGAAGAGGATTTGTTACAACACTAGGAGTACCAAACTCCTCTCTCAAACAACAACCTCCACCGAGGCCAACAACCAACCAACAACCACCTTCTACCGAAGAGGCTCACAACCAACACAATCACCTCTACCTAAGAGGGATCCAAACTAATACCACTCCGATCACCTCTACCGAAGAGGGATTCACAAAAGCAAGGAGGGTTTACAATAAGTGGTTACAAAGACCACAAACACAATCTTTCTTTCTTTTCTCTTTTCTTTTTCCAAAAAAACAAGATCCTAATAGATTAGGATAGGTGATAGTTCAAGTGTGGAAATAAGGTGTTTTTGGAAACCAGCAACAAAGAAAATCTACTTGGAAATCACTTGTAAATAATAGAAAACGAAAAACAAAACAATCTCCCAAAAACCCTAGCTTTCTTTGATTTTCCAAAAACCCAAAACAAAAAAGATGAAATCTTTTTGACTTAAAAACTCTTTTAAAACTCTTTTAAAACACTAGAGAAAGTCTGAAATTTTTCTCCTTGAAAACCTTGGCCAAAATCCCAAAGAGATGGGGTTTATATAGGCCAAAACAGAAACTAGCCGTTAGAGCTGAGCTGGCAGTTCTGACAGGCAACGGTCGACCGGTCGGTCGACCGTCCAACGGTCATATTTTGACCCGTTGGAGCTACCGGTCGACCGCCCGGTCGACCCAACCAAACAGAGAGCAGAACTCTTTGCAGCGGTCGACCGTCCGGTCGACCGGACCACTGTGCTGCCAGACGTGCACAAGTCTGTGTACGTCGGTCGACCCGTGCGGTCGACCGTCCCGGTCGACCGACCAGCCAGTCAGCACAAAAAAAAAAAAAAAATAAGATCAGAAAATTTGGGAAAAATATTTTATAAAAATCTTTTATCTTTTTCTGAAAATTCTATAAAAACTTGTTTTAACATTTTATATTGAAACATAAACATGTGATAAAATTTTCAATCATATCAATTCATTTTTGTGTCTTGCCAATTTTATCAAAAACCAAACTTATATTTTATCAAACTTGATTTTTCAATAGGAAATCTGATTTTCCTAAAACTTATAGAAATACAAAAACATGATATTTGAACATTATTAAGCATGATGCATATGGACATAGGTCCAATATACATTCACAAAATATATCACAGTTTTTGTTCTTTAATTTCAAAACATGTTTTATACCAAAACATAAAACTACATGAATAGGTACGTCAAACTAAGTTTGTATAAGTCATATAAGCATGTATGTATATAGAGCACATCTAATATACATATAAAGCATGTAAACTTGTTTTGATCAAACTATTCATGAAAACCAAAATCCAAATCATGAAATGTGTGTGTATGTGTACTTGAGCATATCAACTATACTAAACTTTACAAATGGATCTAAAACTCACAATCTAAACTAGGATACCTAAGTCTTCTTGATGATCTCCATCTTCAAGTAGACTTGCTCCCAAACGCATCCACCGAGTCACCACAGAGTGCAAAGGTATGATCTTTAAGGTTTGGCACCGGAATCACCATGATAAGCTTCTAAACTCCTCTTGTTGAAGCTATCACCAAACTAATATCTTGCTAATGATTTGAAACTTAAAATCACAAGATTATTAGTAAACATAACTACATGAGTTGATCATCATCAAAACTAGAGTGGAGGGCCTTTGGGCCAACATTATTCACTCTCTGTTGGTTGCTTGTGACTTACCTAGTCGGCTACTCTAACTTGTATAGTCGACTATACTTGGTGCTAGTCGACTTACGAACCATCTATAGTCGACTAAGTCTTAACCAAAAAGATATGTGCTCTCTGTTGGCTGTTTGTAATTAAGATAGTCGACTATCTTGTCTTAGGTAGTCGATTAACTATTTTACTAGTCGACTGTCTACCATGTATGGTCGACTAATTTAGACCCAAAGATGATATCCACTCTCTATTTATTACCTGTAACTGAGGCTAGTGGACTAACCTATCATATATGGTCGACTAAGGGTGGTTTCTAGGGACTTGTCTGCCCATTATTCCCATCTAAAGTCGACTAATACTGTTGAAATTGCCTAGGTAAGTCGACTATCACAGAGTCTGAAAATATCAATTCTTTATAGTTTTAACATACGTTTTCCATCTTAACCATAATAATACACTTGTTAAACATAAAGTTGGACTCCCCTTCGGTCTCCTCCGTTAAACCCAGTCCCTTCCTCCTATACATTATTCAACGCAATATTCTCCCCTTCGATCACCTCCGGTTCCACCCGGTCCCTTCCTCCTATACATTATCGTATATTCTCCCCTTCGGTCACCTCCGGTTCAATCCGGTCCCTTCCTTCAAATATACAACAATTATATCCTTCATGTAATAACAACATGCGAGGATTCATAGAATAATGCCAACATAAATGATTTTCATGATTTCTACTTTACATAATGCCAATATTATGGAAATCATTACATGTATAAGTAACCACTTCCTAATTAACAACATGCAAGTTTTTTCAAGATAATCAACATATCATGTCATCTTAATATATGCATAGCCATAATTATATGCATAACATCAAGTATCATATTTATCCATAAAACTATTTCTCTAAAAAGGCATGTGGTTGACTATCATGTATACACACAATCATACACAATATTAAACATACATGAAAATAGTTACAACATGATTACCATAAGATTATATACACGTAAAATCTATAAACCATACACATGCATTATCATTCATGTTGACACTTTAAAAAGACAAGATTCTTGACTGGCCTGAACAATATCTAAACTTGTTGACATTTACAAAAGACGAGTGACAGACAAGTTGACGATCAGTTCTAAACCCATATCCGAGGGACAAATCAGCAACTTGGACTCTACTGATCCAGTGAAGCAGACAGTGAGCCCAGATTGTCTTTAAACAGACCTCAGCAGGTCTAAGATGCTAGGTTAGCTAAACACTTAGCATCACATGAGCCCAAAGGGATAGTCTCGCCTGGGAGGCTAAGATCGCCCAACTTCACCTTGGAGCCGTTCAAAGCTCCATCAGGAGGCTAACTTATAGCTTCACCTGAGGTGCTCAAGTTAACTCCACAGAGAGTTAGCTTCGCTCAAAGTCACACGCAACCGCGCAGAAGAATGGTCGGTAGCTTCGCCACAGATGTTATCTAGCTCCGTTGAAGAGCTTTCTTCTAACTTCGCCAGATGCTTCTTCCAGTTCCGCTATGAGCTCGATGCGGCAGCTCCGCTGCGGGTCTGTTATGGTTAACCTTTGACCAATTAAACCTCCAGATGAGATCAAATTAATTCAGGATCGAGATCAAATCTATTCAGGATCAAGATCAAATCTGAGATCAATTTGGCAGTATAATCTCTTGACTCTCCTAAAACGAGTAAGAGGATCAGGGGAGATCTTTCAATTATATGAAAAGAATCAAAATAGATAAGGAGACCGACCTACCCGCTATTCCTAGCTTCACAGAAGCTAATTCTAGCCTCGCAGCAAGGCTACTTTTCAGATTTGAACAGATTTGACTCAATTTGTTTTCAGATTTTCAGGGGATAATTATACCCCTACTCTTCTTATAAATAGCCCTCCAAGGGTACAAGAAAAAAAAAGAGGGAGAGAGGCGCACAGGCAAAGAGACGCACAGAGAGACGGCTATACAGAGATCTATTCTCCAGCTTTTAAGAATTCAGAGAATTCAGAGAACTACTTCTCTAATCAGGGTGCTGATACCCTAATACCTTCCTTCCTCTCAAGGAATTTTCGGAACCAGGCGAGAAGGAATTCCCAAGTGAAGGTAGTTTGAGAAGTAACAAGAGAATTCTAATCTACCAATCTTCTGTTCTTCGATTCCACGAACCAGGCGAGAAGGAATCTTATCGATCGCATCGTCAAAGGGACAAGTGGTCGCGCGCTGACCAGACTCCTATTGGCACACTTCTCCAGAATCTCAGAGGAGATCTACTTATAATCTTTTGTGTTACTTATAATTTAGCTCCTCGAACCCTTTTTGTAAGTTTTTCCCTTTGCAAAATCAATGGAAAACAAGATGGCGACTCCGCTGGGGAACGAATTCTCCACTGCTGAGAACCAAGTGTCGCAATGCGATGAACAGACCTTCGGGTCTATCTCTAAATTCAAGAAAGCCGGTACGACCAGAGCCCCTCTGGTTAAATCTTCAAAGCAAGTCTCCGCAGGGACAGATGAGGATCTTTGCGAGCCTACTGTGGTCCTCTGGCGCAATAAGGAAGCAGGCCCGCAGTGCAAGCCTATCACTTTCGAGAACCTGGTCGTTCACTTCGACCAAGAAAAATTTGAAGAAGTCCTCTCTGGGGGTGGTCTAATTCTTCATGCACGGAGGCATAGAAAGGTCTTATTGCCAAGGCCTCAGAATAGAAACCAGAAGTAGATTTCTGCCGACACCCTCAGCCTCGCATGTGGCTAGTCAGGTTCCCTGCGAACCTAGGTCTCCTTTGTCAAAACAGATGTGGAGGCCAAAGCAGAAGGCTCTGTGTAAAGCCTCAGGCGTAGCTACGTCACAAGTGCATCTCTCTTGCGAAGAAAAAGGTAAGATGCCTGCCTGTTCTAGCGAGACTGCTAGCTGCGAAGTCATAACGGCGACCATACCTTCGCCCAATTCAAGAGTAGTAACGCCTCGCACTAGCCTCGTTCTCATGAGCGAAGCTACTGTACCTCAGGGTACGCATGATGTTCATAGCCGCGAAGCTGGAACCAAAGCACCACAACGTGCTTCGTTCCCCAGTTCTTCAAGCCAAGCTAAGGGATTGTCCCTAAGTGCTGATAGCGGTGCTTATGCAGCTTCAGCACCCAAGGGCGTTTTCAAAGCTTTTAACCGCGAATTTAGAGCCAAAACACTATCTAAGGCTAATCATGTTCGCAGCAACATAGCGGATAAAGCACCACAGCGTGCTTCGCTCTCCAGTTCATCAAGCTCGCGCTTCGTAGCGGAGCTAAGGGATTATCCCTAAGTGTTGACAGCAGTGCTTATGCAGCTTCAACACCCAAGGATATTCCCAAGGTTCTTAGCCGCGAAGCTAGAGCTGAAGCACTATTTAGTGCTAATCCCCTCTGTGGTGATAAAAGGAGCAGGACATTGTCCTATGTGCAATCCAACAGAGCCTCTGCACTCAATCGTTTAGGCCCAGCTGGGTCTGACTTACGGGAATTCTTGACAAGCAAACAGAAGTCAGAACCTTTCCAAACTTCTTCCTCCTGTTGTCAACAAGTGGGATGTCAGTTGGTGACACTCCACTCAGTCCATTGCCGGCTAGGACCAATTCCCACCACTCCTCCAGGCCGACGATCAATTTTTGATCGACTGTCGGTGCAAGCTCCGGTGAAACATCGTAAAAGGAGCATATCGCGAGATTTACCCTCTGCATCCGTTAACATGACCGGAAGAGGACGAGAGCTACACAGGGGTAGGAGAGCATCCACGACACTCCCTACGGCTCCCCAGATCTAGATTATAGCCCAGGCTTGGGCGAAGTCTTGGTACATGAAGAAGGTATCTTTCGTAACACCAGATCTAGGGTTGTAATACCTTACAGTTATAAACAGTCATCCTCTTCAACTACAGTAGCCTCACCAGAACCAAGAAGAAGATCAGTCCAATGGTCTGATGAAGAGGATGAAGACAGTGGGTATGCCTCTTCGGCGACAGTCAGCTCAGTGCGAGCAAACAGAGTATCAGTGAACATGGCTGATAACAGTAATGATGACCTTCGTCGACGTTTGGAAACTCAGGAGCAAACTTCCAAGACCCAGCAAGAAGCTTTAGACAACATTCAACAGATGCTCACTCAACTCCTCAATAACCGGAATAATAATGATACCGGAAGTAACCATGATGAGAAGAACATCTTAGCAATGAACAGCCAAGGACGGAGAAGTCGAAGGAGGGTTCTTCTTTGGACGCTGAAGTCCTTAAAGGCATCCAAGCTCAAATCGCATCCCTAACTTAGAGGGATGAATTAAAGAAAGTAGGGACAGTCCGTCCTTACCCGCTGGAGTGGGATTCAGTGCCATACCCACCAAAGTTCAAACCACCAACGTTACATACTGTACAATGGCAAAAGCTCGCCAAACCAGCACATCTACTATTTTCGGTCTCAGATCGGTAATGTTATAGACAATAATGCTATCATGGGTAGGCTGTTCATTGGCACCTTAAAGGGGGTGTAGCATTCGATTAGTTTCGAAGTCTCCCTCCGGGCTCCGTCAATTCCTGGATCGACCTGAAAACCCGATTCCTTTCTTGTTTCTATGAGAACGATACCGAGGTAACCATGGACAAGCTCCTCTCCACTGTGCAGAAGAAGGGCGAATCTGTCCATGACTACATTGAGCGGTTCAGAAACTTATCTTTGATGTGCCCAGCAGTGATGCCATTACCCATGCTCTTACAAACGTGCAGGCACAACTTCTTAGACTAAGTAGAGGTTCACATGGGAGCTGTCAAAACCCATACCTGAAAAGAACTGATCGAGCAAGCTGAGATAGCAGAAAAGTCGGCTAAAAAGTTCGAACCATCCACCCCCTAAAGGCAAGTGGGGTATGAATAATAAAGGACGTAGCGACATGGCGCAGTCTTCTCAAGCCAAAGGGAAGGAGACTATGTCCATAGAATTGTCAGGGATGTGCAATCAAAGGCCAAGAAGGGCGGCTTCAATAATCAGGAGTTCAAGTTTCTTCCGAAACAATACTCTTTCAAAGACGATCAAGTGACCATAATATTTCATTTACTCCATAAAGGGAATAAATTGAAGCTGTCGGATGCTCGATGTAACAATGAAATAGGACGCATGAAAGATCCCAAATACTATCTCTTCCACAGGATGATTCACCATCCTACCGACAAGTGCTTTGTCCTCAAGGACAGAATTCAAACTTTGATCGACGCCGGAATCCTGACACTAAAGTCAGAACAAAAGAAAGTCACTGCAAATATGGTGACCCTCGAGTTCAGCAAAACCCCAAAGGTCACAGTTCCTGATGGGACGTATCCAGTCCCTGCGCTGCGGCTAGAAGTCACACATTTCGCTGTTAAAACTCAAGATAATAAGGGTCTTGATCACTTGACACTCAAGACAGGAGAAATTATGTGGATACACCCAGACCTTGTCCAAGACGAACAATGGGATTCAAAGAAGTCCAAGTCGAAGGGCAAATCTTGCAATGTCATCTCCATCCCGCCAGACGATGACAATCTTACATTAGCCTCTCTCATCAGCGATTCTGAAGGAGAAAAGCACGCTTGCGCGACGCAGGCTGACGTACCTCAGCCAACAGGTACTCGATCCGGGAAATCATACTTGAAACAGTATGAGAAAGCTACTGATGAGACACAACAGCAGACGACGTCAGTACCAACACCAGCACCTGCTCCAGTTCCAGCAAAGGGAAAGGAGAAGCTTAAGGAAGTCCGGTTCGACCATGTCCTAAAGAAGCCTTCAGGCCCAGGGCTAAACACGCCCTTTCGTTTTGACATATTGGCCCAGCTAGCTAATATCCCAGCTCGTATTACCATACACGAGCTCCTTTCGTCTCTCAAAAGAGACAAGAGAAGCGCTCAGAGATGCACTGGCCAATTCAGAGTCATTCCTGACGTACATGCCAGAAATCCCTAAAGATGACGCCCAGTCTTCTTGTCCTGAATGCCATCATGTACAATCAAAGGTACCTGCTATTACCTTCACAGCAAAAGACATGCTTCTCAAGGATAACAAGCACGATCGACCTCTGTACTACACCGGATACATCGGCTCAACATGCATTGAAAGGGTACAGGTCGATCCGGGGTCTGCACTCAGCATCATCCTCAAAAAGCTCCTCTACTTCTTCGGTATACCACTATACAGGTTGTCCGAAATCACTACTACAATATATGGTTTTAATGCTGGGAGTAGTCATCCACTTGGGAAAATTCGACTCCGTTGCCGGATCGGGAGCCTGAAGCTGAAGTGACGTGCTATGCATTGACGCTGACATGTCATACAACTTGCTACTAGGACGACCGTGGATCCACGCCAACTGGATCGTTCCCTCCACTCTGCACCAGTGCTTCAAATATGTCAAAGATGATACAATAGTACGAACTGTCTTCGCTGAGAAGCAACCATTCAAAGGGGTGGAAAATTACTTTACTGATGCTCTCCTGTATCAAGAGACCTGTGAAACATCGAAAGAATCATTACCCGACGATGATGATAGTGGCAATGAGGCGGACTCAGAATCTGAAGCAGACATGCCAGTCATTCTAATTGGTGAACCAATTATAGTATGTCTTAATAATCCCCAATATAACACTCCTTCTGAAGATGAGAGTGAATGGGTAATTAATGATAATATTTCTTTTGATTATCCTGCGAGTATTGGGTTATTTGAATCCATCACGGATAGCTCTCTACACATCCCTTTGCATAAAACAAGCGCGTCCAGTACACCCATGGAATCTGTAGAAGGGGCCGTTTTAGTGATCCTTCTATCCAAAGAAGGTCAGTCACCGATAATTTTCAGTAGAGCACAACCACAAGGGACCACAGCGACAATTCAAGTTCGGACTCAGATACCCCATAATTTTTCCATTACGCGCGATCATCAGCACGCCATATGATGAAGAAAATGGGGTACAACCTAAAGCGTGGAGTGGGCCTGAATTTCAGAAAAGGAAGGCGTAGTTTGCTGTGTAACTTTGTGCCAAAAGGGAAACCTGCAAATTACTATGATAACACATGCAGGGGGTTGGGATACGTTACACCCACCACACCACCAGCAACGGTTCAATCCAGGGATGGCGAATCGATTCCATCACATTCTGCCTCATCCTCCGAGTGGGACTCAGATGTCAGTGTGGGAATGATGTTCGAGACTCTCGTCGTTAATATGACCTCAAGCAGTCAATTGGAGCCTGCAGAAGCTACTGATGAGGAACCATAGGCTCAGCAATTAGATCTCCAATGGAAAAGCGATTTGAACTGCGCGAAACCACCTACTGAAGACAAGGTGATGCAGGTCAACTTGGGTAGTCAAGATCACCCCAAATCCATCTTTATAAGTGAAAGTTTCCCACTTATGGAAAAAGAAGAATTAATAATATTCGTAAAAGAGTATATAGACATCTTCGCATGGAACTACGAAGACATGCCCGGACTTGATCCACAAGTAGCCATGCATCGTCTAAATATCAAACCTGACGCCAAGCCAGTCAAGTAGCAATAACGTCGATTTCGCTCGAACATTATGGAGGCTATTGAAGTCGAAGTTCTTAAGCTCATTGCATGTGGCTTCATACGGGAGGAACAGCATCCAGATTGGGTTGCTAATATCGTACCCGTCCTCAAGAATAACGAGAAAATTCAGATCTGCATCGACTACCGTGATCTCAATACAGCTTGTCCTAAAGACGAATTCCCACTGCCCATCACTGATGTCATGATTGACAATACCTGTAGATTTGAAAGAATGTCTTTCATGGACGGCTTTTCAGGATACAACCAGATTAAGATGTATCCCGACGGCGAGAAGCATACCTCATTCCGAACGTCATTGGGGGTATACTGTTACACTGTAATGCCCTTCGGCTAAAGAATGCCAGAGCACCTATCAGCGGGCAATGAGTACAATCTTCCGCGATCATCTCCGAAAAACAGTAGAATGCTATGTCGACGACATTGCTGTCAAAAGCCGCAATAAGAATGACCATCTTCATGACTTGAGAACGATGTTCGACATAATGCGGGCTCATCAATTGAAAATAAATCCGACGAAATCCTTCTTGGGAGTTTCGAGTAGCAAATTCATTGGGTTTATTGTTACATCAAAAGGAATTCATCTTGACCCAGATAAAGTCAAAGCCATTCAGAGCATGTACCCACGTAGGAATCTCAAAGAGCTTAGACGCTTGCAAGGTAAACTGGCTTATATCAGAAGATTCATCGCAAATCTCTCAGGCCGCTGTCAACCGTTCACCCAACTCATGAAAAAGGGTGCTTCCTTTGTATGGGATCAAGCTTGTCAGGAAGCTTATGAGGATATCAAGACATATCTCACAAAACCTCCAGTCTTAGTAGCACCCACATCAGGGAAACTATTCTTTCTTTATGTGAAGGCTATGGACCATTCTCTTAGTGCCCTGCTTGCTCAAAAAGACGACAATGGTCAAGAACATGCCATTTATTATCTGAGCAGGACTCTAATAGGGACGGAATCTCGCTATAATCCTATTGAGAAGGAGTGCTTAGCTCTTGTCTTTGCCGTTCAGAAGACACGACATTATTTGGTCGGCTAAACCATACATGTCATCTCCAGAGTGAATCCTTTGCGTCTTCTCATGACGAAGTCAGGATCATTGAATTCAAGATTAGCTAAATGAGTGCTTCTTTTGTCTCAATACGACATGATCTTTATTCCTCAGAAGGCAGTTAAAGGCCAGGCCCTTACAGAGTTCTTGGCTGCTCATCCAGTCCGGAATACTCAAAACTTCATAAAGATATTCCAGATGAAGTCTTCGAGTCTAATGTACTTCAGAGGATGAAGTTTGGCAGATGTTCTTCGATGGAGCATCACGAATAGGCCCTAAAGGCAGGATCATTGCCGGCGTGGGGGTTGTATTTATCTCTCCACAGAATCATGTCCTTCCTAGAGCATTTTCTCTGACGGAATCATGCTCCAACAATGTATCAAAATATAATGCTCTACTCATTGATCTTTAGCTCGCCCACAGAATGGGGGAACGCTACCTTGAAATTTACGGCGATTCAAATTGATCATCAATTAGGATAAAGGAGAATATGAGGTCTGTCACGAGAATTTGGTGCCTTATTATCACACAGTCATTAAATTGGCTAATCTGTTTGATGGCTTTTACATCGGGCATGTATCTCGATCTCAGAATACTAAGGCAGATGCTCTTGCTGCATTAGCAACAACACTAGCCTTGCCAGTCGACACCGAGTATCACCTCACAGTGGCGACTCGACACCTTATCTGCTCTAAACATATGTTAAGAAACAGAGATGTTTATAATATCTCGACGGATCTTGAGCCGAGAGATTGGCGATTTTCTCTCATTGACTATGCTCTACATGGTCTGCTGCCAGACGATCCTAAAGAAGCGGCATCTATCAGACAAGGTCTCTCCGTTTTTACTATGATCCAACTATGAAGACACTTTATACCGTCGTTCATATGACGGTGTCCTCCTCCGTTGCCTTCCTAATTCAAAGGCACAGGAAGTGCTTAAAGAAGCACACGATGGCATATGCGGAGCTCATCAGCCAGGTCCAAAACTTAAAGACAGATTGCATAGGCTTTGATATTATTGGCCAACCATGACAGCCGATGCCACCCAATATGCACGAAGGTGTAAAGCATGCCAAATTCATACGGACTTCATACACCAACCTCTGGAGTTGCTCCACCCAACTGTTGCTTCATGGCCATTTGAAGTATGGGGAATCGATGTCGTAGGGCCAATCAGCCCCTCCTCAACAAAAGGACACCGGTTTATTCTGGCAATAACTGATTACTTTTCAAAATGGGCAGAAGCTATACCACTGGTCGAAGTTAAAACTTCCAATGTTGTTAATTTTATCAAACACCATGTCATCCATTAATTTGGTGTCCCTAGGCGGATCATCCATGATAATGGTCCCCAATTTATAAGCCAGGTATTCTATCGATTCTGTGATAAATACCGAATTCAGAATATGGCTTCAACTGCCTATAATTCTACCGCTAATGGCTTGGCGGAAGCATTCAACAAAACAATCATCAAGTTACTCAAAAAGTTCGTCTCCTCGAATAAGCGAGATTGGGACGAAAAGTTTGGTGAATATCTTTGGGTCTACCGAACCATGGTTCGGACCCCGACAGGCAATACGCCTTTTTTCCTGGTGTACGGGTGTGAAGTAGTCATACGTTGGAAATTCAGATGCCGTTATTGCGAATCGCTTTAATGACTAAGATCACATCAGAAGACATTGATCGGTTGCGTCTTCAAGAGCTCGAAGCCCTAGATGAGAAGTGGTTACAAGCTTAGCAGCACATCGAGTTATATCAAGCTCGGATCTCGAAAGCCTTCAACAAGAAGGTCAAACAAAGAGTCTTCCAGAAAGGAGATTTGGTTTTAGCCGTCAGACGACCAATGATCATAACTCACAAAACTAAAGGCAAATTTCAGCCTAAATGGGGAGGACCGTTTGTAATAGAAACAGTCTATTCAAACGGAGCATATCGCCTTATGACTTCAGATGGTGATTTACTCATGATGCCGATCAATGGCAAGTTCTTAAGAAGTATTATCCGTGATTAAGGATCCTTCTTATGATCAAGTTACACTACACCTCTGATCAAGACCTTCGAATCCAAGGTACGCAGAAAGAGCCTTCTCTTTTCCTCCAAACGAGATCATACGACCATAAACCGATAGGAACTTGGTCATACACTGGTTATCTCAAAGGAGAATCAAGGTTACATGCACTAACCACATGATCCAACACCTTTAACGGTTAAGGATAGAGGAAAATGTTGGCCTTTAAGCCCAACATAAGTCCTCGACAACTCATCATGCTGAAGGTAATAGCATGGCTAGCCCGACTCAAACGGTAGTTGGTAAAGGCATATCAAACCCGTTGACAGCTAAGGATTTGCTAAAAATCCTAAGGGACCTGTTCCCATTTGATTCCCTCTCCAAAATCACTTACCAATTCTCATCCATAGAATGGTAAGACTACATATAAAGATCCTTCCATCCATTTCGCTGTTAACTTAACATTAACCTATGACAGTGAGTTTCTCGTTTCTCCCAGTGAGAACGAGACCCCTTTCATGCTATGTTTAACAGTATACCTCTGGCATCTATTTCGCTATTAAGTTAACATTAAACCTATGACAGTGATTTTCTCGTTTTTCTCTACGAGAACGAGACCCCTTTCCATGTTATGTTTAACAGTATACCTCTGGCATCCATTTCGCTGTTAAGTTAACATTAAACCTATGACAGTGATTTCCTCGTTTCTTCCAGTGAGAACAAGACCCCTTCCATGCTATGTTTAACAGTATACCTCTGGCATCCCTTTCGCTGTTAAGTTAACATTAAACCTATGACAGTGATTTCCTCGTTTCTCCCAGTGAGAATGAGACCCTTTTCATGCTACGTTTAACAATATACCTTTGGAATCCATTTCGCTGTTAAGTTAACATTAAACCTATGACAGTGATTTCCTCGTTTCTCTCTCTCGAGAATGAGACCCCTTTCCATGCTATTTTAACAGTATACCTCTGGCATCCCTTTCGTTGTTAAGTTAACATTAAACCTATGACAGTGATTTCCTCATTTCTTCCAGTGAGAACGAGATCCCTTCCATGCTATATTTAACAGTATACTCTGGTATCCCTTTCACTGTTAAGTTAACATTAAACCTATGACAGTGATTTCCTCGTTTCTCCCAGTGAGAACGAGACCCCTTTCATGCTATGTTTAACAGTATACCTCTGGCATCCATTTCGCTGTTAAGTTAACATTAAATCTATGACAGTGATTTCCTCGTTTCTCTCGCGAGAACGAGACCCCTTTCCATGCTATGTTTAACAGTATACCTCTGGCATCCATTTCGCTGTTAAGTTAATATTAAACCTATGACAGTGATTTTCTCGTTTCTCCCAGTAAGAACGAGACCCCTTCCATGCTATGTTTAACAGTATACCTCTGGCATCCCTTTCACTGTTAAGTTAACATTAAACCTATGACAGTAATTTTCTCGTTTCTCTTAGTGAGAATGAGACCCTTTTCATGCTACGTTTAACAATATACCTCTGGCATCCATTTCGCTGTTAGTTAACATTAAACCTGTGACAGTGATTTCTTCGTTTCTCTCTGCGAGAACGAGACCCCTTTCATGCTATGTTTAACAGTATACCTCTGGCATCCATTTTGCTATTAAGTTAATATTAAACATATGACAGTGATCTCCTCGTTCTCTGACAAATTGCTTTCCGAATCCCTACGAAGTTCTTTTTGTCACGTTAACATTACACCTCTGATATATAATCTTCTACGGAATTAATTTCCTAGCCCCCCAGCAAGTTTCTGAGTCCCACTCAGTCTTTGGTGGACTTTTCAGGTTGTCACGTTAACAATATACCTCTGACAATTCCTTTCAAATCTCATACAAAGTTTTGAGCTTGTGGCTTCTCATCGATTATGTCATTGCGACCTCTGAACTGGTAGATAGCCAAGTCTCATTTTTCAGTCCGACAAGGACTATTTCTTTGTCATCATATGACAAAATTTTGAGCTTGGTAGCTTCTGAATAAGTTATGTCATTGCGACCTCTGAACCGGCTGATAGTCAAGTCTCATCTTTCAGTCCAGCAAGGACTATTTCTTTGTCATCATACGACAAAGTTTTGAGCTTGGTGGCTTCTCAATCGTTATGTCATTGCGATCTCTGAACCGGTAGATAGCCAAGTCTCATCTTTCAGTCCGACAAGGACTATTCTTTTGTCATCATATGACAAAGTTTTGAGCTTGGTGGCTTCTCAATCGGTTATGTCATTGCGACCTCTGAACGGCAGATAGCCAAGTCTCATCTTTCAGTCTGACAAGGACTATTTCTAGCTTGGTAGCTTTTCAATCGATTACATAATTGCAACCTCTGAACCAGCAGATAGCCAAGTCTCATTTTTTTTAGTCCGATAAGGATTATTTCTTTGTCATCATACGACAAAGTTTTGAGCTTGGTGGCTTCTCAATTGGTTACGTCATTGCGACCTCTGAACCGGCAGATAGCCAAGTCTCATCTTTTGGTCCAGTAAGGACTATTTTCTCAAAAGGCTGCGATACAACTTGAAAGTGAGAATTCAGAAGATGAAATAAGTTGAAAATACAACAGGGGAGTCAAAAATAAAATCATTCTTTATTGATTCCAAAAGAGGGATACATGAAGGCACAGATTATAAGTTACAATGGTGCTTTATAAGACTTGATTCGTCCTTCAAGAGTAGCCATCCTCGTCTTCCTCACTTCAGCAGCCCTGTTAAGCGCCTGCGATCTCAACTCAGCCTCATTAAAGCTCACCGTCTGGGCCAAGCGAGCTAGCTCTTGCCACAAGACTTCGTCATTCTGGGCCTTAAGCTGTTTGAGCCGGGCAGTCTCTTCAAGACGCACTGGTTCAGCCTTGGACAAAAGAAGATTGGCCTTCCTGATCATTTCCTTGGCCTTTTCAATTTTATCCTCAGCGTCAAGAAGAGCACTGCTAGAAGCGTCTATGGCATCCCCGAGCTCTACTTTCTTATTTCCAAGGATTTCAAATCAGAAGAAATGGCCTTAGCAGCGTCTTGAGCGACAAGATGAGCTTCATGCATCTGAGCAATAAGATGCGCAAGCTGCTTGTTAACTGAAGACTCCAGATCTCAATGGCTAAGACGGCGCCATTCGGCCACATCCCCCTCAAGTCGGTTTTACCAGAAGCTCCAATGCAGCGACCTGGTCATCCCCTCCAAAGTCTTGAATACTATCAATGCTCCGGGAGAGGACACCTTTAAAGCAGAGAATGAGGTAGTCGAGCCCTTCAAGATCAAAGAAATAGATCGCTTCAAGCTCTTATAAAAGCTATCGACTAACTCAGCCACAAATTCATTCCCGGCCTCAATCACTCCTGGCAAACAAGTAGCCCCTGAAGATAGAGTTTCCACCAGCTTTATTGACACTAAAGTGAAGGAATAGTAGAAGCATTGGCTGCAGCAACACGAGGGTCGTCAGTGATCTCGAGGAGTCCTCATCGAAACCAGTACACTAGTCATGACCGAGGTAGGACTAGTGACTATTTTCGGGAGAGCTGGCTCAACCACCAGTGTTGGAAAACTAGGACTGGTTATCACCTTCAGCTCCGCGCCTGACAAGATAGGCGGTACTGTCGAAACCAATGGCATCTCGCTCATTGATATAACTGGAAGCGAGGTTGGTTCCATGACTACCGTTCCCTCAATTGCATCTCCTCTGGCTGGTTCAGGCTGATAAGAGGGCAGGTCATGATACTAAGCATCTACTCAGCAGAATCCGCCGCGGCCGAAGCACTTACTACACTCCTGGTTCCCCCAGGAAGACGGGTTGGCTCTCTTGAAGTCGATGCACCCAAAGGCGAAACACCTACAACAAGACTTTGTTTAGGCAAGACATAACAAATAACATGAGTCAAAAGGTCAAAATAGTACCAAAAGATGGTGTCGCCTCAATCGTCTTGACGGCTGCATCAGTCCCTGCAGGTTCCATTAGAAAATCTTTGGCGGAGTTAACACGAATGGCCGGCCCGTCTTCGCTTGTCGAACCCTCTGTGGTCTACCCAAAAGAGTTAGAAGCTACGGGACTTCCTTTTGAAGTCCCAACGCCCGAAGGACCTACATCAGCCGCGTCACCCCAGACTCTCTTCTGAGACGGCGAAATAGCCAGCTTCATCGCCTTCCCTATAAGTGAACAAGGGATCATAATGCTCCCCTTGTTCTCCGATAGCCTCAGCTCTCGGGCTTCTCACCGCCTCAGTTCCTAAAACATAAAGTAAACAATGAGCTATCTGGAACACATAAGAAGTATATTACAAAAACGGAGCTGATCTTACCTGGGTCCGGAGTAGCTTTACCAGTAGTCGGCCTAGATGCCGATAACTTATTGACAATGGGGCAGGAGGAGGAGGCGCTGCAGATAATTCGCCCTCTGCAACAACCGTAGGAGCGTAGCGATGAGGCTTCTTCACTACCCTCTTCCTACGAGATCCACCTTCTCGCTTTCGCTTGAAGTGGACGTCAGGATCTTCTTCTTCACTTCTTCCACATCAACGTGTTCCACGGGGCCGTGCCCACCCCACCAGAAGCAGCTGCTGGAGCCTCATTACCCTATCCGCTTCAAAGCGAGGACTTCCTGCACCGAGGCTTCGCTATCATAAACAGCAATGAATTCCCCGAGGCTTGGAACGCGGACCTTTTACCCTCGTCCTTCTCAGTGATCTCCCGCTTCAGCCGCTGAGAGATTAACTTCACACTAGAGGAATTAATAGAAAATCCAGTAGGTGCGGAGTTCGAAGTTCTATACCACTGGCAGAATCTCAGGGTCGTCAGAAGGTTCGGAGTCCTTAGCGGCATGCACAGTCGCGCCTCAGTACAGCCAGCAATGAAGAATCGCCAAGCACGAGCTCCATCAATAAGACTCCCCATGAAGACCAGGCTGCTGTGTTTAGATTGCCTACATATAGTTGGTCATACCCAAACTGACGGGCAAACCGACTCAGACTCAAACATAGGGCTCCAAGTAATAGGTGTCCCCGCTTTTATACAACAAGTGTGATGGCCAGATGCTAACCAGCCACTCGAAGACTCCCCGACTTAATGACGTCTGCCCTTCTCCCACATCCTTGAACTCTTCACCATAGCCTGCATCACGAATGTAGGGAAAGCATCGGAAAAGGCTATAGACGTCATGACGGCACAGCAGCTTACGGACCGCAGCCACATAAGTCTTCGACCATGAACATCCTTCGAATCGATGAAGAAGCGCCATTCGAACACCTTCTGGGGACTCCTCTCCGGCTTGGATGATAGAAGGACAATGGAGGGTGACCATGCCATTAGATAAGTATATGGCAAACCTATTCTGGGGTTGGTCCGTCGCAGGGCAAAATAGTCCCCTTTCCCTGCTTCGTCGTTGGTGGCCTACAGAAAGCCTCTGTCAATACGTGAAGGTCTCTCTGAATACAGCACACCATGGCTGGAAGGAGTCTAAGAGAAGACCATGGACTAGACGAACAACAGGCAACAAGACAGTTAGATGAATGACATCACCAGATGAAGATGGCACCACACATCTCTTCAAACCAGACCGTCAAGCAACCAGGCAGAAGTGCCTTCTGGGACGTCGGCCGACGAGCCTGGTGGTGGAAACTCCAAAGAATATCGCCTTTATCATAGGGGCCGTCATCTTCTTCCAGAATTAGATCCCCTTGAGAATGCTCTTGCATCTGGCGAAAGATGTCTTCATCAGCAACTCTACAATGAGCCGCTTCAGGGTATTTTTCATGTCAGGGAACAAATAATTTTCCCAGCTCTTCAAACTGTATGAAATTCCTTTGTGGCTCCCATGCATACTGGAGCAAATGTAGAGGTGGCACATCAATTCCCGGTAGGTCTCAAGTAAAGCGGGCTCCTGCTCCTCTAGAAGTGCCAATTCCGCCTCACACGGGAAATATTCTTCATACGGAAGAGATCCCAAAGGAAGAGCAGAGACTTCCCACATCTCGTGCAGAGCTATACCCAATTCGCTAACAGGCGTGAAGAAGGTCCCTGTAGCCGGGCAGTATAACTCAAAGATGGCATAGAAGTTCGCTACGCTCATCTGAATGCCATAACAGGTCGCCCTGACGGCCTCATAAAGCCCCAACCTCTCCAGATCCTCCTCAAACTGAGCAAGGACATATAGGGTCAAGTCCCTCCACCATGCCTTGGGAGGGTGAATCCACCCTGAAGTTCTGAAATCAGTGGCTAGATAGTTGCCACGAACCTTTAAAATTGATTCCCAAAGGTCTGCGCCACCGCAGGGTTTTCTCCCACTGGGATGTCTGGAAGTACGTTCCCAGAATGGAGACCCAATATGCAGCGAGGAGGACCCGTCCTTGTGTAACCGGAGAGGGAATTATCAACTTCTATATATGAACGGATTCAGTAGTCCGACTCACTTGCCACTGCATCTTCTGAGCCCTCGTCACGCATTGAAAGAAGAACAAGGGAAAATGCTGCTTGCTAGATGGGAGATAGAACTTCTCACCATCCAATTTGAAAACCCACTGCCCCTCTCCGGCTAGCAGCTGGCGACATTATCTGGCGCTGCATCTTCGAACATGAAGCCAGGCTTCCGATAGATTCTTCGGTCAGAATCTTCAAGAGGAGCAGTAGTTAAGATGCTCCTCATGGTGCGCTGATCCCCAGAATGAAGAAGTGTATCCTGAGCAGGAGAGCTTCGCTCGCTAAATAGTGAAGCCTGCCCTTGAAACTGCAGGCTGACATTGCCATCTAGCCCCCTGCCTGTGCCAAAGAGACTGTTCAGAGGACCAGGAATATAGTGCATTGCAAGAGCAAGGAGAAACTATGATTAGTTCATCAGCCAAACAAGGGCTAAAACAAGAATGTAATTTTTGTTAAGGCATAGCCTCGCTCTCTGAGCAAAGCTGGCCTAATGATAGCTTCGCCCCGAAGCTTAGCTTCGCAGCTGCAGCGTAACTCCGCACTCCACAAGAAGGCAGGAGGCAGGAAAATATCCAAGTATTAGCTTCGCTCTGGAAGCTTGACCTCGGACAACAGGACGCGACAAAGCCCCAGGGGCTAACTTCGTCAGAAGGGTACTGCTGCCTAAAAATTATTTTAAGGGCACTAAGGTCCTTTTCAGTTATACTCCAAAGGCTAGTTTCGTATCCTATCATTCAATAGGATGTGAACCGCCTAAGGGATAGCTTCGCCTGGAAGCTTGAAGAAGAGACTCTTCGGTTCTGAGATTCCCAATCAAGAAATCAAGGAAAATTCAGGGAATTAAACTCCCTAAGATCACCAATCATGATTGATCACTCTGGATTCATCAGAAGATAGCCAAAAATCGGCTTTAAAAGAGAGATGAAATCTCTGATCAAAAGGGAAAAATCCCTACCCGCAATAGGTCGTTCGATGACCGGAGGAGGAGAAGGACCCTCCATTGTAGAGGTTGCTACCTCTTTTCCCGCTCGTCTCTTGGGAGCCATTGAAGAACTGAAAAGGTTCTTGGATTCTCAAATGAAGAAGAAAAGGCCTATACTGCTCTAAAAATCCAAAGAGAAGTATCAGGCTTTTATAGGCTTATGATTGCCCAAAAGACGCCTCCTCGAAAAGAGCGCAGGCAATCGTTTCAAATTAATTTTAAACGGCATCTAAAGCGCCTTCCGAGAAGCGCTGCTTCAGCCCCACTAAGGGCTTACTCCGCCGTGAGTCTAATGCTGACTTAGCGCAACGCTTGAATAACTTCGCTGAGAAACATGCTTAGCTCCGCTAAAAGCACATCTCTAGCTTCGCGAAAATTCCGTGCTTGCTTCGCCAGAAACTGGTTCCTGACTTATTTGAAAATCGGTCTCCAACTTTGCCGGAAGTTTAGCTCTGCTGAGAGATTCTAATTCCTCCCAAAGAAAAGATTTGCCTAAGTTGGTCCGCTTCAGGTCTTCTCAAGTCCAAAAGAAGGAAAAACAAAGCAGATAAACAGCAAAAAATAAACATTTTATTTGATTCAAAAGGGAAGATACATTGAAACTACTACATCAAGGTTATCTTTCATACAACCGAGTCATTACTCCAAAGGCATACAAGTGGTCCTATCTACTTCCAAGCCAAACCAACTGGACACGAAAGGCCTTCCTCCTGCACAAGGCCGTAATCCTTCTCATAATGGCAGATTTTGCCTCAAGAAGCTGGATCTTCTTTGATGAAAATTGGCAAAGGACCGGTTGCCACCAGGAAGCTGGATCTTCTTTGATGAAAATCGGCAAAGGAAGGATCCGAGACCTTACAGGTGACGTTCGCTTTCCCAAAGTGGATCATCTCAGATAAGCGACTACCAGCCCCGCCTCGAAGTGGATCATCTTGGATAAGCGACTGCCGACCTCTTCTGGGAACACACATCAACTGCCCCAGTTGTTCCTCCTACTTAGGATTTAAAGTTTCAATTGGAAAAGCAAGAGACAACTTTCTGGTCTCTTTCATCAAGTCAAAAGACTGGCGAACATAGCTCACTGCAATGCAAACTGAAACAAGTTAGCAGTAAGTCAAACGAGAAGTCAAGTTCTGTGGGACAAAGCAATTTATATCCCATTCAGTTGCAATTTAAGGATGGATTTCAATTAAGCAGAGGATAGCCTCGCTTGCACAGTGATGATGGGCTAGCTCAGCAAAAGCCAAGTCCTAGCCTCGCCTATACGGCTAAGCCAGACTGATCTAGAGGGACGCAGTCGTGACCCTACCTGTATAGCAAGACTGGCTCAACTTTAAGGAGGCTAAGTCTCAATTCTTGCCTAAGTGACGAACTTAGCAGGCAAGCATGCAATAATCTTTCTTTGATCAAGTGAAAATGATAGCTTCGCCGAGAAGCTGGGAAAAAGGGCTGAAGCCAATCTCTGCAGATCAGTCAGATACAAAATGAAGAACCAGGGAAATCAATCCCTAAGGCAGCTGTTAAAGCTATATTAAGGGAGATAAACTCCCTAAAAGTTATCAGTTCACTGGTAAAGTCTCTGGATGACCGAGACTCACCAGTTCTTGGCCGAATAATGACCAGAGTGGGCACCCAACTAGTTCAGAGATCTGAGTATCTCTCTAGATATAATCAAGAGAAGTTATGAACAGACCGCTTCTCTGCAGAGGACCTCAAGTGTCCTATTTATAGCCCTCATAGCCTGAGCGCACCGCTACGGCTTCAAGCATAGAAGCGCGAGCGAATTTAAGGCATTTACTGAGCCTTGAGAAAGGGAATAATCTCCCTCAGAAATGCGCGTAGGGGGAATGATCTCCCTCGTTAATGAAAGAGAAGTTATTTTAACTTCGGGAAAGGAAATAATCCTTCTCGTAATTAGTTAAAAGGCTGTTGGCCTCAGGAAAGGAATGACGTTCCAAGACCGATTTGAAGCGAGTCTACTCCGGGAGGCTCAGACGTGGAGCTATCCAGACACGGAGCTACCCAGACGCAAAGCTACCCAGAGTCGCAAATCTACACGATTCTTCGGCGAATTTATCCCAAAGCAGGATTAAAAGCAAAGCTGAACTCAACCACCATGGCGACGTTCGTACTTCACATACCATCAATCAAAGCAATTCAAAGTATTTTGAAGCCTGAACCATTCCATTGCAAACTTTCGAAAACTTTGAAGGGGGTCTTGTTGACACTTTAAAAAAGACAAGATTCTGGCCTGAACAATGTCTAAACTTGTTGACATTTACAAAAGACGAGTGACAGACAAGCTGACGATCAGTCCTAAACCCATCTCCGAGGGACAAATCAGCAACTTGGACTCTACTGATCCAGTGAAGCAGAAGTGAGCCCAGATTGTCTTTAAACAGACCTCAGCAGGTCTAAGATGCTAGGTTAGTTAAACACTTAGCATCACATGAGCCCAAAAGGATAGTCTCGCCTGAGAGGCTAAGATCGCCCAACTTCGCCTTGGAGCCGTTCAAAGCTCCATCAGGAGGCTAACTTATAGCTTCGCCTGAGGTGCCCAAGTTAACTCCGCAGAAAGTTAGCTTCGCTCGAAGCCACACGCAACCGCGCAGAAGGATGGTCGGTAACTTCGCCACAAATGTTATCTAGCTCCGCTAAAGAGCTTCTTCTGACTTCGCCAGATGCTTCTTCCAGCTCCGCTATGAGCTCGACGCGGCAGCTCCGCTGCGGGTCTGTTATGGTCAACCTTTGACCAATTAAATCTCCAGATGAGATCAAATCAATTCAAGATCAAGATCAAATCTAATCGAGATCAAATCTGAGATCAAATTTGGCAGTTGTTTGCCATAATCTCTTGACTCTCCTAAAATGAGTAAGAGGATCAGGAGAGATCTTCCAATTATATGGAAAGAATCAAAACAGATCAGGAGACCAACCTACCTGCTATTCCTAACTTCATAAAAGCTGATTCTAGCCTCGCAGGAAGGCTACTTTCCAGATTTGAATAGATTTGCTCAATCTGTTTTCAGATTTTCAGGAAAAAATTATACCCCTGCTCTCCTTATAAATAGCCCACCAAGGGTACAAGAAAAAAAAAAGAGAGGCGCACAGGCAAAGAGACGCACAGAGAGACGGCTATACAGAGATCTATTCTCTAGCTTCTAAGAATTTAGAGAATTCAGAGAACTACTTCTCTAATCAGGGTGCTGATACCCTAATACCTTCCTTCCTCTCAAGGAATTTTTGGAACTAAGCGAGAAGGAATTCCCAAGTGAAGACAGTTTGAGAAGTAACAAGAGGGTTCTACCAACCTTTTATTCTCTGATTCCCTGAACCAGGCGAGAAGGGAATTTATCGATCGCATCATCAAAGAGACAAAGTGGTCGCGCGCTGACCAGACTCCTATCGACATACTTCTCCAGAATCTCAGAGGAGATCTACTTGTAATCTTTTGTGTTACTTGTAATTTAGCTCCTCGAACCCTTTTTGTAAGTTTTCTCCTTTGCAAAATCAATGGAAAACAATTCAATTTCATGTTCACTTATAACTTAGAAATTTCCACTTATTTCAAGCTTTACACTACCTACTATTATACTAGGGTCCGGATGTTCTACTCACCTTTGTAGAGAATATCCCTTTATCACGCTTTGTCACTCACTATAATGGAGTCTACAAGGCCATAACAACATCAGGATTAGTTCTTAGTTAAAAGAGTATAAGAGGGCAGTAGTCTTAAGGATTAGCTTATCTTTTTCAACCAATATCACCCTCCTAACTTGTTATTCTAGGTCAAGCTATCTTCAAGAATTTTCTCTAATGGTGATGTTAGATCACCACTTTACCATATTCTATTTGGTCTTTGGAGGAGGTAAAATAGGTAAAGGAAGCCTTTTTTTTGTATAAAGAAAGTGAGGGAAGAAGAGTTAGTGAAAGAGAGAGAGAGGGAGAGGGGGAGAGAGAGAGAGAGAGAGAGAGAGAGAGAGAGAGAGAGATTGTGTGTGTGTGTGTGTGAGTGAGTGAAGAAATGGAGGGAAAACTTTGCTGTTTGCTGGTGCCTTGGCCGGCTGCAAAAAGGGAGAAGAAAAAGGGGATTGGAGTTGGAGAATGAAAAAGAGAGAGGGTGTTACCAAATGAAATTTTCTCTTCATTTTTCTCCTATTTATACTCCATTCCCTTTAAGGATATCATGACAAGTGCCCCCTAACACCATCTCCCTACACATGTACCTTACACCTATAAGTAAGGTCCCCATCCCTCTCCCTTCATGAAGTACTTGTACCCACAAGTATGGTGGGGGTATGGTAAAGAAGTCAACATGCATGTGTTTGTATATAAATCCATATACGTACATAATAATATATACATACTAATATGTATAGTATAATATATAGTATAAGTTTCTTACATGAATACTTGTATCCACATCACCTCCCTAAAGCATTCAAGTGTTAAGGAAAAAGGTGATTAGTTAAAGCAAGTGTTACACCATTGATGTTGAACTTCTAAAGTACCTTCATTAAATACCCCTTTTGTATCATGCTAATCTTGCCACTCCTTCGGTTTCGCTCTAACTCTATGCCTAATACCTTTTTCACTTCACCAAGATTTTTCATCTTGAATTCATAAGACAAGTCCTTCTTTAATGTATCAATTGTGGATCTGCTCTTAGAAGCGATGAACATATCGTTCATATACAACAGTAGATAGATGTACTCTCCACCATGTAGCTTGTTATAATACATACATGGGTCGTATTGACTTCGTATGTACCTTTTATCTCTTATGAAACTGTAAAAATGTTTATACCACTGTCTCGGGATTGCTTTAATCCATATAGAGATTTCTTCCGTTTACATATCAAATTCTCCTTTCCTGTAGCTTTGAACCTCATCGGCTGAGACGTGTAGATCTCTCTTCAAGGTCGCCGTGGAGAAAGGCGGTCTTCACGTCGATCTGATCAAGTTCCAACGCGTACTGTGCTATCAATGCCAACAAAATTCTGATCGACGAGTGCTTCACAACGGGAGAAATACCTCATTGTAGTAAATGCTTTCTCGCTGTGCGTAGCCTTTAGCTACCAATTTGGCTTTGTAACGTACAATATCTCTTTTGAGAGATCCCTATTTCTTTGTAAATACCCACTTACAACTAATCACCTTCTTTCCTTGGGCAACTCTGACAGTTTTCAAGTGTTGTTTTTATATAGAGAACTCATCTATTCTATCATGGCGTCCTTCCACATCTTGGACTCCGAACTGATTTCAGCTTCCCTATATGTAGACGAGTTTGCCTCTTCAACGACTAGGAGAGCATAGGTTACAATCATATTTAAGTGAGCCAACTGGGCCTACATAAATTCATGCGGGCTCTTCCAACTGCAATAGATTCTTGGATATCACCCATAACTTGTCCTTGATCCTCATCATTATCAGCATCCTGATCGGTTACATGATCAATACCCTATGTCACCGCGGGTATGATCTCCACTGATACTGTCCTATCTAAGATGGTGAAATAGCATCACTCTCAACTACTGCGATATCCCTTTGGTCTTTTTACTCTCCACTTACTGAGAGTTTGTAGACTTCACCATTGAAGCCTCAAATGTGACATCTCTGCTTAGGATAAATTTATTATCCTTCGGATTCCAAATTTTGTAGCCTTTTACACCTTTTTTGAATCCTACGAACACACATTTCTTCGCTCTTGGGTCTAATTTATCTCCCTTGACATGATTGTAGGTCGGGCATTCAAATACCTGTAGCGAATCATAATCATGAGCAACTTTCCCTAACCAAACCTCTAGATGAGTTTTACCTTCTATTGCAAACGAAGACAACCTATTAACGAGATGGTAAACATACGCCAATACCACAGCCCAAAAATATTTTAATATACTGGCGTTGGATAACATGCAACGAACCTTCTCTAGTAAGATCTTGTCCATTCTTTTAGTCACCCATTTGGTCGCGATATTTTTCTTACTGTGAAGTGCCATTCTATGCCCTCATCGCGATATAGCTGTAGGAAATGATCGCTTGTATACTCTCCTCCATTGTCTAAATGGAGTACCTTTATCTTTCTTCTCGTATTCTTCTCCATATTTTTCTTCCACTCCACAAACAACTCTAGGATTTCCTCTTTGTGCTTCATTGTATATGTCCAACATCGCCTAGAGTAATCATCTATAAAAGACACAAAGTAATGGTTACATCTAATAGATGCTGTCTTGGTAGGTCCCTAGACATATGTATGAACATAATCTAAAATCCCTCGATGCAATGAGTTACAGTGTCAAATCTCACATTGGTTTTCTTTCTGATGATGCAATGTTCATAAAATTCTAATTTGCAAGTACTGACACCTTTCGGTAAACCTTACTTTGCAAGAGCTTGTAAAGATTTTTCTTCGATATGTCCGAGCCTCATATGTCAGAGTTGCATGCAATCATTATATGAATTTGTAGAAGTCGCCACTTGTCCTGTAGCTATATTATCCTTCAAATAGTAAAGGTTATGGCATCAGGCGCCATTCAAAATAACCATCGAGCCTTTAACCATCTTGAGAACTTCAACTCTAATAGATATTTCAAGACCCAATGCTTTCAAGGCACTAACAAAGATAAGATTCCTTTTCAATTGAGGTACATACCTCACATCTTTCAATTCTCGCACCATCCCATCAAACATCTTGATCAAAATAGTATCTATCCCTTCCATATGACATGGGTGATCATCACCCATGATAACGGAACATCTATCTTGTTTCTTAAAACTAGAAAATCAATCCCTATTAGGACACACATGATTGGTAGCTCCCGTATCAATTATCCACTCAGAATCATCTGAGTAACTTATGGTAGGAGTATTGACTGAGAATGAAAATGCAGATGAGTTTGAGCCTGATCCATCTACCTATGAAGTACGACTCGACAGGGTATTGATCACCTGTGTAGGATTTGCTTCGATCTTTGACTCATTTTCCTTATTCTTATCCTTGATCCTTGAACAATCAACCTTCTAGTGCCCTAATTTTTGCAGAAAGCATACTGGTTCTTCTTCAGATCTCTGAACCCTGGTCTAGACTTTGATCTTCCGTGAACGCCTTTGCCCTTCTGATTGGAACCCCTGCTCTTTCCACTATCGCCTCTGCTGATGTACTATTGGAAGAATATTGCTTATCCTTCCTCCTCACTTCATAATTTACAAGAGCCGCCGACACATCATTATAGTTAAGTGATTGTTTCCCATTAATCAAGACGAGGACGAAGGTCTCATACTCTTCATCAGGAAGAGAATTCAAAAGAATTAATACCTTATCCTTTTCTTCGATATTCACACTCACATTAACCAAATATGTAAGAAGCTTTGTGTAGTGTTTATGTGCTCAGCAATAGAGAGTCATTTCTTTAACTGAAAGTGATAAAGCCTCCTCTTTAGAAGCAATCAAGACTCGATACTCTTCGTCAGATATTTCTTCCCGAGAATCTCCCACATCTTCAATGCAGACGTCTCTTATAGCACATGATACTTGATGTCTTGTGTCAAATAAGACCTTATAAGACCACACGCCATCCTATTTATCTTGTCCTAATCCTTTTCAGAAGTCTCCTCCGAATTTTCTTTCAATCGTAGAGTGTCTTCAAGAATTGATACCGTCAATGCATCATCACCTCACACCTTTACATCCCAAAATTATTCGTGCCATCAAACTTTATTACATCAATCTTCATCTGATGTGGGTGCATAGATTTCATCGTGGATTGACTTTCTCCAACCATCTTCTCAATAGACTCCTCAGCACAATGCGAAAAATGATTAGTGAAAAATAAATTCAAATAGAAAAGATCAGATCTTTACCTCTAAATGAAACTGTAAACAGCCTCCAAGTTGATTTGCTCCACCTGAACGAAAACTCCCCGTCGAACCTGAAAAGTTCTAATACCACTTATTCGGAATCGAAACAACAGAGAACAACAACTCCAGATAATAGTTACAAATCACACGAACAAGTAAACAAATAAAAGAAAGAGAGAACACAAGATTTAACGAGGTTCAGTAATTTACCTACGTCCTCAGGGCAAAAGGGGAGAGAATTCTTATTAAAATCAAACAATTACAGAATACAATATCAAGGGCAATCATCTCTCTTTATATAGGCATAGAGTTCCTTAGGAAAAAAAAAACCAACAACTCTAAATTCATATTAGAAACGAATTCAGAAACCTTTAAAGATTTGCCCAGAGTCCTTCTGCTGTCAACAGTTCTCTGACAAACCCAACTTTCAAGAAATCACTGTCGACAGCTCAAAGTGAAAACTGTCGACAACACGGTTCAAAATCTGAGTGTATCCTTTCTGACTGTCGACAGGGGGACTATCGACAGTCCTATGCCTTATCCTTAAAAACTTCATCCTCTAACTTTTTATGCTTCTCTCTCTCCCCCACATTGTTTTCACCAAGGCTCAAACATTTTCAGTTTCATTACTTCTTGTCTAAACTCTCAGTTTTTGACTTACCGTTAGTTTGTACAGTTATATATTAGTTAGAGTTTCTCTTTTAGACCTATTCTAGTTCAAGTGATGATTGTATGTAAATACAAGATATTACTCTAGCTATGATTGAGATTAATCAGTGAATTTCCCCATTTTTTCTTAGCATAAATTGTAAAGAGTTTTGTTCTTGATTATCATTATTTGTGTCTTGAATTCGATGATCTGAGTCTACTGAAAAAATATCTTATTATTGTCATACTCCTCACAATTATGTCACTGAACTTCTCGTCCTTCACTGTTGGGCATTGGCTATAAAGTCGCATCACGTAAATTTGTGTCTTCATTTTGTCTTTTTTCTTAGTAATATGTGTTTGTGTCCCAATCAATTTGAACATTTATGAAGTTATGTAGAGTTAGCATTCTACTTACTGTTTATTAGCAGTAGTTGATGGAATTGATTCACTGCACCCCATATACATTTTCCCGAGATTAAACTACTCTACATGATTATCCATCACGATCAATGATTATCCAATTCAAACGAAAATTTTAATTATATCAAAGCAAACATATCCTAAAAATATTCCATAAAAAAGATTAAATAATATATACGAAGTTGATCGAGTTATGCTCTGAAAATGAATCTTATGGTCCACTCCAAAGCTATAGTCCACTTCTTCAATCTCAGTCGTTCTGACAAACAGTTTCCCAAGCCGACCATTTCACATTGCCATTGTAGGAGCGACAGGATGAGATGACCGTCACAAAATGGACGCAAAGTTCAGCCAATGAACTAGTGATTGTTTGGCATCCAAAGTACATGCTCAAGATCCCACTTATGCACCATGATCTCCTTTCCCTGGTGATACATGGCCATGAACTGACCAGATGAGATCGAGCTCTAGAGCCCATTCCTACATGCCTTCGATGATATCACACACTCGACACATGAGAGCTTGACATTCTTAGCCTCTCCACTCGATTCTGTGTCAGACAGAAGGAGACCGGGGAGCACAAATATGGAGATGTTCTGATTCGCGAATCTTGTGACCATATTGCCCAGAGTACAGACTGGACCATATGCAAACGCTATCATATCCTTCATTCCCCTCCTCTCGTTTTCATCGTGGATGACCGAACATGAAGCGAAAGGCGAAGATATATACACGATGCCAGATCACCTCCACTTCCCCAACTCATGCAAAGCCCAAAGGAAACGAGTTATACAGAAAGGAGCACTTGCCACAGCTAGCTGGCACAGTTCTCGTGTTGGCATCAAATCATGCTGCAGTCATGGTCTTTTCCTGTAGGAAGCAGTCACAGCCACGGGGCACAGTGGCCTGATCATCAGTTCTGAACAGTTTTGTGCTTAGCTCTATTTGATCATGTCGCAACACCCTAGTTGTTGGATTGGGGCGTGGGGCCGCCGGGCCACCGCACGAGCCGGCCGGAGGTGTGCACGTGTCGGCTAGGCTGGCCGGGCACGAAGAGGAAGGAGAACCAGAGACAGTGAGGAGAGCTTATTACCTCGTGAGGATTTAGGTCCATGCTCACTGCTTTAAGCTCTCACTTATGGAAAAAAAATTAAAAGAAAGAACAAATAAGTTTCCTATTCGTTTAAACTACTTGACTTTCTTTGGGATCATAAGGATCTTGCTTGGGTAAGACTTACGATAACATATTTCCAGAGAGAAAACTGCTTAAAAGCTGAGATAACATCATTTCAACCTCGAGCTTCAACTTTTTTTTATCCCATATTAATGAATAAAAGGTTGCATGCTGATACAAACTCAGACTAAAATCTCTTTACCTCTACCTCAATTCGTTACCAGACAGTTGCTTTGAAGGTCTACATGAATGTACAATTTGTTGCAAATGTGAAGGATTTTTTTTTTTCTTTTTTATAGATTTAGTTTTCATTGATGCTAGAGGGGTTATTTTTTATTGGTAGTAAGTTGTGTGTGTATTTTTTTTCTCTCCCTACAAAAAATACAAAAAAAAAAAAAATTTGAAAAACTGAGAAAAACTTTCGAACCGTAATTTTTTGAGGAAGTTATATATACAATGCAAAGTTCTAACAGCTCACAATTTTGGGTATTGATTTGATTTCAGTTTAACACCTAATGTGCTGACATAAATCACAACAATCTAATCTTCGATTATATGCATTTTAGTGTGCCTTGTAAATTTAGTTGTGAGAAAATTCAAGCTCACAAGTTTCATAAGCGAAGAAAGTATCTTGCTGTTTGAGCAATGCTCAGTTCACAAACAACATACTGGTAAAAAGGTAAAGGAAATCAGACATGAGTAATATGACCCATGGGCCATGGCCCTAGCCCGAGAATTTGAACATGGGTAGGCCCAATCCAGCAGGCCCATCTCATCTTCAGTTGACTCATCAAGGCCTGTTATGAAATAAAATGAAAATGACGGATACAATGTATACTGGAAATCATTATTATTTTTATAGAACCAAATTCCAGTACATATGTTAAGAGTCAAAATAGCCAGCTCCAAACATGCATACTAGAGATACATATATTATTGAATACAATCTTCATTCTCCGAACCAGACATCATTCATCGAACATAATCTATTTATATGTTAAGTTTTTATACACAAGATATTGGTATGATTCAATGAGGCAAATTTATTAACAATTTGATGTACATACATTTGTCCAAATGCGTAGTTGAATTGTGAATTTGGAGCCTATAAAGAATCTGATATTAGGGATCGTTTCTTCACAACACAATGATAAACAACTTTGAGCAATCCTCATTTCCTCTCTCATGGAGGAACCATGAAATGTCGTCGAATAAAATATTGTCGAGGCTCAAAGAAGACGGTTTCTTCTTTGGGTCGATCCAGGAAGCGAAGCTGCAGGTTCCTCTTTCCAGAAGCTGGAGCTACACTGTTGAATTTCGAGGACGACCAGGTTGATGGAGCCAATCTTTAATACTTCTTTTTATTACTAACTCGTTTCTCTGATTTATTTGACTTGTGGTAATGGAGAGCTACTCTTGAGTTGATTCTGATGGATGAGGATGAGGTCTCACAAGGAGACATTGTTGAAGGAGGCTGAGAGATGAGGATCAGGTCTCGCAAGGAGAAATACAAATAGAATCGTTTGCCGAAGAATGTAATTGTTATTCTTCCTTTTGTAAACTTTTTAGATTTTGAAAAGATTTGTATGAGAAATAACATTGTTCTTTCACATGATTTGATTCTGAAAGATTATGAAGACATTGTTCAATTAAACGATTATGGAGACTGTGTGGTCACTAACCATTGAAGGACTAATCATTGCTTTTCATTCAACTCATTTGATTATAGTTAATTATTACAATGATGATGAGATGAGGATTAGTAATTAGGTGGATAGTTTTTGTAATAAACTCCTTAATAGTAGCGCTGAAAGGTGAAAAAAGAGGATTTACAGCTGGGAAACCTGCACAGAATCACAAAGAATTATTTTCTTAAATATTTGGGAAATTATTTTTGCCTGCTGAGAAAACATCCCTGTCGCAGAAAACCCCGGCTATTTTTTTGGTGCCAAAACCCCCCCAATTACTAATCTTTGTTCAACACCACCATGCTTCTGCATGTCGCAGTCACATGTATAGTATGTTGGGGTTTAATGTCTAGAATGCCCCTCGCTATAGCGATGATGAGCTGAAACATGTGAAGCGCATTAAATGCACCTCACATGCAGAAAAAGATAAAATAGAAAATGTGAATGCGCCTCGCATACACAAAAAAATACAAGCTTAGAAACTGTTCAACAATACATCGAATTTGTCCACCTGGTGCAGAAAATTGTGCAAGCTCAAAGTGTCCACTTGTAAATCATATTTACCCATCTGATGTAGAAAAATGTACAATCTCAAAAACTGTCAACTTATAATATTGAGTTTGTCCACTTATAGCGTGTGTTAATAAAAAAATTTTCTAAATAAAGCCTAGAATAACAGGAGATTGTGAGATTTGAGATTTTAATAGCATTTAATGCTAGTATTACTGGTATTATAGATTTAATATGCTTATATTACGAGAAAGTGTCTACTTTTTCTTCTATAATATTTAATTAGCAAAATAAAAAAAAATCTATTTTGTTATTTTTAAACCACACTAGGTTATTGTTTTTCCTATTATTTTAAGGTTTTTTTAATAAATTTAATTTTCTGAATTCTTTTATCGCAACAGTGTTCCCAATAATTGTTCTCACTAATTAAAGAATAATTCATATATTAAACTAAAAGGTGGATAATTTTATATGAAACATAGAATACCCTGATGTATTTCCTGAAGATTTACCAGGATTAACTTCGGATAGGGAAATGGATTTTTCACTTGAATTGCTACCAGGAACGCTCCTATATTGAAAGCCTCGTATAGAATGGCCCAGGCACAGATGAAGGAGCTAAAGGTCCAGCTACAAGAATAATTGGATCTTGAGTTTATTTAACTTAGTGTGTCGCCTCGGGGAGCTCCGGTACTATTTGTAAAGAAGAAAGATGGGGGTATGAGGTTGTGCATCGATTATAGAGAACTAAATAAAGTGCTACTAAGAATCGGTATTCACTTTCCGAATTGATGATTTATTTGACCAATTCCAAGGGGCTAGTATATTCTATGAGATTGATTTAAGATTTGGATATCATCAATGAAAAGTTAAACCAGAGGACATACCCAAAACTACTTTTAAAACTAGATATGACATTTTGAGTTCCTAGTGATGTTGTTTGGTTTGACCAATGCTCCGGAGGCATTCATGGATCTAAGGAATAAGGATTGTAGGTCACCTAGGGGGCTGAATAAGTGATTAGCTAATCTAATGCACAAACAATGCGGAATTAAAAACTATTTATACAAACTAAAAACTATTTTGCTAACAAACAAAATATAACCAAAGAGTGTAGCTGAATTTCCGGTGAAGAACTCTGGACTATCTCCTTAAGATTCCTCTAGATTAAGAGTTGAGGTGTCACTATGGCTCTCTTGGTTGAATACAAGTGTGAGAAAATAATCCTAAGCATATATTCAATTTAGCGTAAGATATATCAAGCATATAGAGATAACAATAAAATCATAAAGATATATAAACACAAGTGAGAGAGAAAGAGAGAGAAATGAGCAATCGCAAACAAGGGAGATTTGTTTTGAGCTTCGAGCACACTTGCTTTACGTTCTCGCCTTCAATACTATGAAGGATTTCCACTATAATGATCCCATAAGATCACTCGATGCCGCAAAACCTACAACGAGCTCCCTCAAGAACTCTTATACCCGCAAATCCCTCACTTATTCCCAACAACACATGCAAGCACACTAGCTTGCCGAGGCCGCACCTCTACAACTTCCCAATACAGGGGGGTGAAATACTTGTGATCAGTTCTCTTGATCACAAAAACAAACTCTCTCACAATAAGAATCACTAGAGGATGGATATAGCAATAGATGGCTCAAGCTTATGTGAGAAAAACAAGATAAATTTTGTGGTGAAAAACTCAAGAAAATCCTTTTAAAAACACAAGAGATTTTCTCTTTAAAACTCTCTTTTGGATATGAAATGAAGCTCTCAAACTTGTAGAGAAAGTCTATAGAAGAGCTCTCAAAAACACTTGTAAAAAATCTTACCCAAAACTGGCCAAAGGTCCCCAATATAGGCTATGCAAAACTAGCTGTTGGAGGCCAGAATGACCTGTCGGTCGATCGGCCAAGGGTCATTTTTCAGACCGTTGGGGTTGCCGATCGACCGCACCCAAGTCAATGCCCATTGGTTGATCGCTCGGTCGACCGAGGCAAGAACCAGAGAGCTGGTCTCTCTGGTCAGTCGACCGCTCGGTCGACCGGGGCCAGATCCAGAAAGCAAGCTCTCTGGATCTCTCTAGATCGGTCGACCGTCCAGTCGAGTAAGCCAAGACTTATGCACGTTGCTATGCATATAATTCGACCGCTCGGTCGACCGCCAGAAGCCTAGAACAGGATTTTAAGGGATTGAAAATCTAACTTGTAAAAACCCTAAAATTTTAATTATATCCCATAAAATCCAAAAAAATAGGTTCATTGAAATATTTTGAAGTACAAATATGTGTTATCAAAATCAACACATATTACAAATAATTTGAACTATTTTTGTAATATAGAATTTAGCCTTAGACTAAAATGGTATTTTTTCAAAACCAAACTTTTAAAATGAAAAATCTATTTTTCAAAACTTGTTCAAATACAAAAACAAGATATTTAAACTCATTTGAAGCATAGTGTATATGGATATGATCCAATACACATAGAAAATGAAATATCCTTATTTTTGACAATAAGCTCTAAAATAAGTTTTGATAAATGCAAAACTTAAAATCATGAACTAAAAATATCAAATTAAGTTTTTTAAACTTATTAAAGCATCAATATATATGGATGAAATCCATTACATATTAAACATGTAAACTTTATTTGATGAATTTTATTCATGAAACATAAAGATAAGTTCTTTGAAGCTCAAAATCAAAACTGTTAAAATTAAAACCAAAATTTTTCTTATGAAAATACTATATATTTTGTGTGTGCATATGAGTTTGAGCAATTCACAACTAATCTATCCTTTACATTTTATCTAAAATAAAAATCTTAAACTTACAAATAAGGACTCAAATCTTTTTGAAAATCTTCTTCCCATCTTGACTTGATCCAAACTTAATCCAATGAGTTAGACTCCTCTTGAGTACTTGATGCGACCTAGAAGCGCGAGCTCTTGAATCAATATGTGCTAACTTCAAAACTTGACTTTGAATTTTTTGTTGAAGCAAAATGTCGATTAAGATCTTGATTGAATATCTGAAACTAAATCAGCACAAGATCCTTAATACTATAACTACACGAGTTAATCATCATCAAAACTAGAGTGATGGACCTTTGGGCCAACAATCTCCCCCTTTTTAACAATGACAAATCTCATAAAGTTATATATGTATGGATTAAAGATAAGCTTCATTGAAGCTCCCCCTTAACTCATACATAACAATAAACACAGTTATTCAATGAAGCATATAAATAAAATATTAAACAAACACAAACATATGTGTATAAACAATCAATAAAACATGCATATATAAATTCTCTAAATTCTTCTCTTCCTTTTGTCAACTCATCAATAAAGGGGTGAAAAAAGACAAACAATGTAAATGTATATGCGATATAAATTCATAAATAGGAGAGATGTTAAGTTAGCTCCCCATGCATACATACATTACATGGAGAAGGGATGACTAAATCTTAACCCATATAAACAAAGTATACAATGTATAAGCGGAGATATTAAGATCCCTATACACACGTATTTCACATAAAGAAGAGATGTCAAGCTCCTCAATATGTAAAATACACTCAACATGAATCTATACATAGAAGAAATTTTAAGCTCCCCTTGCATATAGGCAATACATTTCAAAATAATTTTGAAAACTTTTTAAAACAAAATTTGATACCAATTTAAAACAAATTTTAAAACTATTTGTAATCTACAAAACAAATTTTGATACCACTTGTAGTTGGCAAAACAAATGTTGATATACCACTTGTAGATAAACATAATTATTATAAATAAACATCGACATGAAATCATTTTAAGTTTTAAAGAATTTTTTCTCCTTTTTTAAATAATGCATAAGCTTTGTATAAGATACCAATTGAAAAACCAATTGACATTAAGAACTTAATCAAGCTTAACATGAAATAATCTGTTCTATAAAGAATTAATCATTTTTAATCTAGCATAAGAAATCATATATATGTATGTATGTAGTACCACTTGAAATTTGAAACATACATATATAAGAAAACATGTATGAATATGTAAAAATTAATTTTCATGATAAGCAAGTGTATAGCTCATATCAATCCACCCTTTCATGCACATGATAAAATGCACATGATAAAAGAATACTCATTTAGGCACACAAGCATGGTCACCCAATCAAGAAGGTAGGGTTTTTAAGAATAAAGATTTGAAAATTATTTTAGCATGTGTTGAAAACACTACCAAGTGAAGAATAGATAAATATTTTAAAATAGTTTTTTGAAAAACTAGTTAAACATCCTTCAAAAATATGAAACCAGATTATATATCCCATGAAGCATGCTAAATACACAAAATTGTCACTCAAAATTTATAAGGCACAAAAATTAGCTCATAAACACCAAATCATAAGTAAACAAAAGGTGAGTGTACAAGAATCATATGAATAACATATTCATGAAAATAGGGTAATGAAGCTCAAAAATCAAAACTAAAAATCTCCCGTTTTTGAAAAAATATCATATAGCTTATGTATGAATCATCAAAATTAGGGTATACAATGTACAATTAAACAAATAATTGAGTACATAAAAGAAATAGAGCATGTAAAGTATGTATCTCAAAAATTATACGTGTATAACACAAATTTTAACAAGATATGCATATGAAATATGATATAGACATAAAAAAAAAAAAATAGGCATGTAAATTCACTTGAAAACATAAAAAATATTTTCATACATACATGCATAGCTAACAACCAATCAACTAAACATAACGTACAAAACAACATATGATTGAATTTAGGTCACTACACTAGCATATAAACATACAAATAATTTAAAATAGAGGATGATGAAATGGTTACCAAAATGATATACCCAATCCATTTCTCTATAACACGAGGTGGTCCTCCTACCATACTTTCTTGATAGTGATGCATCAAATGGGTGTGTCCTTCAAGCTCCAATGCATCTGCCACCAAAGCACCAACTCTCTCATATTTTGTGAGAGCCCACACCTACATCGAATATAAGTGGTAGGGATTTTGGTACCCATATCTTCTTTTTGGGTCCGTGGGGGTTAGTGGCAATAGGAACCCAAATATTTTTATTTGCAAAATGTATAGAATTTAATTCATCAAAATAAAATCTTATAAGATGGCCTACGTGGCCACAATGTGTGCATTTGTATACTCTAACATACATATGAGAATAGGTGTGATCATGGTGCGCATAAGGTATATGCCATGGGGTATATGCATGAGTATATGGAATTTGTTTCTTGCGAAATATGAATTCCAATTTAGAATGATTAAATGCACATTGGCTCAAAGTGGAACCCAAATAATCAATTTTATTTTTTAAAACATGAATCTCATTTTTGTCAATAAAAGATGATGAATAGTAACATGAGAAACATGACAAGACTCATTTTTTTTTGAAAATAGAGATCTTTTCTTATTCCTTTAAAACAATTTTCTTTTTCAAAAGCTCATTTTCATTTAAAATAGTTTCAAATTTATTTTTAAAAGAGTCTTTTTCTTTTAAAATTGAATCATTTTTATTTAACAAAGAATTATTTTCTTTTTTCAATTTATCATTTTTAATTTTTAACAAATCATATTTTTTAAGAAGTTTTTGATAAAACAAAGCAAGGTCATCATATGGCATATCCTCATCTTCATCAAACTCGAATTCGAAATTTACCTCAAGGGGGTTATCCCCTTGGACCATATAGCATGTGTTGAAAGCATCACTTCTTTCATCCGAGTCACTTCCCATGTAGTGTTGCTTCACCAAGAGAGACAAGAGTGTTCCATACTACAAAAGCCGAATCAAAGTTAGAAACCCTAGATAGATATTCATCATTTAGAGATGACTTTAATGTATGAAGGGCTTTTGCATTAGCCTCAAGCTTTTTGCCATTTACAAAATAAGACTCTATAATAGTGACAAAATAAATATGAATACCTAGGACTTTTAGATACATGGACATCTTAACTTTTCAAGTTTGGAGGTTAAGAATGTCAAACATGGGAGGTGTCATGAAATTCATGTGTGTGTGTATGCAAATATTATGACTAGCAAAAATAAGAATCTTTAACTCTAGGTTATTGGACCCAATCAAGAGCATTAAGCTCTGATACCAATTGTAGGTCACCTAGAGGGGGTGAATAGGTGACTAGCTAATCTAATACACAAATAATGTGGAATTAAAAACTATTTATACAAACTAAAAACAATTTAGCTAACACAAAGTATAACCAAAGAGTGTAGCCGAATTCTTGGTGAAGAGCTCTGGACTATCTCCTCAAGATTCCTCTAGGTTAAGAATTAAGGTGCCATTATGGCTCTCTTAGTTGAATACAATGTGAGCGAAAAATCCCAAGCATATATTCAATTTAGCATAAGATATATCAAGTATATAGAGATGAACAATAAAAGCATGCAAGATATATAAACACAAGTGAGAGAGAGAGATGAGCAATCGCAAATACGGGAGATTTGTTTCGAGGTTCCAGCACACTTGCTCTATGTTCCCGCCTTCAACACTATGAAGAAATTTCACTATAACGATCCCGCAAGATCACTCGGTGTCGCAATACCTACAACGAACTCCCTCAAGAACTCTTAGACCCGCAAGTCCCTTACTTATCCCCACAAGAACAACACACGTAAGCACACTAGCTTGTCGAGGTCGCACCTTTACAACTTTCTAATACAAGGGGGTGGAACACTTGTGATCACTTCTCTTAGTCACAAAAATAAACTTTCTTAAAACAAGAATCCCTAGAGGATGGATATAGCATAGATGGCTCAAGTTTGTGTGAGAAAAACAAGATAGATTTTGTAGTGAAAATTTAAGAAAATCTTTGTGGAGAATACAAGAAATTTACTTTTGAAAAACTCTCTTTTGGATATGAAAATGAAGCACTCAAACTTATTGAGAAACTCTGTAGAAGAGCTTTCAAAATACTTGTAAAAAATCTTACCCAAAACTGGCCAAACTACCCAATATATAGGCTGTCAAAAACTACCGTTGGGGTCAGAATGATTTGTCGGTCGACCGGCCAGTCGACCAGCCACGGTCATTTTTTAGAAATGATTTGGGCATTTTTAGAACTTTCCTGTATTTTAGAATTTAACTATATTTTTAGAAATTTTCCTGATTTCTCCCACTTTGTCTACTTGATAGTGATGCATTAACATGGTAGATCCATTGCGCTCCAATACATCTATCACCGAGGCACCATTTTCTTCTGCGTCTTGAAGGATGACACACTTACATCAAGTACGTTCGGTGCGTTCTTTGATACCCAAATCATTTTGGGTCCTAGTGGGTAATATTTTCTCGAACTCAAACATTTTTGACTTTCATATTAAATTTAGAATAGCAAAACTTGGTTAAATGACCTTTGTGGCCATAATGTGTACAAGTGTACACTTTGTCATACATGTAAGCATGTGAGTGTTGTGCATGTGAAGCATGGTGTGTGCGCGCTTGTGAAGAGGTGAGTTTCCTTTGGTTTTGCCCTTTGAAACATAAAACTAATCTTATGCATGTCAAAAACGCATTTCTTCAAAGTAGAATCCAAAACTTTAATACGATTTTGAATGTTTAAAAATTCATTTTTTCAAAAGCAGTATTGCCCTTGCAAATAAGTTTGTGATCATTAAAATCTTTTATGGTCTTTTCGAAACAAATTGTTAAATCGTTTTTCTCTTAACAACAATCTCCAATTTATTTTTCAAAAATTCATTTCCCTTTTTTAATTTCTTATTTTGAATTTTTGAAATCTCATAACGTTCTTATAACTACTCAAAGAATCTAACAAGATCATCCATAGTCAAGTCATCTTCATCAGGAGAGGTTTCAAAGTTAACCTTGGATACTTCATCACCATTTGCCATGAAGTAAATGTTTGCGGTGTCAACTTCTTCTTCAAATTTGGTCTCTGAATCGTCCCAAGTGGCCACCATGGCCTTCTTCTTCTTATGTACTTTCTTGGAGGTAGTAGCCTGTAGTGAGGGGCAATCCGCGATAAGGCGACACGTCTTCTTGCAATGATAGTAAGGACCCATCTCTTCCCTTTTTCTTTCAAGTTTTTCTTATTGTCTTGACCTTCGAAAATGCTTTTTCTTCCCTTGTTGTGGAACATTTTGCCCACCTTTCTAATGAGCATAGCAAAGTCTTCTTCTTTATTTGCATCTATGGAGTCTTCTTCTTCCTATATGGATGGGGATGCTCTAAAGGTGATATATTTCTTCTTTGGAGGCTCCCTTTCTTCTCGTACATTTATCTCCATCTCATGAGTCTTGAGATTTTCTATGAACCTAGAGAAGTCCATTTTCTCCCTATCATTAAGCTCCTTCAAGGTTGTAGCCTTCACTTTTCATGATTTGGGGAGAGCTCTAATAACCTTCCTTATCTTCTAGTCATTGTTAATGGAGTCACCTAAAGAAGATAACACATTAGTGATCTTGGTAAAACGAGTGAGCATTTCATTAATACTTTAATTATCAAGGATGTAAAAAATTTCATATTGTAAACGTAAAAGATCAATCTTAGATCTCTTTACTTAGTATATACCCTCATGAATAACAATCAAATCATTCCACACTTCATATGCGAATTTGCAATTTATCACACGGAAAGATCATCATCATTTAATACTTGTGCCAATGCATATTGTGCTTTTATATTTGCTTCATAGTCCTTGGCGGTTGCTTCGGACCATGTATTCTCATCACCATGAGGTTCAACAAATTCCTTGGTAATGACCTTGGCTACTCTAACTCTGGGACTTAAGGAATGTAGTCATTTTGACCTTCCATATAGGGAAGTTTAACCCATCAAATTTAGGTGGAGACTTGATGCAAGAAAAGTCGTGAGATACCATGAATACAAATAAGTGTGCAAATGAATAACAAATATGGCCAAGAAGGATCTCCCTAGGGTGGTTAAACCAAAAACTAGGGTTTAGGCTCTGATACTAATTGTAAATCACCTAGAGGGGGATGAATAGGTGATGACTATGGATGATGACAAATAATGCAGAATTAAAAACTATCTCTAGCAAACTAGCAAGTAATAATCTCAATACAAGTAACAATGGCACAAGTGTAAGGTTGCAATATGAAATATAGCAAAAATATCATGCAATAGTAAAGAGTGAGTTAGAGTAAAAGAGAGTGAGAGGAAGCAATCGCAAATATGGATGATTTGTTTCAAGTTCGAGTCACTTACTCTACGTCCCAGCCTTCACCGAATGAAGGATTCTACTATAACTTGATCCCGCAAATTCACTTTTTTATATGTTCTCATGAGAACGAACCGGACCCTCAAGTCCTCTCACTCGTGCCGCAACATCTTATAATCGACGAACCGCAAGCTCGTATTGAAACCTCAACCTCTACAACACTTCTCAATAATAATGAAAAATGTGATATTTCCTAAATCACCAAAAGGGAGCTCACAAACACAATTCTATAACTAAGAATAGAGTATATGGCTCTGAGATTGTGGTGAAGAAAGCTTTGAAATCAGTGGAGTTAGGAATCAAGCAAGAGAGATTTGTAATGGACTTTGTTTTGAAAACTTCTCTTTTTAAAATCTCTCTTATAGAATTTGAGTCTAAAATGAGTATAAATCTTAAAATCTATTGTTCTATTAATCATCTATAGGATTTCTATTTATATGTATTCAAAATATCAGAGAGAAAACCCATATAGTCATTTTTGATTAACCTCTAAACAACAGATTAACAATATAGTTATTTGAGGTGAAAAGGCCAAAAAAGCAAGATTGACCGTCATGGTCATATTTTTGACTATTGTGTAGCGTCGGTCGATCGACCGATTGATTGATACTAATGGAAAACAAATGGTTACAGTCGGTCAACTGGTCGGTCGACCAAAGTGCACATTACTTTCTTGTGCACTTCGGTCGATCCCCCAGTGATAAAAAAGCTTTGTTAAGAAAAACATTTGAATTTTTTTTTTTGGCAATATATTTTTCATCAAAAGGAAACAGAATATAATTCATGTTTTATTGTGAAGTCCGAAATTGTGAGATCAAGGATCAACATAAAATTTAAGAAGTAGAAATAATATTTTGTTGAAAAGCAAACTCTCTTTTAAATACATGAATTTTTTGCCAAAAGTAGATCATGTAAACAAATATTATTTTGTAATCTTTTGAAATCATCTTCAAAAACTCGTGAAGCAAAAATCCAAATAATATTTTGTGTTTGTGTATCAATCTCCAGAGCTAACTATATCACCAATTCTTGGTTTTAACAAAATAAAAATCTTACATTAAAATGAAAAGATAATTGCTGCTCTTTGCCAAAAGGAATCCTTTGAAATTTGTCTCTTAGAATGAATTCCACAATTTGATCTTATCAGCTTAGCTCTAGGATCACCTTCTTGAGGGCTTCATAAAATTGTGAGACTTTATAGAGAAGCCAAACTTAACATGAAATCAATCTTGTTACCTTAAACTTATATGAATTGAAATATTAAAATAAATAACTACATGAGATTGTCATCATCAAAACTAGGACAAATGACCTTTGGGCCAACATCTATAATAACTAATTATCATGACTTGAATTTTTGTGATGGCTAATAACCATGAGTGTGAAATTGTTAATTTTAATTTCCTCTTAGATAAGAAGATATTAAGAGGATGAATAGTAACTTAAATTACTACACTAATTAGAGACTGTGTGGGTGATTATGAACCCTCTAATTATACGACTAAATGATCAAATTGATATTTGTGTGCTTAAATATAGAACCATGTAACATTGATTATCTTATAGAATCATGTGGTAGTAATTAGTTCATAATGGTGATAAAACCAAATAATGGTAATTGAGTCATAATTATATGAAACCATGCGGTTAGAATTTAAATTATAAAGTGTATATAAAACAAAGTGGTGGTGATTATCTCATGATTGTTGTAAATGAGACCATGTGATGGTGATTAAGTAGGTGCGATGATTGTTCACAAATTATATAATTTACATGCTAAACTTGTAACATTCAAGTGGACATGCTATGAACCCTATATCGAAAATTAGAAACCAAGGTTGATAATTATAATTGTTCTTCAAAGAAATGATTAAGCAAGTGATTAAGTATTGTGTCTTTCCGATGAATTGATCCTCATGATGTATATGCACTTGAAATTGTATGAACTTGATTGTGTGTGATGTATCAATATGTATATGAATGTGTTTTATGGTATGTGTGTTTGTGTGTATAATATCCCTAAATAGTAATACTGTATTTTTATTTTTTAAAGTACTTTTTATTTACTAATTATTTTATTATTATTAATTAACTTGATGTATAGTTATTATTATAAATATACAAATTATTTTTAATATGCTAAATAGTAATTTGACTTTATATATTTACCATTATTACTGGTTATTAAATATTCAAATTATTTTTAGATATTTTATAATAAGTTATCTTTATGTGTAAGTTAGCTTTATTTGTTATTACTAGTTTTATTGAATAATATTATTAATTACCATTACTACTATTATTTTTATTAATTCTTAAGTAGTAGTTGTTATTGTTATTATGATATTGTTATTCTTATTATTATTTATTATTATTAGCATTTATTATTATTTATGATTAAGTAACATTATTATTAGTATTATTATTATTATTAATATATTGTTGTTGTTATTGTTATTGATATTACAATTAGTATTATTATTAGTATTATTAATTATTGTTATTAGTTTTTATTATTATTACTATTTATTATTATTATTACGTAGTGTTTTTTGATATTCATTATGTTCTTTTATTCCTAGATCCAATCCTATACCCATTGATCATCCATACCCCAATACCCATTACCCAATAACTCATTATCACCACTTCCTATATAATCCTAAGATTATCCTAAAACTTAACCTAATCTCCTTCTCCATCTTTCACAGCTGTCGTCTCCATCTACACCTTCCTTGCACAGCCGTAGCAACCTAGCATCCAGGTTGTGCCCTCCTCTCTCACTGTGCACGCCCACCTACAACAACATACAGCCCATCTCTCCGCCATCGCCGAAGTCGAGCACTACCCAAGATCCGCCCCCGGAACCCCCAAAACGAGCCATGTGCTGCCTTATGCGCAAGTCGTATAACCCACTTCCACACTTGAGCTCCCCCTCTAGGCCACACTGCCGTCTGACCGAGACCCCCTGCGCAACACCAGCACAACGAGCCCCCTGCCTGCCATAGCAAAATCGAACCCGAACAAGGGCATGTGGGCTAATTTTAATGATCAAGGCATTGCATTATGTGTATCCTCTCCCTTGCAGAGCCCCACCATCCCAAGGCCGAATCCCCCTTTCGTCCTCTCCGTGGATCACCGTTGATTGTCGTCGGAGAGCGCGAATGCACCCGCATCCTTCCCGGCGAGATCCTCTAACCCTTGACATCCTCCGCGGCCTTCTTCCCCTCCACCAGAGTCTCCGTCGGCGCGCCGCAAGTTACCCCATTGTGTAAGTCCCTTCACCCTCCATTTCTCTCTCTGTTTCATTAACTTGTGAGAGATTTTATATGCATACACACACACATAATTTAATAAATATTAATGTGGGTGTATTTATTAAATTAAGTATGTGTGTGTGTTGTGAATTTCTTAGCATGTAAATAATGTGTGTGGGATAATGAAGTGTGGTAGTGTGTGCATCGATGAGTATGGGTGTTGTGTGATGTGTGTGTGGGTTATGTGCATGCATGCAAATTTGTGTGCGTAAGTTGGTATGTGTATATATGAATATATTAAGTGTTACAATGTATTTATATGTATATATATAGGTGTATGTATGCGTATACTCGTATATATGTATGTATGTGAGTGTACACGTGTATGTATGCACGTGTGGCGTGCGTGTATGGGTACGTGTGTGAGTGTGTTATGTGTGTGTGTTGATTTCCCTTCCTCTCTGTGTGTTTCGTTGCGTGTTATAGCGTTTCAGACATGTTCATGCGATCCAAACATGGTAACAAGAGATTCAAAGTTATGTCTGTTATGGACCCGATACAATGACGATTCGAAGATTGATCTATGGGATGATCCATAGATCAGTACCTGTTCGTACAGTGAAGACCAGACAACGATTCGGTTCTGAAACCGCATCATTTCATGTGAGTGTTTGTTCTTGTATATTTCTTTATTTACTGTTATCGGTATGCGTTTACATGTTACTCTTATCATCTCATATGACTTTCTGTTATGTTTTACCATTTGATTGCTTTTATAAATTTATGAGACATCAATGATTGTTCACTGTATTACAGGCATGTTTGGTTGCAAGGAAGTGGGCGGAAGTAAGGAAATGGGGAAGTATAATTGCTCACTTCCCTATCTATCCAAACACCGGAAAAGAAAATAAGAAAACCCATTTTCCTTTTTTCTTCTCTTTTACACAACCATTTTCTCACTTCCAGAGTGCTACAGTTAATTTTGTGGTCATGTAAATCTCATTTGTAATAAGTTATAGCATAAAACAGTTAATTTTTTGGTCATGTAAATCTCACTTGCATTCTAATTACAGTCCATCTTTTATTTTTCTTATTAATTTTTATTTTAATATTATTTTGCGGTCAACTTTGTGGTCAACTTTTCCACTTTCACTTTTCATTACCATCCAAACACCAGAAAAGACATAACATTTTTCAACCACACTTCCCAACAACATTCAAATACCGAAAAACTTACTAACCAATTCCTAAATTCCAAGGGAACTATTACCACTTTCTCACTTCCTTACTTCCTCACTTCCACCCTTAACCAAACAGGCCCGTAGTTGATATGAGCTTGTATTAGTGTCATTTTATGTGTTGGTAGTTTGTCGTTATTAGCTTAGGCCTAGTATTGGAAGACCTTAGACTGTAACTAGATTCGATCTATTGATTGGCTGAATTAGTTTATATTTGAGCATCAGATATATATGGACCTTGTATTTGGATAATGAGATATTAAACTTATATTATCATTTCATGTGTAACCATTTCGATTCAGACTAGTTGTAAAAGAACTTAGACTGTAATTAGATTGATCTTGAGATGATTGATTCGTGACTATGGTTAGAGTGTATAATTCATGTGAAAAAATTAATAGATATTTATTTTATGATAATTCAAATGAGAACTCATTTAGATCTTGAGGATGGTTAAGTTAGAATGTCACCTTATTAGACACCGATCTTCTTGACACTTGGACTTATATACAGACTTAGTGAGAGTTAGAGTTTATCTGAGATTTATATTCCTTTCATTGGATCTTAACCAGTACTTAGATATGATTAATTATGTTGTATTATTAGTTGTAAGTAGTTTTGGATCTATTCAATTATTATTATATTATCGGAGTATAGATGAGCTTAATGATATTGGGTGTCAGATATAAACCATTCTAGATTGCAGTTATTTGAGGATGTTTCCTCTTTAGATATGATTTTGGTATGTGTTGACCTAGTTGGCCTCGAGGATATACCATGTGCTTCATGTTTAGTTATTGATTACTTCAGTTAATAGAGATTGAGTTATTGTGATAGTGATCTAATCAATATCGGTGATCTTGTACTTCAGAGTTATCATATATCAGTCATCACTTTATCAGTTATTGTGAGATTATTTGTTAGTGATCATATAATGTGTTCAGAGTTTATAGGAGTTGGTAGATATCTGTATCAGTTACCAGTTAGTGACACCATTGTGTTAGTAGTTATATCACCAGTATCTTATTTTAGATGTCAGATATTGCTACTCAGGTGTCAGATATCAGTTGTCAATTGTCAGATTATCAGCTATTATTGACATCACTAGTTGTTGGCTATATCAGTTACGGCTATATCAGTTACTCTTAATATTAACTCATATTGTTGCTTTTAATGAAAAACACCATAACCCGGGGAACAGGCGTAATTACCTGATGATGCATATCGTACATTTGGAAGGACTTGTTATGGTACCGAGTTGGAGGTTCCAACCATGAGGAACCAAGATATTACCGGCTATCTAGTTATTCAGTTGTCAGTTGTCAAGGTTATGCATGAATTACGGTGCCACACTAGTTGTCTTTTCGTGTGGGGCTGTGGTCTTCAGTTATTAGAGCCTTGCGGCTTGTTCTGGTTCAGCGCCAAGGGTATTAGACCGTGGTACGGGGCATGCACGGTACCCTTCAAAGACACATGCACTACATTGGCAGGCAGTTACATTAACGATAACTTTATTTGATGTGTGAAAAAACGGCTGTGGTATGAGACACAGCTAAGTACTACATTAGTTAGTTTAATAATAACTAACTAAACTAGTGACATATGCTAGGTTACACATCTTGACATCAGTTGTTTGTTAACAGTTGTATTAGTTGTCTTTTATCTGTAGATTTATTCATGTTATCTTCTAATTGCAGTTTATCATGTTGTTATTGTACACACTGTTTATATGCACGAGCACTTCCCTTTTCTTATACACTTATTAGGTCATTTTTGATGACTCTAAATTTGCATGTCCAAATACTGGATATTTTATGCTCTTGTTCAGGTGTTCGCTGAGCTCGTACACTTCACAAGGGTTTGGAGTTTCACTTTATTGATTCTGATATTCTTGCCTCCTTTTTATTCATATTTCTGTACTTTCCTTGATTCTTTTATATTAGACTCAGTCTTTATTTCTGTTCTTTATTTATATAATATCATGCGTAGATGCTTATATATGATATTGCAGTAATCATGATTCATTATAATTTAGATTTATAGCTTATTTCGGGTTACTAAAGACTTAGCGCGTATACGTGAGATATTTTCCTTACGTATATGCGTCGCCGACTCTCGTCGCGTCTCCGCTTTAGCGTATTTTGGGAAACGGGTGTGACGGGGTTTTCTTGGTATCAGAGCCTAGGCTTTCGACTTGCGATGTTGACTTTTGATTTTGATTTTCGCAAAAAAGACCTAGATCATACCGGTAACTTAAAAACAAGCTATAATTACATTACAATATACATATGCTATCCATATTATGATATTCAGTCCACTTGTGAATTGACCGTCCTCCCTTTGAAATTCTATTTCTTGATCTTTTGATATCTATGATTCCAACACTTCCTTTAGAGTGATCTGGATTCCATCTTGATTTCTATCCTTCTTTTGATTCTATTTCCCTGATTCTCTCTCTTGGAATTGGTTACTTCATGTTGAAGCCAGTAACATACTTCAGAGTAGCGCAGCGGAAGCGTGATGGATTTATGATGTGCAGAGAAGTGACATGAAGCTTGTTTGTCTTCTTCTTTGTATTTGATTTTTTTTTTTACTATTCCCTGCCCTATTGAAATTTCAGGGACGAAATTTCTATAAGGTGGGTAGAATGTAATATCCCTAGTTAGTAATACTATATTTTTATTTTTTTTAAAGTACTTTTTATTTACTAATTATTTTATTATTATTATTAATTAAGTTGATGTATAGTTATTATTATTAAATATACAAATTATTTTTAAGATGGTAAATGATAAATTGGTTTTATATATTTACCATTATTACTGGTTATTAGATATTCAAATTATTTTTAGATATTATATAATAAGTTATCTTCATGTGTAAGTTATCTTTATGTGTTATTACTAGTTTTATTTAATAATATTATTAATTACTATTACTCTTATTATTTTTATTAATTGTTAAGTAGTAGTTGTTATTGTTATTTTTATATTGTTATTCTTATTATTATTTATTATTATTAGTTTTTATTATTATTATTTTTATGATTAAGTACCATTATTATTAGTGTTATTATTATTAGTATATTGCTATTGTTGTTGTTATTATTATTGATATTACTGTTAGTATTATTTTATTAGTATTATTAATTATTGTTATTAGTGTTTATTAGTATTATTATTTATTATTATTATTATGTAGTGTTATTGATAATCATTATATTCTTTTATTCCTAGATCCAATCCTATACCCATAGATTATCCATAACCCTCAAACCCATTACCCAATAACCAATTATCACCACTTCCTATATAATCTTAAGATTATCCTAAAACTTAATCTAATCTCCTTCTCCATCTCTCACAGCCGCCGTTTCCATCTACACCTTCCTTGCACAGCCGTGGCAACCCAACATCCAGGTCGTGCCCTTCTCTCTCACCTTGCATGCCCACCTGCAACAACATCCAGCGCATCTCTCCGCCATCGTCAGAGTCGAGCATTACCGGAGATCAACCGTCGAACCCCTAAACGAGCCCCGTGTTACCTCATACGCAAGCCCCACAACCCACTTCCACACCGAGCTCCCCCTCCAGGCCGCACTACCCTCTGGCTGAGACCCCCCTGCGCAACACCAGCATAACGAGCCCCCTGCCTGCCATGGAAAAATCGAACCCAAATAAGAACATGTCGGCTAATTTAATGATCAAGGTATTGCATTATGTGTATCCTCTCCCTTGCAGAGCCCACCATCCTAAGGCCGAATCCCCCTTTCCTCCTCTCTGTGGATCACCGTTGATCGCCGTCGGCGAGCGCGAACGCACCCGCGTCCTTCCCGGTGAGATCCTCTAGCCGTCGACATCCTCCGCGGCCTCCTCCCCCTCCACCGGAGCCTCCATTGGCGCGCCGCAAGTCACCCCATTATGTAAGTCCCTTCGCCCTTCATTTCTCTTTCTGTTTCATTAACTTGTGGGAGATTATAAATATATATATATATATATATATATATATATATATATATATATATATATATATATATATATATATATATATATATATATATATATATATATATATTAAATGTGGGTGTGTTTATTAAATTAAGTGTGTTAGTGTGTGCATGGATGAGCATGGGTGTTGTGTGATGCGTGTGTGGGTTATGTGCATGCATGCAAGTATGTGTGCGTGAGTTGGTATGTGTATATATGTATATATTAAGTATTAGCATATATATATATATATATGTATGTATATATGTGTATGTATGTGTAATACTCGTATATATGTATGTATGTGGGTGTACCCGTATATGTATGCACGTGTGGTGTGCGTGTATGGGTACGTGTGTGAGTATGTTATGTGTGTGTGTTGATTTCCCCTTCCTCTCTCTGTGTTTCATTGCGTGTTACAACGTTTCGGACTCGTTCGTACGATCTGAACTCGATAACGGGAGATTCAGAGTTGTACCCGTCATGGACCCGATACAATGGTGATTCAAAAACCGATCTATGGAATAATCCGTTAATTAGTACCTGTTCGTATAGTGTAGACCAGATGGCGATTCGGTTCCGAAATTGCGTCATTTCATGTAAGTGTTTGTTCTTGTGTATTTCTTTATTTATTGTTGTTACATGTTACTCTTATCATTTTATGTGACTTTCTGTCATATTTTACCAGTTTGATTACTTGTATCACTTCATGAGACATCAATAATTGTTCACTTTACTTACGTAGTTGATGTGAGCTTGTATCAGCGTCATTTAATGTGTTGGTAGTTTGTCGTTGTTGGCTTAGGCCTAGTATTGGAAGACTTTAGACTATGACTGAATTTGATCTATTGATTGTGTGGATTAGTTTATATTTGAGCATCAGATGTATCTGGACTTTGTATTTGAATATTTAGATATTAAATTTATATCATTTCATGTGCAACCGTTTCGAGTTCTGACTAGTTGTAAAGGACTTAGACTGTAATTAGATTGATCTTGAGATGATTGGTTTGTGACTATAGTTAGAGTGTATATTTCATGTGAAGACAATTAATTATTATTTTATGATAATTCAGATGGGAACTCATTTAGATCTTGAGGATAGTTTAGTTAGGATGTCACCTTATGAGAGATCGATCTTCTTGACACTTGGACTTATATACAGACTTAGTGAGAGTTAGAGTTGATCTGAGATTTATATTCTTTTCATTAGATCTTGATTAGTACTTAGATATGATTGATTATATTGGATCATTGGTTGTAAGTAGTTTCGGATCTATTCAATGATTATTAGATTATCGGAGTATAGATGGGCTTAATGATATTGAGTGAAGATATAAACCATTCTAGATTGCTGTTGTTTGAGGATGTTTCCTCTTTAGATATAATTTCGGTATGCATTGGCCTAGGTGGTCTCAAGAATATACCATGTGCTTCATGTTTAGTTATTGATTACTTCAGTTAATAGAGATTGAGTTATTGTGATAGTGATCTAGTCGATATCGGTGATCTTGTACTTCAGAGTTATCAGATAGCAGTCATCACTTTATCAGTTATTGGTGAGATTATTTGTTGGTGATCATATGATATGTTCAGATTTTATAGAAGTTGGTAGATATCTGTATCAGTTACCAGTTGTTAGTGACACTATTCTGTTAATGGCTATATCTCCAGTAACCTATTTCAGATGTCAGATATTAGTTGTCAGCTACTCTGTTGTCAGATATCAGTTGTCAGATTATCAGCTATTATTGACATCACTAGTTGTTGGAGATAACATTTAAGCTTAATAATAACTCATATTGTTGCTTGTTAATAAAAGACACCATAACCCGGCGAACAGGGTAATTGCTTGATGATGCATGTCATATATTTTGGAAGGACTTATTATGGTACCGAGTTGTGGGTTCCAACCATGGGAACCAAGGTAGTACTAGACTTAGTTATTCAGTTGTCAGTTGTCAGGGCTATGCTCGAATTACGGCGCCACACTAGTTGTCTTTTCGTGTGGGGCTGTGGTCTTCAGTTATTAGAGCCTTCTGACTTATCCTGGTTCAGCACCAGGGGTGTTAGACCATGGTACCGGGCATGCACAGTACCCTTCCAAAACACATGCACTACATTAGCAGGCAGTTACTTTAATGATAACTTTGTTTGATATGTGTTAAAACGGTTGTGGTATGAGATACGGCTAAGTATTACATTAGTTAACCAACCAGACTAGTGACATATGCTAGGTTACATATCTTGACATCAGGTGTTTGTTTACAGTCGTGTTAGTTTTTTATCTGCAGACTTATTCATGTTATTGTTATTCAGTTATCTTCTGATTGCAGTTTATCATGTTGTTATTGTACACACTTTTATATACACGAGCACTTTCTTTTTTTATACACTCATTAGGTCGCTTCTGACGACCCTGAATTTGTACGTCCAGATACTAGATATTTTATACTCTTGTTCAGGTGTTCGCTGAGCTCGTACGCTTCACTAGGGTCTGGAGTTTCACTTTGTTGATTCTGGTATCCTTGCTTCCTTTTTATTCCTATTTCTGTACTTTTCTTGATTCTTATATATCAGATTCAGTCTTTATTTCAGTTCTTTATTTATATGATATCATGTGTGGATATTTATATTTGATATTGCAGCAATCATGATTCATTATAATTTAGATTTATAGCTTGTTTCGAGTTACTTAAGGCTTAGCACGTATTCGTGAGGTATTTTCCTTGTGTACATGTGTCGACGACTCTCATCGCGTCTCCGCTTCAGCGTATTTTAGGAAGCGGGGCGTGATAATATGAGAGAGTGTGTGTGTGTGTGTGTGTGTGAGAGACCCCGATCCCGCGGGTACGGAGACATCACTGCGACGTATATATGCAGGTCAAAAATACCCTCACGTATATATACTAAGCATCAGTACAGGCAAGAATCAGAGTACGGAAGCACAGTTATAATATACATTCCAACAAAAAAGTACAAGTACATGGTTATCACAGAGAGTGATACAACATTACAGGAATATTACATCACCAGAGAATACAAAGTACATTTACAAAGAGATATACATAACAAAAGCTGATAGATGCTCACGAGCAGCAAGAGAGGCCTTGGGAGCCAATCGGGAGAAGAGCTGGGAGGAAGAGCTACGGCGATGTCCAAGCTCTTGCTGCATCAGCTACAGCAAGGCTACCATTGTCCAGACTCTAGGATCTGGACATGAGAATTTAGGGTTGTCAGATGCAACCCCGCGAGTACATATGATAAAGCCAAGTGGCGTGCATGTCAAACACACGTATATAAGTAATGTGTATCATGAATATAAGCACATATCAACATGAAATAAGACAGTAAGTAAAGTAACTACAGGAAAATTAGTTATACAAGCCCGTGTTACCGATCCGTGAGATTAGTATGTCAAAGGAATAATCCAAATAAGAAAGCCCTCATATATACACCCTACACCTCACGTCACTGTAATCTGAGTTTATATAATCTGAATTTGCCTTCACAATAACATAATAATGAAACAGTATGGAAGCAATAAAGTTATCCAACAAGACAGCACAGGTATAAGTGGTGAGCAGTATAGATCAAGAGTATCAGATATTAGGAGCATGTTATTATTATGTTATTAAGAGTCATTTAATTTGTATACATCGGTATGTGTCCCATTACACATACCTCAGCATACAGACTGGAGAGTAAGTTATTAAAAACTGATGGAGATCGATGAACCATGCTTAGAATGGGTCCCGTACATGCCTAGAATAACGGTCAAGGAGTATCTGGTACTGAGCTAGAATGTAGCGCTAGGTACCGAGACTTATTGTACGCCCAAACAGGAATAGGATGTCACCGCTCCCACAGGAATAGGCCTAGGGGCTTATAGCACAACCAGCAGACAGGGGAGTAGGGGTGCCAGTACACCCCACGGAAACACCTGGTGGCCTCCAAGTCGAATCCAAGTATGTGGCCGCACGATACTACAAGACCACCATAAACATGGAGACTATATCGATACTCATTAGTTTTCCCCATCCCAGTGTAAGTTGTCTAATTATTACAATTTATCCAGTGATAATATCCACAGAGTATTTACAGTAATCCTATATTCATGGTTATCCAATTATGGGGATCAACAGGAGTATAGTATCAGGAGTCTCCCTTTTTCAGGAGTTCAGGAGCACAGAAGTTTAGAAGTACCAAATGTCTGTTAACAATATAATAATCATACCAAGTCCCCGTAAAAGTGATAATCATGAATATGCAAAGTAATACATGTGTCAGGTGTAATAGTATCAAGTCAGGTGTCACAATATCAGGTCAAATGCACTAGTATCATGTGAAAGCATATCAAGTAAGTGTAGCAGTCAAGTGTCATATATCAGGTGTCAGGTATCAGGTGTCAGGTATCAGGTGTCAAGTGATAACATGTAAGTACCAGTATCAGATATCAACGGTCAGGTATCAGGTGTCAAGTGTAACATATCAGTGTTGGTGTCAAATATCAAGTATCAGAGATCAGGTGTCAAGTATAACATATCAAGTACCGGTGTTAAATATCAAGTGTCAGGTATTAGGTGTCAAGTGTAACATATCAGTGCTGGTGTCAGATATCAAGTGTCAGAGATCAGGTGTCAAATATAACATATCAAGTGCTGGTCTCAGGTATCAAGTGTCAGAGATCAGGTGTCAAGTGTAACATATCAGTGCCGGTGTCAAATATTAGGGGAGAGCATTTAAAGTGTAAAACCGAATAAACCGACTGAACCGCCGAATTTCAGGCGGTTCGGTTCGGTTTTTATTAAAACGGCGCAGTTTAAATTCACGTTTTCTTTCCACTTCAGTTTTTACGGTGCGGGTCGATTTCGGAAAATGAAAAACCGACCCGCCCGAACACCGCCCGAAAAGGCGAAAATGGCTCCTCTCATCCAGAAGCTTCGTCACGTGTGCCTCGTGCGTGTCGCGTGAGATAAAGGGTAAAATCACTAAATCTCTGATTCTCTCTCTCTCTCGATTCCTCGAACAAAAATTGAAGAGCGGCGGGCGAGCCCTAATCCCATTCCATCTTCTGAGTCTTCTCCTCCATCTTCACTCTTCAGGGAGGCTCCGCCGGCACCGCTACAGGCGTTACTCCTCCTTGTCATCTCCGGACTGACCGACTGAGGACCCCATCGGCTTTAGCCTTTTGTGTTCTCCGACGACGGAAGCTTCGTCTCTAGGCTCCAGTCGCTCCTCCACCTCGTCTTCCCATCGCGATCCGACTCCCGACGACGGATCCCTCCTCCTTAGTCTTCCTCATCATCTTCGCATCTCTATCGACATCTCAAGTCAACCACGGATCTATGTAAGATTCAATTATAGCCAAATCTAGTTTTTTTTTGTGATTTATTAATCTAGGTTTTTCTTGTTTAGCTTAAGCAAAAGAATTTATTTTTTATTTGTTTCCTTTTCAGTTGGAAACAATCAACAGGTTACAGGATTTCACTTCGGTGACAGTGTTGTGTTAAACACTTAAACTACTTGGATTTTTGGAAAAATCAAAGTTAAAGGAAAATATTCGTAGACAGGTAGTAGCATTTTAGCAACTTGTATTTTGAATAATTGATTTTGTTTTCTTGAATTTCTTCCTATTGAGTGTTGAGTGTTGAACAGATGAAATAATATAAAAGTCAAGTTTAAAGGTCATCCTTCTCCTTCACATGAGATTCTGAGAATTACACAAAATACTGAAACAGGCTAAACAGCTCTTTCTTGTGATTTTCTTAATGCTCAGTTGCTTTGCTCTAATTTCTTTTGCACTTAAAACTGATCACTGATCAGTTATCACTTCAATCATCTTAGAAACTAGAAAGTTTAGGTAATTCAGTAATTGCATATGATTTAAATTAAAGCTGCTTAAGTGCTTAAGCATATATTTAATATTTTTCTTCTCTCTAGTCTAGGGCATCACCCAAAGGAAATTTGAAAAATGAAAGAGAGCTCTAGGCCTCCATTGGCACCGTCAAGCTCCCGACCTCCTTCTTCGGGGTCATCAACCTCCCGACCTCCTTTAGCACCATCAAGCTCCCGACCTTCTTTGGCACCATCAACTACACCTCAAGCATCCCCGCCGCCTCCCGAACAGTTGACAACTGGCTCATCTTCAGGTTCAGTTGAGGTTAGTTGATTAATTTTAAGCTTTTCTAAATTTTAATTTACTGAAATTCTAAATCTTGAAAATTTAAAATATATGATAATAATTACTTATCTAAATTTAATTTGTCTGTAGGTTGATCAAGGAAAGAATCCAGCGGAGTCTCAGCCTACTAACAAAACCAAGAGAAAGAGCTTAAGGAAATGATCTACGGTATGGTTGCATTTTAAAACTTTTCAAGAAAATGGACATGCTAAAGCTGAGTGTAAGTATTGTAAGAAAGTGTACAATGCTGATCCACGTGTGAATGGTACATCTACATTGCATACTCATGCGGAAAATTGTAAGAAGAACCCACATAATGAAGAAACCCGACAAAAACTGTTAAGTTTTCAACAACCGTTAGGAGGAAGTGGTGGAGAAGGTAGTCTTAGCAATTGGGAGTATGATGAGTGGCTATAAGAAAAGCGCTTGCATACTTGATAATTCTTGATGAACAACCATTCAAATTAGTGGAAGGTGTTGGATTCCGATACTTCATGTCTATTGCATGTCCTAGATTTCATCTCCCATCCCGTTGGACAATCCAAAGAGATTGTTACCAACTTTACATTGATGAGAAGGAAAATTTAAAGAATTTATTGAAAGCTACATGTCAAATGGTATCTTTTACAACAGACACTTGGACTTCTATTCAAAATATCAACTACATGTGTCTCACTGCACATTGGATTGATAATGATTGGAAATTAAACAAAGAATTTTAAACTTTTGTCCAATTCCTAGTCATAAAGGTGACGAACTTGATAGGGCGGTGGAGAGATGCTTGGTAGAATGGGGGATTGAAAATGTCTTCACCATAACCGTTAGCAATGCATCTTCTAATGATACTATGATCGGTTATTTAAAGAAAAGGCTTAATAATTGGAATGGAACAATGCTACATGAAAAATACCTTCATATGAGGTGTATTGCGCACATTGTTAATCTTATTGTTAATGATGGGATTAAAGAATTGGGCTCTTCTGTTGCTAGGGTGCGCTCAGCCGTGAAGTATGTGAGGAATTCTCCTTCTCGATTACAAAAGTTCAAGAATTGTGTTGAGATTGAAAAAATTGAATGGTCTAAAACCTTATGCTTGGATGTGCCTACTAGATGGAACTCCACATATTTGATGTTGAATACCGCATGCAAGTATGAAAGAGCTTTTGAAAGGTATTGTGATGAAGACCCATTTTTTAGAAATCAAGTGTTAAGTGGAAATGAAAACAATGAGTTGCCGTCAGAGGATGATTGGACTAATGCAAGAAGGTTGTGCAATTTTCTTGAAAAGTTTTATGAACTCACTTTGCGTGTTTCTGGTTCTTTGTATGTAACTAGCAATAGTTTTCTTCATGAAATTAGTAATGTCGCTTGTGAGTTGATAGATCAACAAGAAAGTGGAGATTTAGAATTGAGGAACATCGCCCACAAAATGCAAGAGAAGTTCGAAAGTATTGGGGGAGTTGGGAGAAGACTAACATGTTGATTTACATTGCCGTGCTTCTTGACCCCCGATATAAGGAACAATATGTACAATTTGTTCTTGAACTTCGTTATGGTGCGAGTGAAAGTTTAGAGAAGATGAAGATTGTAAAAGAGGCTGCATCATTATTATTTAATGACTACAAGATAAGGTATGAAAGTTCAAACGAGCAATCGAGTGAGATGGCCCAATCTTCAAGCAATACTGCCAATGTTTCCTCTTCCTCTTCTCAATCATTAGATGTAAGGAGTCGCTTTAAGAGGATGAGAGCCGGTGTTGGAGGTGAGGAGACAAAGACAGAATTGGAGAAGTTTTTATGTGAAGATGCTGAAGATGATCTTTCTACATTTAACATCTTGGAGTATTGGAAAGTTAATAGCTCAAGATTTCCTATCCTACATCGAATGGTTCGCGATGTGTTAGCGGTTCCATCTCCACCGTTGCTTCCGAATCGGCATTTAGTAGCGGTGGTCGTGTCCTTGACCCGTTTAGGAGTTCATTGACTCCAAGAATGGTCCAAGCTCTTTTATGCACCAAAGATTGGCTTCGGGTAACAATGTTATCAACAAAGATAAGTATTGAAGAAGACTTGGATGCTCTTGAAACACATGATATAGGTAATTTTTTTTGGATTTTAATATCTGATTCAATTATTGTTTTTAATTTAATAGATTACTTTGTTTCTTAAAATAAATATTCATTTCTTTTGATTATAGATTTGTCTAAAATGGCATCGGAACCAACAATCACGGAGGTTTAAGAACAGAAGAAGAGTAGAACAAGTTGTTGCTTTTAATTACTGTAATGAACTGGAGAGTGGAAACTGGAGAGTCTGGAGACTGGAGTACTTGTGAGCTTTGCTATTTGGACACTTTGGATTGTAATATTTGCATTGTTTTGGAGTGTTTACAGTCCAAATTTTGGACTGTAAGTCTGTAATATTGCTGTTTAGCCTGTTTTGGATTTGGACTATACTATTTTTTGGCTGCCCCTTGTTTATTAGCCAGTATGGGGATTGGGGGCCTCTCTTTTGTTGATACATATGATGATATGATTGCTAATGCCTGGCCCTTGTGTTTGATTGCCTGGCCCTTGCCTGGCCCTTGTGTCTGATGTATCATGTATATGGGGCCTCTCTTTTGTTGATACATATAGTTTGCAAAATGCAAACTGGCTGTGATGCCTGATTGTCTGGCCCTTGTTATGGCCAGTATGGGGGCCTCTCTTTTGTTGATACATATGATGATATGATTGCTAATGCCTGGCCCTTGTGTCTGATTTCCTGGCCCTTGCCTGGCCTTTGTGTCTGATGTATCATGTATATGGGGCCTCTCTTTTGTTGATACATATGGTTTGCAAACCTGTGATGCCTGATTACCTGGCGCTTGTGTATGGCCAGTAATTATGGGGGCCTCTCTTTTGTTGATACATATGATGATATGATTGCCTGGCCCTTACCTGGCCCTTGTGTACTGTCTGATGTATCATGTATATGGGGCTTCTCTTTTGTTGATACATATAGTTTGCAAACCTGTGATGCCTGATTGTCTGGCCCTTGTGTATGGCCAGTAATTATGGGGGCCTCTCTTTTGTTGATACATATGATGATATGATTGCCTGGCCCTTACCTGGCCCTTGTGTACTGTCTGATGTATCATGTATATGGGGTCTCTCTTTTGTTGATACATATGATGATATGATTGCCTGGCCCTTGTGTCTGATTGCCTGGCCCTTGCCTGGCCCTTGTGTCTGATGTATATGGGGCCTCTCTTTTGTTGATACATATGATTGTCTGGCCCTTGTTCGGTGTAATTTTCGGTTTGCAAACCAGACCGAAAACCGCAGAGCGTATTCGGTTCGGTGTAATGTTCGGTCTGAATGAAGTTTGGTTCGGTTCGGTTCTGAACATGCTATGTTTTGGACCGGTTTGCAATTTTGTAAAGAAAAACTGCATCTCACCGCCCGATGCTCACCCCTATCAAATATCAAGTGTCAGAGATCAGGTGTCAAGTATAACATATCAAGTGCCGGTGTCAGATATCAAGTGTCCGGTATCAGGTGTCAAGTATAACATATCAAGTGCCAGTGTCAGATATCAAGTGTCAGAGATCAGGTGTCAAGTATAACATATCAAGTGCCTGTGTTAGATATCAAGTGTCAGGAATCAGGTGTCAACTATAACATATCAGTACCGGTGTCAGATATCAAGTGTTAGAGATCAGGTGTCAAGTATAACATATCAAGTGCCGGTGTCAGATATCAAGTGTCAGGGATCAGGTGTCAAGTGTAACATATCAGTGCCGGTGTCAGATATCAGGTGTCAGGTATCAGGTGTCAACATCATATATTAACTCATATAGCGATGTATCATGTACTAAAAGCCACAGTAGCAATTATTAGGCATGTAACGGTAGTAACAAGATATCAATATATCATGCAATAAACGCTAGGGTAGGAGTTACTAGGTATGAAACGATGATAGCAAAGTATGAAGCAACACAGAAAATGTACTCGCCTTAAATCTGAACGCAATACCGAGAATATCTGGGAAATTCGCGATCACGTGCGAGCATGCTACTAACCATATAACATATATACATATAATATAATTATATATATAAATATATATTAGAGAGAATAAGGGAGGAAAGAGAGAGGATTAGTTAGAGAGAGAAAGAGAGTTGTCGGGAGGAGAGAGAGTGTGTGTGTTGGACATGTTTAAAAGAAAAAATAAAGAAATAAAGAAAAGGGGTATGCTAGAAAATATGGAGAGGTAATTAGGGGATTAAAGTGGGGGTAAAAGTGGAAAAAAGAAAAAGGAAGTAATAAAAGAAAGAAAGAAAGAAGGAAAGAAGAAAGAAAGGAGAGGGGGTTGGGTGGCGGCCGGCCACCACCGGCAGCCTGGGCGGCGCCGCCGACGGCGGAGGGGCGGCCGGCGAGGAGGGGGACGGCGCCCCTGGGGTGGAGGAGGTGGAGGGGTGATGGTGAAGGTGGTGGTGGTGTTGTTATTGTTTGTGTTAGTGGTAGTGGTGGTTGATGGTGGTGGTGGTGGTTTGTGGTGGTTAATGGTGGTGTTGGAGAATTGGAGGAGGAGTAGATGGTGGTGTGATGGTGGAAGTGAAAGATTTGGTGGAATCGATGGTGAATTTTGGAGGAGAAGAAGATGGTAAAGTGATGGGTTTTGATGAAATTGGAGAAAAAGAGATGGGATTTGGATATGATGGAGGTGGGGAAGGAAAGTGGGGTGTTGGGGGCCGGCGCAGGCGCCCTGGTGGAGGCGGCGGTGGTTGTGAGGGGAAGAGAGGGAGAGAGTGATGGTGGGAGAAATGAAGAAGGTAATGGAGAAAATGGGAAGAAAGGAAAGAAAGAAAAGAAGAATATATAGAAAGAGAGGGAGAGGGAGAGTATGGGAGGAGATGGGGGAGGGATGGGCTGCTGTTGCAGCCCATGGTGCTGCTGCTGCAGCTGGTTGCAGGGTATGGGTCGATGGCTGCAGGGAATGGGAGAAGGAAAGAGAAGAAAAAGAAGAAAAAGAAAGAAAAGAAAGGAAAAGGAGAAAAAGAAATAAGAAAAATAATTTAATAAATATATTATTAAATATTTAAATTAATAGAATAACCTGATAGTGTAAAATAGAGGAGTGGAGAAGGAAAAAAACAAGAAAAGAAAAGAAGGAAAAAAATAATATTATTTAAATAGGTAAAATTTGACTGTTTCAGAAACATTCCAAAAAATTCTCAAAAATAGAAAATATTATTTTAAGATATCTGGTGGAATTGGATTTGAGAATTCAATCTAATTTTTAAATTAAAAATCCTGGAATCTTCTGACGATACCAGTCGTCATCAGAATCGGTGAAATTTTAATAATTTAGAAAAAAATCTAAAATATATATTTAGATAGAAAATGAGATTCTAAAAAGTAATGTGAAAGCCTTTTCTAAAAATTTAACTCCATTTGAAAACTAAAAATCTAGGAATCGGTCAGCGATGTCGATCGACACCGATTTTGAAAATTTTGTAAAATAATTTTAAAAAATTTCAGAAAATCAAGAAAATCTAAAATACTGAAAAATAGTATTTGAAACTGAAATTAGTCAAATTGGACTACCCGAGAGGTCAAATTGGGCAGTTTACTGGTATCGGGTTTCCCGTCTAAGTCAGGACTGACTCTAAAACTAAGAATCTAAATCCGATACCAAATAACATAAGAAATCACAACCTAAAAATAAATACTGGAAGAAAATTGAAACAATACGTCAAAAAAAATTAGGACATGTATCTGGGTACGTATCCCGGAGCGGGGTGCTACAATCTACCCACCTAACAAAAATTTCGTCCTCGAAATTTCTATAAGGGGGTGAACACAGAAGAGATTAGAGTCAATGATGATATACGATAAAGTGTGAAGGGTAAGGAAGATTACCAGCTCAGGACCATATCTGAGTTGGTTGAAGGGATGATGGGAGGAAGATGAAAGGAAGGGTCTCAAGATTCAAGGAAAAGACTGCCAGGAAGGAATAGATAACACCGCACTTGCGATTGGAATATATATTCAAGACTCGTGCTCTCCAGCTGCAAATTAATATATTATTAATCTGCCAACTGGTTGTACTGAAGATGTTAGAGCCTAGGCTCTGATACCATCCTGTGACGCCCCGATCCCGCGGGTATGGAGACATCACTGCGACGTATATACGCAGGTCAGAAATACCCTCACATATATATGCTAAGCATCAGTACAGGTAAGAATCAGAGTACGAAAACACAGCGATAATATACATTCCAACAGAAAAGTACAAGTACATGGTTATCACAGAGAGTGATATAACATTACAGAAATATTACATCATCAGAGAATACAAAAGTATATTTACAAAGAGATATACATAATAAAAGCTGAGAGATACTCACGAGCAGCAAGAGAGGCCTTGGGAGCCAATCAGGAGAAGAACTGGGAGGAAGAGCTACAGCGATGTCCAAGCTCCTGTGCTACGGCGATATCCAAGCTCCTGCTGCACTCTGATCAGCTACAGCAGGTCACCATTGTCCAGACTCCAGGATCTGGACATGAGGATCCAGAGTTATCAGATGCAACCCCGCGAGTACATATGATAAAGCTAAGTGGCGTGCATGTCAGGCACACGTGTATAAATAAGGCGTATTGTGAATATAAGTACATATGAACATGAAATAAGACAGTAAGTAAAGTAACTACAGGAAAATCAGTTATACAAGCTCACATTACCGATCCGTGAGATTAGTACGTCAAAGGAATAATCCAAATAAGGAAACCCTCATATATATACCCTACACCTCACGTCACTGTAATCTGAGTTTATATAATCTGAATTTGCCTTCACAATAACATAATAATGAAACAGTATGAAAGTAATCAAGTAATCCAACAAGATAGCTCAGGTATAAGGGTGAGCAGTATAGATTAAGAGTATAGCTAGTCAGATATCAGGAGCATGTTATTATTGTTGGCCAGAGGCCTTCCACTCTAGTTTTAATGATGATTAACTCATGTAGTTATAGTTTACTAATAGTCTTGTGATATTTAGTTTCAGATATTTGATCAAGTTATTAGTAGATGATTAGCTTCATCAAAGGTGTTTTGGAGCTTTCACATGGTGATTCAAGAGCTCGAGCGTCAAGTTCATATCTAGCACTCGGTTGGAGTCAAGCTCGTTGGAACGCGATTGGAACGAGTCAACTTGGAGACAGCGTTCTACAAGAAGGCTTCGGTTTGTTTAGTTAAGATTTTATTTAGATCCATTGTAAAGATTAGATAGTATGATATGCTCAAGTTCACAACACACACACTTATTTTAAGTTTCATGTTTATTGGTTTTGATTTTCGGTTTAACCGATCTTGGTTTTCATGAATAGATAGAATCAAAACAAAGTTTACATGGTTTAATATATATTAGATTTGATTTATATACATCTATACTTCATATACTTTGAAAAACTTATTTTGATATACTATTCAAGTGTTTGGAGTTTTGTATTTAGACAAAACCTATTTTTGGATTTAATGTCAAAAACATAGATATAATACCTTTCATGTATATTGGATTCTATCCATACACTATATGCTTCAAAATTGTTTAAATATCATGTTTTTGTATTACATGTGTTTTGAAAAAATCGGATTTCCATTTTAGAAATTCTATTTTGGAAAATACAGAATTTGGTTTAAGGAAAATTTTCCAAGTCACAAAAATGCTTTAAAATGTTTGTAATATGTTTTGATTTTTACTCAAATATGTTTGTATTTCAAAGATATAACATGAACTGATTTTTATGAAATTTATGTGATTTTATGAGATTTAATTGATAATAAAAATCTAAGTTTTTAAGTCCTATATTAGGCTGGACTGGCTGACTGTCAGTAGACCGAACCGGTCGACTGTAGCAGTGGGCGGTCGACCGGGCCGGTCGACCGACGTGCACAGAGCGTGCACACAGCCAAGTTGGGGAGGCCGGAGAGCTCTGCTCTCTGAAAAAGCTTCCGGTCGACCGAGCGGTCGATTGGACAGAGAGTCTACTCTCTGTATCCGGCTTCGGTCGATCGGGCGGTCGACCGGCCAGAAAGCCGTTGCTCTCTAGATCCAGTCCCGGTCGACCGGGCGGTCGACCGGCAGGCGCAACTGTCAAAAATTTGACTGTTGGCCGGTCGACCGGTCGGTCGACTAGAAGGGCAATCTGGCCCTTTTCAGTACTAATGGGCAGATTTAAAATGAGGATATAAATACCCCATTTCTTAGTTGTTTTCAAAAAGAATTTTAAGAGCAAAATTTCTATCTTCTCAAGTGTTTTAATACAAGTTTTCAAAAGAGTTTTTAAGCTTAAAGATTTGATCTTTAATTTGTTTTTAAAAGGGTTGGAAAATTCAAAGAAAAAGAAAGTCTTTGGGATTGTTTTTTATCTTCACTTTATATTCATTCTAGAAGTTTGCCCAAGAGTTTATTTCTTTGAGTTTTTTATTTTCAAACTCTTTATTTCTCACACTTGAGCTTATCATTCTATCCTATCTATAGGAACTTTATTTTAGTGGGAAAATTGGTTTGTAGTTGAGATAGACCACCAAGTTGTAAACCTTCCATTGATTGTGATATCCCTCTAGTGTGAGGTGACAGTAGAAGTGGTATTTGGCTCCCTCTTGTGAGAGATGGAGATTGTGTTGGAATCCTTCAAGTGTAATGTGATTGTTTTTTGAGTGGCTTTGTGCCTATCCCTCATTTATAAGGTTGATATTGTGTAGGCTTAGTGCCTTACCTCTAAGTGTAGAGGTTGTATTTGTTGGAGAGAGGAGTTATGTACTCCCGATTGTATTTGCCCCAAATCCTCAGTAGAGGTTCCCTATGTGGAAGTCCTGTGTGGACGAGTTAGTGGAAATCCTTCTGTGTGAAGGCGGGGATGTAGAGCTGTGTGCTCGAAGCTCGAAACATATCTTGGTGTTTGCGATTGATCTACTTTCTCTAACTTGTTGGCCCAAGGTTACAATCACCCTTGTTTAGTGTATTTTGATGATTACAAAACATATTAGTTATTTGTACTAATAACAATTGTTGTTTAAGTGTGTTTCAGGTTTATTATCATACTAGAAGTACTCTCACTCAAATACAAGGCTTGTGGACTCAAGACAATTCAATTTGGGCTCAAGTTGCAATATTGAAGATCAAGTGAAGATAGCCCACCTTGAAGAATAGCTTTGAAGTCCTTTAGAAGTTTGTAAGTTTAGTATGTTAAAGTTTGAATATAGGAAATTTGGCTCTAGGATTTGCACACACACTTGTTTCATGTATTTCCTATGTTTTGAAAATAGTTTTTGAAAATGGTTATTTCTAAGTTTTATGCCTTAGTTTATATATACATGTACCAAAGCTTTATATCCTGAAAAACTTGTTTAAAACATGTGTATAAACTATTTTCTGCATAATACTTAGCTATATGTATTTTTAAAATATTTATCAAAATTTTTCTAACTCAAAACAGCCCTGTTTTTCAGTGTCAGGCAACATCGGTCGACCGGCCCGGTCGACCGGCGTTGTGCCTGGACATGCACTGTTTGTGCATGTCCGTCGGTCGACCGGACCAGTCGACCGACAGAGAGCATTCTGCTCTCGGGAATTTTCGGTCGACCGGACCGGTCGACCGGAAGAAGGAAACTGTGTTTCCTCCTTTTGGGTCGGTCGACCGGACCGGTCGACCGGGAGCCAACGGCTACTTCCAGCTGGCCTGGCGGTCGACCGGACCGGTCGACCGCCAAGCCTGCAAAATAGCAACGGCTCTTTCCTCTTTAGGATTTTCTGAAAATCTGTTTTCTTTTTCTGTTTTAACAGACTTTTGGAGAGTTGTTGGGGTGCTTTTGCAGGTTGAATTAGGTGAAAAGAAAATGTTTTTAACTTATTTTCAACCCTATAAATAGAGGAGAAGTCTCTCCTTCATACCACTTAGAAAAATTCCTCAAGTTTTGTTGTTTTCAAAAGAGAAAAGAAAAATAGTTTGAAGCTTTCAATTCCCACTCTTTCAAGATTGTTTTTCAGTTGTGTTTGATTCTCTATATCACTCTACAACTGAAGTTTTCTCACCACACTTCATAGAGCCAAAAATCCTATACTCATTCTATAGTGAAGTTGTAAATTGAAGTGAGAGTGTTTGTAAAAGATTGAGAAAAAGTGTAGTGATCAAGTTGTGATCACTTTGTTCTTGTAATTCCTTCTTGTGGAGCAACCTCTTCGGTAGAGGTCCTTTGTATTCGGTGGAGCTCGGTGCTCGGTCTTCGGTAGACCAATTGTAAAGGCATCCTCGGTGGATAGTGGAAACCCTTCACGGAGGTGAAGGCGGGGACTAGAGCAAGTGTGCTCGAACCTCGAAACAAATCATCTTGTTTGCGATTGCCTTTGCGTTATTCTTGCTTTACATTTCTCTTGCTTTATATTGTCTTGAATTATTTGCTTGAGAACTAACCCTCTACTTGTGCAATCTTGTCTTGTTTACTTTACTTGCTATACTTGTTGTGTTACATTGTGTGCATCTCATTTCTCATCATCATACTTGGCATTGATCGATCACACCTCAATACAACACGATTGCATTGCGCACCTCTAACCCATATCTAGGGGAATTGGGAGGAAGGAGTTCAGAACCTCGCAAGGGGTATTCGGCTCTTAGTCGTGTTTTGAGAGATCGTTGCATCACTCATTTAATTAAAAGTTTAAAAAGATTAGCATTCACACCTATTCACCCCCCCTCTAGGTGTTTTTCATAACTCTCTCTCTTATATTTGTGCATTGATTCATATTGTCATATCATATACATGCTTGTATTGTTTGTGTGTGCCCATACTTGTATTTAACCAAGAGAGCTTTACATAGCACCTCAACTCTTATTTAGAGAAATTTAGAGGAGTTAGTCTAGAGCCCTTCACCGGGAATTCGGATACACTCGTTGGTTACACTAAGTGTGTTGCATTAAGTTTTTAATTCCGCATTATTGTTCATTAGATTAGCCTTACACCTATTCACCCCCCCCCCCTCTAGGTGTATTTTTCAATTGGTATCAGAGCTTACGCTCTTGATATTAGGTTTAACCACCTAGGAGTGTGATCTTGGTTGCTAATCTATCATTTGCATTTGCACCCATATTGTTTGCTCTCATGAACTTCATGACCCCACCTATGTTTGATACTTCCAACATTGTTGTTTGGAAAGCTAGGATGTCCATGTACCTAAAAACTCTAGGCTTGCATGTTTTCCTTGCCATTACCAAGAAATCCTATCTTGGTAATAGCAAGCATATAGAGGCCAATGCACAAGCCCTAATGGCACTTAGAAGCACGCTTAACAAAAAATATCTTATGATGATTTCTAACTGTGATTCTGCCTTTGCAGTGTGGAACACGTTGATCTCCTCCAAACTTTAAATGCCAACTATTATGGAGGATGAATCTAGTGGAGAATCCGAGCAACATTGCTACATGGTCCAAGGGAATGACTCTCTTGAGGTATACTCGGAAACTTAATTAGATGATGATGATGCTAGTTCTTCTAGTAATGATTATATTGATGCCAATGCTTTGAATGAAGAACTTTCAATTGTTTGTGAAAAATTGTTAGAAAAATATAATCTTTTGAGAAAGAAGATTTTGGACTAAAAGAAGAAAATAAAGATTTGTGTTCAAAACTTGATTTGGCTTTACAAGAGAAGGTTGAGATTTCAAATGAGTGTGACTCTTTAAAAACCCAACTTGAACTTGTTTTAAATGAAAATAAGATTTTAAAAAATAAAAATGATTGTGAAAATGTTTTGAAGAAAAATGAGACTTTAACTTCAAAACTTGACTTTGTTGTAAAAGAAATAATTCTTTGAAAAACAAAATTGATTTGATTTCAAAAGATTTAGAAGTTTGCCAAAATAAAAATAAATCTTTGAAAATTGATATTGATTCTCATGTTTGCCATGCTAGTGTAACTTCATCATCTAGCTCACCTATTGCATGCTTCACTTTATCTTCAAGTATTAAAAATGATATTTGTGTTTTGAAGAAAAGTATTGATTGTTTGAGCTCTACTTTGAGCCATTGTACTTTGAACCATACACGTTTGGAATCTATGTTTCGAAAGAAACAAGTTCCTTCTATGCATGCATACAAACCACGGCATACACATGCTCCTCACGTTCACACCCATAACACTTTGTATGCTCTTGTGTACACTTGTACACATTGTGGATGTAAGGGCTACCTTACTAAATTTTGTTATGATAAGATACATGATTCTAATTTAGCAAATAAGTTTTTTTGGGTTAGGAAAGGAGCTAACCCCTATGGACCCAAAAGAGTATGGGTACCAAAGACCACTCTTATTTTATTTGATGTAGGTGTGGGCTCTCACATGACGTGAGAGTGATGATGCCTTGAGGTGGATGCGTTCCGAGCTTAAAGAGGACAATTTGGATGCATCACTTTCAAGGGAAATTTGGTGGGAGGACCACCATGATTTGGAGATATGGAGATGTGCCATTTTGGTTTTGGTAACGTTCTCATACTCCTCATTTATGTTTACATGCTTTTATATTATTCATTTTTAGCATGTTTTGATGTTTCATGATTAGTTTGATAAATGTCATGATTATTAGACTTGTGATATGCATGATTAGTATTTGAGATCACCCATGTTTAATATGGACTTATACTTTTGTGTTCTCACATTTATTTTAGCTATTGTGTATATCATAGATCTAATGCATGTTCATTTACCATAATGATCATATAAGTTTTGTTTTGATTTCTATGCTTCATATTTTGATTACATGGTTAGATGTTAGTTTTCATTAAAACTTGGATATATACTTGTACAACTAGTGAGCCACAAATAGATTATTATATGTTTGTACTTAAATGCTCATTTTACCCATTAGATGTACTAGTATAACCTAGTTTTGCTGATTCATATATTTCGACTTGTATTCTCTATTTTTGTGCATGTTTTCATGTTTATGTTAAACTTCATGTATATGTTCATTTTGTCTAAACTATTAGTTATACATATACATCCTTGAGCCACTTGCCTTCATGCATATACTTTTGTGGACTCGTTATTTCTGGATGTGTATATATACTTTAGTTTGTACAAAACATACATATACCTTAAAGGATTTCTAGTTTTGATGATTTTCATGTTTTAAGGAATTTCATATTGAACTTGATTGCCTATTTTCATGATGATGTGTTTCACATAACTCTCATACACTCACATTACTTAATGTTTTCTCATGATTTTATTTTCATGAGTATGATATGTGCCTTATAGATTTTGAGTGTTGATGATCGTGTGACTTACATGTTTTTCATGAAATATATTTTTGTTTTATTCCTTACTTGAAGGATTTCGTACTAGTTTAGAAGTTTATCATTAAAGTAGTTGCAGTATTCTTTATATAGTAGAGTTTTCAAACTTGTTATATTATTTTCAAACTTATTTTTGAAAATCCCTACCCATTTAAGGGCGGTTGGTTAGGCAACCATGTCTTGTATGCTCATTATTGAAAATCTATTTAAAACATGTGCATGAAATGGGTGGTAGGGAGCATGAGTTATACACTTGATTCTCATTATAGTTTCAATTGATATCATTGTATCTTTTCAATTGGTATCACTATTGACATTCATTTTATATACTCATATATGTATTTACTTTTATTTGTACTTACTATATCTCTATATCTTTGAGCACAAATTTTGGTTATGCTAAGCTTGATTCCTTAAATAACAATTATATTTTAATTAATTATTTTTCAATTAGTATCTTATACAAGCTTATGCATCATTTTGTTTGCTATTTCATAAAGGGGGAGAAAATTCATATTTCACCTTTCAATTGGTTTTGTTTACATTTGGTATCTTACTCCCACACTTTATGTTGAATAATGATTGAAAAATGATATTGATTTTTTAATTTGGTATCATACGCTCCTGATGAAAATTATTTTCAATTGGTATATGTTTCATTTTCAATATTGGTATCAAAAATATTAAATTGATATTATTCTCCATTTGGTATCTCTATTGCAAAATGAGTTTAGTGTTCAACCAAAAAGATTGGTTTATGTTTTTCATTGGTATCAAAAGTGTAAAATATTTTCAATTGGTACTAATTTTTACAATTAGTATCATGATTACCTTTATGTTTATATCTTTCAATTGATATCAAAATTTTTTTTGGTATCTTCAAAATGTTTAGTTTATTTTCAATTGGTATCATCATTTGGTATCATGATGTTTCTATGTATACCTTTACACTAAATTGATATTTTTTTTAATTGGTATCATAATGTTTTGATTTGATTTCACCCCTTATTAATTTTTGTTTCGAACAAAAAGGGAGATAACATTGTTTTATTGTTTACTTTAACCCGTTTATTGATGATTGATAAAAATGGGAGAAGAATTTTAGTATATATGCATGTTTATTTAAGTTTATATTAAAATATTTGTTTTATGTTTTGTTGATATTGGTATCAAGAGCATGGATATTAGTATCAAGAACATATTTTGTTGTTTTATTTTGTTGGTATCAAGAGCTTTTATTGAAATTTTTATAGGTATCAAGAGCAATATTTAAGAACATGTTTATTTTAAAATTTAGTATCAAGAGCATGTTTATTTCATTGTTTTATGCATGTTTATGCATATTCATGTTTAACATTCATTGCATATCTTTATAGTTTATTGCTATGCATGAGTTAGGGGGGAGCTTCTATGAAGCTTAACTTTAATCCATGCATATATAACTCCATGAGTTCTGTCATCATCAAAAAGGGGGAGATTGTTGGCCCAGAGGCCTTCCACTCTAGTTTTGATGATGATTAACTCATGTAGTTATAGTTTATTAATAATCTTGTGATATTTAGTTTCAGATATTGATCAAGTTATTAGTAGGTGATTAGCTTCAACAAAGGTATTTTAGAATTTTCACATGGTGATTCAAGAGCTCGAGCGTCAAGTTCATATCTAGCACTCGGTTGGAGTCAAGCTCGTTGGATCGCGTTTAGATCGAGTCAACTTAGAGACGGCGTTCTACAAGAAGGCTTCGGTTTGTTTAGTTAAGATTTTATTTAGATCCATTATAAAGATTAGGTAGTGTGATATGCTCAAGTTCACAACACACACACTTGTTTTAAGTTTCATGTTTATTAGTTTTGGTTTTCGTTTAACCGATCTTGGTTTTCATGAATAGATAAAATCAAAACAATGTTTACATGGTTTAATATATATTAGATTTGATGTATATACATCTATGCTTCATATACTTAGAAAAACTTATTTTGATAAACTATTCATGTGTTTGGAGTTTTGTATTTAGACAAAACCTATTTTTGGATTTAATGTCAAAAATATAGATATAATACCTTTCATGTATATTGGATTCTATCCATATACTATATGCTTCAAAGTTGTTTAAATATCATGTTTTTGTATTTGCATGTGGTTTGAAAAAATCGGATTTCTATTTCAAAATTCTATTTGTGAAAAATATAGAATTTGGTTTAAGGCAAAATTTTCAAGTCACAAAAATGGTTCAAAATGTTTGTAACATGTTTTGATTTTTGCTCAAAATGTTTGTATTTCAAAGATATAACATGAACTGATTTTTGTGAAATTTATGTGATTTTATGAGATTTAATTGATAATAAAAACCTAAGTTTTTAAGTCCTATATTAGGCTGGACTGGCTGACTACCGGTCGACCGGACCAGTCGACCGTAGCAGTGGGCGGTCGACCGGGCCGGTCGACCGACGTACACAGAGCGTGCACGCAGCCAAGCTGGGGAGGCCGGTCGACCGCCAGAGAGCTCTGCTCTCTGGAAAAGCCTCCGGTCGACCGAGCTGTCGACCGGACAGAGAGTCTGCTATCTGTATCCGGCTTCGGTCGACCGGGCGGTCAACCGGCCAAAGAGCCGTTGCTCTCTGGATCCAGTCCCGGTCGACCGGGCGGTCGACCGGCAGGCGCAATGGTCAAAAATTTGACCGTTGGCCGGTCGACCTGCCGGTCGACGGGAAGGGCAATCTGGCCCTTTTCAGCTGCCAACGGGCAGATTTGAAATGAGGGTATAAATACCCCATTTCTTGGTTGTTTTCAAAAAGAATTTTTAAGAATAAAATTTTCATCTTCTCAAGTGTTTTAATATAAGTTTTCAAAAGAGTTTTTAAGTTTAAAGATTTGATCTTTAATTTGTTTTTAAAAGGGTTAAAAAATTCAAAGAAAAAGAAAGTCTTTGGGATTATTTTTAATCTTCACTTTATATTCATTCTAGAAGTTTTCCCAAGAGTTTTTTCTTTGAGTTTTTTATTTCCAAACTCTTTATTTCTCACACTTGAGCTTATCATTCTATCCTATCTATAGGATCTTTGTTTTAGTGAGAAAATTGGTTTGTGGTTGAGATAGACCACCAAATTGTAAACCTTCCATTGATTGTGATATCCCTCTAGTGTGAGGTGATAGTGGAAGTGGTATTTGGCTCCCTCTTGTGAGAGTTGGAGATTGTGTTGGAATCCCTCAAGTGTGAGTGTTTGACGCAGAAAAGGGGGGGCTGGGAGTAAAATTTCCTTGAATCAGATGAAAAATTACAGCCGGCTTAATCTTCCGGTTATAAGGGAGGGAGAATATTGAATCTTGAATTCTCCCTTTGTTTAGTGCTGGGTTCTTCGGGTGGCGGTGGAGAGTGAATCTTGTTCTCCGTTGACCAGATGACCGTCCTGGACCGTCGAGGGATCTTCTCCTTGGCAGGTAGAGGGAGTAACTCAGCTCCGTCTACCAAAACTCTAGAAGAGGAGGTAGGCGAAGAGCGGCTAGTACTCAGTAAGCTCGCTGAAGAGTCTTCTCTCTCTCTCTGTCGATGATCTCTCCTTTTTTTTTTCTTTCTCGGAATCTCTCCTTTGCCCGATAATTGTCCTCGTCGTCAATAGTGACGGGACTATTTATAGGGTTTTTAGGGGGTGATCGTGCCCCCTAAAAGTGCTCCACGATGAGGGCCAACTTCCCCGCTACATGGGCGGTGGATGGCCCCGCAATCCGGGTGGTTACAACCAAGGTGGGGGCACCTTGTTGCTGAGACGCGGGCGTTGAGCCAACGCGCCTTGATGCGGAGACGCGGGCGTTGAGCCAACGCGCCTTGATGCTGAGACGCGGGCGTTGAGCCAACGCGCCTTGATGCTGAGACGCGGGCGTTGAGCCAACGCGCCTTGATACTGAGACGCGGGCGTTGAGCCAACGCGCCTTGATCTTGAATCTCTGCGTTTTGGTGGCTTGTCTTTGTGATTTTTAGACAGCCTACAGAACCCCCTCCAAAGTTTTCGACATTCCGTAGTTAAATGGGACGGATTTCGAAATACTTTGGACTCTAGCTGAGTTCGCCTTCATGGCTAGACTGTTGATGCTCCGGGTTTAATCTTATCTGGAGTTGGTCTTCGTGAGTGTACTGTTGAACTCTTTGAAGCCCCCAGAGTTGATCATGTTGAGTGTCTAGATGCACAGTCTAAACCTCCCCGATTGCTTTTAGTCTGTCACTGGCGCGCTTTAGGCCAGGAGTGGTTGGTCGTCTGCTTGCGTCAGTGTACTGTTGAACTGATTTTGCAGAAGCAGGAGGCCAAACGCAGGTTCTTTTTCAAAAAGCAGAGATGGTACTGCTGTAAAGGCGCGATTTCTGTAACGTGCGTCCTTTGGCAATGGAGACGCGACTGATCTTCAAAGGCAGACGCGATGTTCAGGTGAAGACGCGAACTCCGGAGAGACGCATCTTTTGAATATAGACGCAATTGTCTGGGCGCATTTATGGCGATGCTGACGGGGCATAGCCATCGAAGAGACATGGCCGTCGGGTGCGTGCCACGTCATGATTGCTCTGCCAGTTGGCCTAGGGAACCGAAGGGATTTCGCCTTTTGGCGCGCGGATTTCCTGGCGCATTAAATGATCCGTGCCACGTGTCGAGCGACGGTTCGTGTAGAGTTGTGGCGCATGATCTTCTCTGTGCGTTAAAGTGATTTTGTTCCACGCGTCGAACAGAGATTCGCCGCGGAATTCATCGAGCCATACGCCGCGTATCTTTGCGAATCCTTGTGCCTATAAAAGGCAACAGTTGGAGAGATGCATCTTCTTCTCCGAACGCACTCGCTGAGAAAAAGAATTTCCTTCTCTGTTCATCTTCGAACTTGTTCATCTCCTTGCTCGGATTTCTGAACATCAATGGCACCCAAGACTAGGCCAACTGCATCGTCCTCAAAGGCGACCGTCGCCGAGGCCGAGAGGGGCGCTTCCTCCGTGCAAGAGGCTGTTTTCCGAGGTAAAATACCTCTTCGGCGTGAGTTTCGCCATTAACACAAGTTCATAGAACCCTAAGAACCATTAACACAAAGTCGTATTTGATTCTCGGACGCAGTCCTTGAGATGATAACTGGGGCGCGGGTTTGATGATCCGACGCCAGTGAGCTCTGCACTTCGGATCCTTCACTTAGAGTATTTCTAATTGTGAAGGTCTCTGGACGCGGTTTGCAGAACGCGGATTTGATTCTTGCGTTCTGTGCCGCGTTTTGGTGCCATCAGACGCCGATTTTGATGAATTTGGCGTCTGAGTCCAAGTACTTATGAAAAGTCTTGGTTTGCAGAACGCGAATTTGTAGGTCTGGACGCGGATTTAGACAATTCCTGCGTCTAGGATCTCTTCTGCGTTTGGACGCAGATTCGCAGGTCTGGACGTGGATTTAGACAATTCATGCGTCCAGTATCTCTTCTGCGTCTAGGTTTTGAACACTTAGCATTTTTCCTTACTTTTGGTAAAGTATCTGACTAAGTGTCCTTTTCTTTTGCAGTGCGACATATTCCTGGCTCGCTCGCCAAGATACGCCACTTTGGTCATGTAGGAGGCGCCGACCGGGGCTTGACCTTCGTGCAAAGAATGAGTGTCCCAGTGACTGCTGACCAGTCGCCAGATCGCAGGGAGAGGCTCTCCAATGTTGACAGGAGAACCTTCCGGGCGCTTATGACCGATGCCGCATTCAAAACGGATGATGGCGTCAGGCTGGAGAAGCCTGCCTTCTTCTTCGGGGATCACGTCCATGACGACGGCCGTCGCGTGTCTGAAGGAATTTACAAATGGCTCCGTCAGATAAAGGGCGGAAGATTCTTTCTTCCGGATATGGAGAGGATGTTCCCGATGTCCTACTTCCAGCACATGTCCGTCCCTCGGAAGATGGAATGGGATGTTTCCCAATATGTCCCTGAGATCACGCTCGGTGCCTTGAGCTTCCAGAAGGTATACTGCTATGATAGTCATGACAGGTCGGTTCTCGGCCTGTTCCCCGCGTCGCGTAAGTCTGAGGTTCCGGTTGGGGAGATACCTCAGCTTGGCGCTACCTTCCTTAATGCGTTCATGGAGGCGGAAGGTGACTATCCTGTCGAGTTCCGTGCGTATGGGTGGGTCCATCCTTCAGGGAATTCTTGGTGGGGCAGGATGGTGGGTTTCGTCCTTATCAAACTTAAGGAGCTGCTAGAGCGTGTGGGATTGTACCCAGCAATCAGGGCCGTGCAGTGGGGTATCCCAATGAGCTCTCATAACTTCTTTGGGATCCTGGAGCGCTATAACTCACTGGCGGGGACATTCTTCACCCCGGTTGGAGAGATGGGCCTTGCACTGCACGAGTTGCATGAGGTCTCGGGACTAGCGTCAGGGGACATTCCTTACGAGGAATATGTCCCTACCACTAAGGAACTCCACTTCTTGAAAGAAGAATTTCCTCTGGTGTACGAGACCTACTGGGAGGTGATGTGCCACTTCCACATCTGCGGTCAAACAACTGCCTGGAGGTCAGCTGGGGTCAAGCAGTTGTCCTGGGCTTGTTATCTGTTCAACAATGTCCACAAGAAAGACCTCCCGATAATCCGACTGGCTCCCAGTTCCGACAGGGAGATCGAAGATAGGATCGACGCGGCTCCGGACAGCTTTTACACCACAGAGTCGAACGAGGACGGTTTCGACCCCGACCTGGTTTTTGAAAGCTTCCACCATCAAGCCCGGACCCCAATCTCTGATCGAGCACTGTTGGCGGGCTTCCTGATGTTGTGGCTGAAGAGATGTGTGGTACCCACGCTGCCACATGAAGTTATTGTTGCAGATGTGGTATACCCGGCGGTGCTCCTGGCTCATGGCAGCCCCATATCCCTTCTTCCGGCCGTAGCGGCTGGCATTCAGAGCGGGCTGAGGGCGTTAACCAAAAGTTTCTGCGAACCCCCGAAGACTGTTGATTCCCATGGAAAGCCATATGTTGACTCAGAGGGGAATCCAAAGGTGAAGCGTCCCAACCCTCGGATCGAGCTGCCTTACACGTACCTCATGGCTTGGTATGTGATGCACTGCCCCTCCTTGATGACGGCGGCGCGTGGGGGTGTGGGTCATGTCCCATTTGTGCAGTGGCTGGAACGTTCGGAATGGTGTGACGCCTACATCTATTATGTTCGGAAGTGTATATCAATCGCCATGAATTACCAGCTCAATCGCTGCTCTCCAGAGATTCCTGGTGTAGCTTTCGGGGAGCTGTTTGCTGACATCGCTGGCCGGGATGGCTTCTCGCAACTGTCTGCGGGACTCTTCTGGTGGTTGATCAACATCCGGCCCAGATATGTGCTTTTCCGACAAGGGACGTCATGTACCATTGAGCCGTACATGCCGAATCGCTTCGCTCGACAGTTCGGCTATGATCAGCTCTATGTCGGGAACCCCAATGCTCGACTCGCCTTCGAAGGGAACCTGTTCGAGGGTGCTCGGGCCTGGTACTATAGTGTGGCTGGAGGGACGGGAGTAACTTTTCGTCTACCTCTCGAAGGGCCCAAGTGCCGTACGAGCTTCAGCTTCTGCACTTGGTACTCCCAGGCCATCCAAACACCAGACTATTTTCCGGCGTCTTCATGCATCGAGAGCATCAATGCAAGTCTCGAGGCAAGGACGGATTCTAGTAAGCCGACGAAACTCGTAGAACAGTACCTGAAGGCCCAAAAGGAGGTCGGGCGAAGAATGAGAAGGGAGCCACGAGCCGTGGAACCGCGACCACCAAGGGCGGAGCCACAAGCGTCTAGGGCAGAGCCGCAAGCAACTAAGTCTCGACAGGCGGTGAGCAAGCGTCGTCAAGGCTCTACTCCTACTGCTGAACCCACTCCGAAGAAGGTTCGAAGAGACTTGACAACCGAAGTCTCTCGATCTGAAGAGCTCCCTGCTGTCGTTGAGGCACTGAGGGAGGAAGACATAGCTGAAGAGGACATTCCTTTAGTCCGTCCCCCTAGGTCGCTTAGCAGAGGCCATGGGTCTGCGGAGGAAGGGGAGCTCGTTGATCGATCCGCCGCTACTGACGAGGATGAGCAGCTAGAGGTTGATATAATGAGCGGAGGAGATGTCAATATTCCGGGGGTGTCGGCTCAGCCCGAGTCTTCCTCAGCTCAACAGCCCGGGTCTCCGTCTGTCTTCGTTTTCAGTCCTCGGATGGCTGACCCCAGCCCTACCACAGGGGTAGTCGGTGGCAAGGCTCCGGCTGCAGGAGTCTCGCGTGAGGCGCTATCGTCTTCCTCACTCTCAGGGGAAAGCGAGTTTGAAGATGATGTTGATTATGGTGATGAACCCGCTCTTCCTGATCAGAGCAAATTCTTCCACATCTCGGAGGAGGAACAATATGAGGGTGAGCCATCGACTGTATCACCGCTAGCGATTATCCCTGCTGAAGGTACTCTTTCCATCTTCTGTCCTAATTTCTCTTTACATATTTGAAGAGGATGTTCTAACATTCTTCTCTTATGTTGCAGGGTCGGCCGAAGATGCTGAGGCTACAACCTCCTCGCATATTGAGGAGATGGTGATAGAGTTGACCCGGCCCAAGGGGATTGAGGTCTCGGCTGCTGAGATACCCTCAAAGGGGGCAGCTGTTGAAACTGGGGAGCCTTCCACTCTGCCAGAAGAGGAAGCAACCACTGAGGCTGAGGAGGCTCTCACTCTGCCAGAAGAGGAAGCAACCACTGAGGCTGAGGAGGCTCTCACTCTGCCAGAAGAGGAAGCAACCACTGAGGCTGAGGAGGCTCTCACTCTGCCGGGCGAGGAGGTTACTGCTGAAGCCGGGGAGAATTCTACCCCGCAGGATTCGACACCTCTGGACCTCCAACTTGGTAAGGCAGCTCTGACGTTTTAAATGTTTCGCTTTTCCATCATTGTGGCTGACGCTTCGATAACTTGCAGAGAGGACTGAGGGGGCTCAGGTGGAGAGTTCGATGGTTGGTACCCTTCCAGAAGGCCATACAGCTCAAGTCTCGGTGGAGGTTTCTGAGGAGGTTGTGCTTACTACTCCCTCATTGGTCGTGGAGGCTCCTGCAGAGGTAGTACCTCCGGAAGCGTCAGCGGCCAGTCTAGCTCTTGACGTATCGATGGCCAGCACGGCTCTGGTGCGAGAGGATCCGCTCTATATCCCTCATCCCGTGACAGAAAAGGGGTCGGGAAGCTTCCTAGGTGGTGAAGACATGGGGGAACTGGCACGTCAGATGGTGCAACAATTCTTCGCTTCGATGGGATCATGTATTGATCTCATCTTACGTGGAAACAGCACCTTTCAGTTTGCCCAGACGCTTCTTAAAAATCTGGCTGTGAATGTCGAATTAACCGGAGGCCCCTCACTTGCCATGGCGTGTCTGCGGGTGGTGGAGCAACTGGGAGGCGGCCTGCAGAAGCTGGAGTCTTTGGAAGATGCCGGCTCTTTTGGTAAGGCCCAGGCCACCTTGACCAGGCTCCTAGCTGCTCAAGAGCGAGAGCGACAGGAGGCGGAGGCACAAATCGCTGCAGAGGTTCGCAGCCTCGAATATTCCCAGGCTGAATGTCAGAAACTAGCTGACGATTCAAGGGAATCCGAGCTTACCGTGCAGAGCACAGAGCAAGTCATCATCAGGGCTCGGGACACCATTGCCAGGGCAGAAGCTGTGCTTGCGCTCAATGAGGAGAAGCTTGTTACCCTCAAGAAGGAGCTATAGGAGCAACGGGCTGCTAAGGCGCGAGCTGAAGAGAGTCTGTCTCTACATTCTTCCAGGGTGGAGTCTCTGCGAATGCAGCTGGCCGCAAGAAATTTCTTATCCGAAGCGGAGCTGCGGAACCAGGCCATTATGGAAGCTGAAAGGGCACGCCAACACGAGATTCACCGCCTTAGGGAACAAATCCGTTCCTTGGCGAACCAGGACATTTAGCCTTCTTTTCTTTTTCTTTTTGTAAAGAAAAGGACACTCAATTTATCAAGAGTGTTTTGTATCCACTTTTATCATTCTTTTGATATAAAAGTTTCGAAGTTTTTGGCTCCACCTTCTTTACTTAGCTGCGGATGAACCCAACTTCTTGATCACTGGCTGTGAATACTAAACTTAGATAGGACTAAGTTCTTTTAGTGAGACGCGGCGTCAGTCCACCTGAACTTAGATTTCACTAAGTCCTTTTGATGAGACGCAGCGTCAATCACAGAGTGAGACGCGGTCATCATTCACTAGGAACTCAGATTTCACTAAGTCCTTTTGATGAGACGCGGCGTCAATCACAGATTGATACGCGGTCTTCTTGATGAGACGCAGCGTCAATCAAAAGATGAGACGCGGTATTGATCCATAAAGTGAGACGCGGCCGTCAGTCCATGGAGTGAGACGCAGCGTTAATCTCAAGGTGAGACGCGGCTCTGAATAACGCAAATATGTTTTGCGCAGATCGGGCAGGCGCAAGAGACGCAGCCTTGTCTGCTGAAGGGACGCGGCTTTCCCATCTGCGTTTAATGCAACCTGACTTAAAAGATTTAGGAGATCTTTGAACGTCAAGTCTTCGCTGTCGATTGGGATTCTGAGTCGTTCGTTGCTTCCCAAGGCAGTTATCACGCGTCGGCCTCTCAATGGATTTAGGCGTTAATGCTCTTGCATGCAGAACCGACGCTGGCGGTTGAAAAACCGGCGCACTTCGACGGTTTCCAAAGCAGCGTTCCACGCGTCCGTTTTTGATTGGGCTTTGACAGTCGTGCGCGACAGTTCCGATTAACGCACCATTAATGGCAGTTGTTGAGAATTGCCTATAAATAGGGTGTGCCCCCTTCTCAATAATCCAAACTTGGATTGTTTTCTTTTGTTTGCTCTGAGAGACCACGCCTTGAGTTATCTTTCAGAGAACCATCTTCATGGGTGAAGGTGACCCCGTGGATGAAGATGACCCAGAGCTCTCATGCTTCTGTTTGGTCTCTTCAGAAGGAATCCTCTCTCGGATCATCTTGCGCGCCCGCGTTTGGATGCAGAGTGGCCAACTCTGGACAGGGGCCTCTGCTGGTATGTCACCCCGATGATGTCCATAGCCTGTACTTTGGCATAGCCATCTGAATGAAATCCTGGTGCATTCCTATTCTGGAATTTATGCCGGTGACTTGAACTTCTCTGAACGCGGGCTCTTGACGCTGGCTTTGCCCATGGCCATTGCCTTGGCGCGTTTCAGACCTGAATCTTGCAACTCCTGTTCACCCAACAGAGAGATGGCAATTTTCGGCGTTCTGAAGTTTTTCGCGTCTTGTGCATTAAGCGCGGGTGCAAACTGAGGCCGCGTTTGAATCCTGTGCGTGGCACAGTTTTGACTCGCGTCTGTTTCTGCCGACGCGGTGGTTTGACCGTGCGGGTTGTTCCCGCGTCTGAAGTCTTCAATGACTGCCGCGTCTGTCACTTAGTTTTCTTTGTCGAAGTGTACTAAGTTCCAGATTTTCTAACTCTCTTGTTTATTCTTTGCAGGTAGGCTTGCTCGCCCTTTTTCAGGTTTGCTGGGCCCCGGAAAGAATATATCGGCGGGCGAACTTGCTCAATGTTCGTTTGTAAGAGAGTAAATTATGGTCCTCGTCGTTTGTAAGAGAGTAAATTATATCTCCGACGAGGACCCAAATCTCGCCAAGGTCTCTTCAGATCTTCTGCACCAACCATGTCTGATGGCAAGAGATGACGGCGAGGAGGTTCCGGCGGTTGCGGTGGCGGAAAGATCCTCTTCCTCTCCCTACTCCAGAAGTGACATCAAGGACACTCCGTTGGATGGCCTGCTGGGGAAAGGGATGGTGATGAATGAAGGGTTGCAGGACTTTCTGCTACCGCTGGACCTCAAGAACACCATTGCTCTTGGCTTAGTCAGCTAGGGCGCTTTCGACTTTTGCGTCATCGCCATGGCGCAATCGGCTCCAATTGTGCACCTGGGATCAGATGCGGTTTCAAGGAGTGAGTACGGCCTCTGAGAGAGAGAGGGACTTCTTTGTACTCCTTAATTGTAACACTCATCTTATTGTATAAGAGAGCACTTATCTTATTGTATAAGAGAGCGTTTTGTATCACTTTCATATGCTTGGATATATAAATAAAAGTGACACTTTTCTTTTTGCCTCCTTCATTGTCTTAACTTTTTGTCTTCAGTTAGATACGTAGAAGCAAGGAATCTTTTGACCTTATCAAAATTATAGTGATAATCTTAATAAGTCAAGATTTGTAAGGAAAGATCCTATTTCAGGAGTTTTCATGATACTGTCAGAGGTGTGATATTAACTTGACAGGGATGGGATGATTTTTTGGTGGACCTGCCACTTTGTAAAAGAAAGTGACAAGTGGAGTTCGTACCCCCAGGGAAGATGAACTTTTATCAAGAATTTGGGATTAACTTGATTTAAGATCAGCTGGGGAGTTTGACGGAAACATTGTTAACGGTGTAATGTTAACCAACAATGTTTCTAAATGAACTTGATACTCTGTCGGGGAGAGTATCAAATGAGACTAGACTCGCGGGGAATCTAGGAAGGTCTTTACCGTTAGAGGTGTGATATTAACTTAACGGTTTAGAAGTAGTCTTGTCAGAAGTGTAATGTTAACTTGACAAGGACATGAGTTAGAGGTGTGATATTAACTTAACTCATCAGCATCTCAGTTTTATTTGGGAAAACTGAGGAAGTCACTGTCATAGGTGTGATGTTTAACTTAACAGTGAGGATAATGCTAGAGGTGTAATGTTGAACTTGGCATTAGTCGTCTCGACTTTGACAAAGAGGTCGAGGAAAGGTCATGGCCATAGGTGTATTGTTGAACTTAGCGATGACTCGGATGCTAGAAGTGTAGTGTTAACTTGGCATCGTCCATTTCAGCTTCGATACGGAAGTCTGAAGAAAGGTGACTATCAGAGGTGTGATATTAACTTGATAAGCACTCGATGTACTGCTTAGAGGTGTAATGTTAACTTAAACAGTAGTTTGTCAGAGGTGTAATGTTAACTTGACAAGAATTGGCTCGTGATAAGAGCAATTTGAGGACCTGTCATTCTATTGATGAGAATTGACAAGTGAAATTTGAAATGCCAGAGGTATAGTGTTAACTTGGCAAATTTGAGAGTTTGTTACTCTATGCAGAGTTAACAAGCAAAGTTTATACTCGACAAAGAGTATTCATTACCAGAGGTATAGTGTTAACGTAGTAATGATTGCATTTTGTGGTCCTACCATTCTATGGATGAGAATTGGTAAGGGATTTTGGAGGAAAGAGTGGACTCAAGTCCACTTAAGATTTTTAGCAAACCCTCAGCTATCAACGGATTTGAGATGCCTTTACCAACTACCGTTTGAGTTGGGCTAGCCATGCTATTCCCCTCAGCATGATGAGTTGTCGAAGACTTATGTTGGGCTTAGAAGCCAACATTTTCCTCTATCCTTAGCCGTCGGAGGCGTCGGATGTTTCTGATCAGAGGTGTATTTTTAACTTGATCAGTGGAAGAATACTGTCTAGGGATAGTATTTCTTCAAGAATTTGCCATTGCTTGGCATCATGAGTGTATCGCCATTCGAAGTTATGAGGCGATATGATCCATTTGAGTAGACTGACTCTACCACAAACGGTACTTCCCATTTGGGTTGGAATTTTCCTTTTGTCTTGTGCGTCATCACCATGGGTCTTCTGACGGCTAAGACAAGATCGCCTTTCTTGAAAGTTCGCACTTTAACTTTCTTGTTGAAGGCTCTGGTGATTCGAGCCTGGTAGAGCTCGATTTGCTGTTGGGCTTGCAGACGCTTGTCGTCTAAGGCCTCCAGTTCTTGGAGTCGCTGTCGATGCTTCTCCTCTGTCGTCATCTCCGCTGTCAAGGTGACGGTAGAGATGGAATTTGGATCTCTAGGGGAAGTACGGCTTCACATCCGTATACCAAGGAAAACGGCGTGGCCTTAGTCGGGGTTCGCACTGTTGTGCGATAGGCCCATAAGCATTCGCCTAGCTTGTCGTCCCAGTCGCGTTGACTCTTCGAGACGAACTTTTTGAGAAGCTTGCCAATAGTCTTGTTGAAAGCTTCTGCAAGGCCATTGGCGGCAGGGTAGTATGCCGTTGAGGACACACTCTGGATTCTGAACTTAGCGCAGAATCTCTGGAAAGCCTGGCTGATGAACTGGGGTCCATTGTCATGGACAATCCGCCGAGGTACACCGAAACAGTAAATAACGTGATGTTTTACGAACTTGATCACGTTGGACGACTTCACCTCCTTCAAAGGAATGGCTTCGGCCCATTTGGAGAAGTAATCGGTTATTGCTAGAATGAACCGATGTCCTTTTGATGATGGAGGGCTGATAGGACCAACCACATCCATCCCCCACATTTCAAATGGCCATGTAAAGGTCGTAGAGTGGAGGTACCCTGGTGCTTGATGGATAAAATCTCCATGTATTTGGCAAGCATGACATCTTTTGGCATAGGCGATGGCGTCGGCAACCATCTTGGGCCAATAGTAACCCAACCTTTGGAGTCGATGTGCCAGTTTTGGGCCAGGTTGATGGGCTCCGCACGTACCGTCGTGAGCCTCTTTCAATACCTCCTGGGCCTCTTTTGGTGAGAGACACCGAAGTAAGATTCCGTCATACAATCGACGATACAATGTTCGCGTGATCGCATTATAGTAGAATTTAGGGGCTTTCCTTCGAATGGCAGCCGCTTCCTTGGTGTCCTCAGGCAGGATGCCGTACAAGACATAGTCGATGTAGGGGAATCGCCAGTCTTTAAGCTCTGGACCGGCCGACAATTCCAGCACTTCTTTGCCTCGACAATCTCCCTTTGACTCATGATAGCCCTTGAAAGTATTTTTCGGGCAATACAGGTCGTGGCTGTAGACGAATATCTTCTCCATTGCTCCAGTTGGAAGAGCTAAGGAGGCTGCCAGGGATGCGAGTGCATCGGCGTGCGCATTTTGCCTGCGCGGTACATGGTCGATGTAGAAGTTAGCAAACCCCTCGGCCATGCGGATAGTTGCGTTGTAATAGGGTACTAAGTCCTCATGTCTGACTTCGTACTCCCCGCGAATTTGACTGACGATGAGTTTAGAATCACCGTATGCCTCGAGATTTTTAACGCCAATCTCATCTGCGAGCTGCATCCAATCAATAGAGCATTGTATTCCGCCACATTGTTGGAACAAGGCTCCGTTAGTGAGACAGCTCGGGGTATCACATAATTTTGTGGGGAGACAAGTACTACTCCTACCCCCGCCACTACGTGTCCCTTGGGGCTTGTCCTTGATGCACCGTCGAAGAAAAGTTGCCACACTTGACTTTCGAACGACGTCTGAGTTAGGTAGGCTTCGGCCACTTCGTCTGGGAGATCCTCGTAGACTTTGGCTGCCCTCGGATCTGGGTGTTCAGCTAGGAAGTCAGCCACCGCTTGTCCCTTAATGGCTTTCTGCGGCAGAAAGTGCATATCATACTGGGATAGCAACATGGCCTATTTTGCCAGCCGGCCATTTAGCGATGAAGGTTTAGTCATAAGTAACCTAAGAGGGTTGACTTTTGATATGACATTTATAGTTTGGCCTACCAGATAGTGTCGCATTTTCTGGATAGCGAACACCAGTGCCAAACATTCCTTCTCGATCGGGTTATACCGATGTTCGGCTCCGATCATTGTTCTACTTAGATAGTAGATTGCTTGCTCACGTCCCTGATCATCATTCTGAGCTAGTAGAGCTCCAAAGAATGATCCATCGCTCGGACGTACACCAGAAACGGCTTTCCGGATACTGGAGCTGCAAGGACTGGTGGTTGGGTGAGGAATTGCTTGATTTCCTCGAACGCTTGTTGGCAAGCGTCATCCCAAATGAATGAGACACCCTTCTTCATCAACTTAGCGAAGGGCTGGCATCTTCCGGAGAGGTTCGAGATAAACCGGCGGATGTACGCCAATCGTCCCTGCAATCCTCTGAGTTCTCTGAGATTTCTAGCTGGTTGCATCTCTTGGATAGCGCGAACCTTTTCTGGGTCCAAATGAATTCCGGTGGACGTTACAACAAATCCTAAGAACTTGCCATTAGCCACCCCCAGGAAAGACTTTGTGGGATTCATCTTCAACTGATGAGCCCGCATGATGTCGAAGACCACCTTCAGGTCCGCTATGTGATCACCTTTAGTGCGGCTTTTTACCACGATGTCATCAACATAACATTCTACTGTTGTAACGCCCCGATCCGGAGGGTACGGGTACGTTACTGCGACGTATATACGTAGGTCAGAACTACCCTCCCGTATATACGCTAAGCATCAGTACAGACGAGAATCAGAGTACGAAAGCAGTGGTGCATTATACATTCCAACACATGAGTACAATTACAGAGTCATCACCAGAGGTGATCTGATATTACAATAATATTACATCACCAGAATGGCGCAATTGCGAGATTACAAGCAGATGTACATGGATGAATAGTACAAAAGGGCACTCACGAGTTTACTAAGGAAACTCGAGAGGCACACGGGGGGCCTGGAAGGATGGAGCCCTGGACGGTCTGCTGAAGATCCACGCTACCGCTGCGCTACTCTGATCAGCAACAGGGAGAATCCACACGCTCCAAGCTCCAAAACCTGGACATGAGAATTCAGGGGAGTCAGATGAAACTCCCCAGGCGAGTGGTGATGCAAAGGCCAGATGGCGAGTAAGGATGAGCACAAGTGCGAATATAACCATGGATATCAAGTACAGGAGACAAGAGGGTTAGAACACAAATACAGCAGGTATGAACAGGTATAGCATAGTCATCATAAAACAGGAAATCCGATATAAAACCTTATTACGAGCAAAACCGATTGTACAGGCTTAGGTCATGACTCCATGAGGTTAGTACTTCGAAGGAATAATCCAAACAAGGAAACCCTCATTTATATACCTTTACCTCATGTTACCGTAACCTGAACACGTACAGCTCGAGTTACAAAACAATGCGGCGGAGACATATTAGAATTATTATTATGATTAGGCTGTCTAAGTTGTAGGCTTTAGTATGCGTCCCATTACACATACTTCTACTTACCACTTATAGAGCAAGTTATCTGGAAACTGATTAAAGTTCGATGAATCATGTTCTGGATGGGTCCCGTACATGCCCGGGACAACGGTTCAGGAGTATCCGGTGCTGAGCCGGAACGTACCGCTAGGTACCGGGACTTATGGACGCCCGAACAGGAATAGAGTATCGCAGATCCCTTAGAAATAGGTCTAGGGCGTGTGCATACTCGGCAGGAATAATCAGGAGTAGGGGTGCCAGCACACCCCACGGAATCCCTGGTGGCCGCCAGGTGATCCCCCAAGTATGTGGCCACGCGTGACTCGATAGTGCCACCATGAACATGATTAATCAGGGCCCATCAGTTTCCCCCAAACCGGTGCAAGTTGTCTAATTATAATAGTATATCAAGTAAGCAGGACATGATCAGGAATGGGGACCATAACAGGAGTCATGACAGGAATCAGGTATAAACAAGGGATGGCCCTGCAGATTCAAGAGGTGGCCCCCACGGATTCAAGAGGTGGCCCCCACCGGGTATGGTGTGGCACTTTGTTCCATGTGGCACTTTGCTCTGAGGGGATGGATTCTAGAGGTGGCCCCCACAGATTCAAGAGGTGGCCCCCACCGTGTATGGTGTGGCACTTTGTTCTATGTGGCACTTAGCTCCATATAGGACTTGACGAGAACAGGAAGTATAACAGGAGTTAGTAGCAAGTAGCAGTATGACAGGTGCCAGGTGATAACATATTGGACAAGAGTGTGATAGATTGTATCTAGCAAGAGGTAGGGTAATAGTTAAATAAGATCAATAGAAGCTGAGCAACTGGAGGCACATGATCAATACAAGGTCAAAGGAAAGGGTCTATTGTCAATAAAGCGATCAAACATGGAAATCAGTCAAACTTAGTCGACTAGAGGAATCAGTAGTCGACTAGACAAGGAGTAAGTCGACTATAAAGGGGGACCAAGTCGACTTAGAGAAGTCCGCGTTTCAGAGAGCCGCGTTTCAGAAAAGGGTTAGTCGACTAGACGCAAGGGGTAGTCGACTAGCATGCTGCGTTTCGCAAAACTGCGTCTCACGAAGTCGCGTTCCACAAGCCCGCGTCTTGCCACAAGTCCGCGTCTCATGAATCCGCGTTTCATAAGCCCGCGTCTCACAAGAAAGAGTTAGTCAATAAGGGATGAAAGAGTAGGCCGCGTTTCATGGAAAGGGTGCGTCTCTCAAGGTCGCGTCTCACATGGTCGCGTCTCACAAGGCCGCGTTTCCCAGAGCTGCGTTTCCAAGATTCGCGTCTCAGGAAGGTTAGTCGACTAGGAAGAATGATTAGTCGACTAATAGGGTGCGTTTTAGAATAACAAGGCTGAGTTTCAAGGAGTTAGTCGTCTTATGATTTGGGCAAGTCGACTAATACTGGGAAACAGTGAGCAGTAACAGCTTTTAAGAGTTATAGTTTGTTGATAAAAATACAAGTTCTTGGCGTGGAAAAGCACTCGCCGAAATAGGAGAATCAAGCGAGAACACCCGCATAGTCAATAAAATACGAAGGCAAGCGGATAGCGAGAATTACTCGCCTAACAAGATCTTTGCTGCGTTCAACGAAGGGAAGCTCGGTCCCAATCCAAAAGGAGGGCACCGACCCTAAGTTTTGCCGCCAGAGAAGAAACACGGCCCCAATCAAAAAGGAGTGGCCGGTTCCAAGTTTGTCAACGGAGAAGAACGCGGCCAAAATCCCAAGGAGTGGCCAGTCTCACAAGTGATGGAGAGAGGTTGAAGGTGGTGGAGTTTGGTGAAGAAGTTGTGGAGAAGATGGAGTTGGGTGAACAAAGGAAGCAAGAGAAGAAGCTCTCTCTCTTGGTGGCTTCTCTGTTGGAGGTTGCAGGAAGCAAGGAAGAAGAAGAAGAAGAAGTAAAATGAAGGGAGAGAGAAGGAGAGGGGTATTTATAGGAGTTGGATTGTGAAGTGATGCAAATGAATAAAGGAGAGGGGGTTTGTGTAAAATTGGGGATTAGACATTTCTCTTGCCACATGGCCGGTTATGATGAAGAGAAAGGAGTGGGGATATCTTGGAAATGATATTTGGGAGAGGAGAATTAATGAAGAGAGAGAAAGAAGAATATTGTAATGTTGCACTCCAAATAAGACAAAAACAACCAATGTGAAGTCTTGCGTTTCCCCCACATGAAACGCAGCCCTCTCTCTCTCTCTTGACCAGCAATGATGATGAGAGGGGGTGGGGTGTCTTGGAAATGATGTTTTGGAAGGGAAGAATTTATGAGAGAGAGAAAAGAGGATATCATAATGGTGTTGCATACCATATAGGACAAAAGCAATAAAGGAGGAGAATCTTGCATTCCCTTCACTCAAAACGCAGCCCTCACCTGCGTTTGGGCCGAATGGGTTAAACGCAGGGATTAAGCCGCGTTTAGGGAAAGCCAAAAGCTGCGTTTCAAAGAGGAGAGAGAGTCATGATAACGGATGGGATTTGATCTGAAGTGCATTAATGCGGAATGGGGAGGATCTTCACAATAAATGCGGAATCCCAGGTTGGTGAGATCCGCGTTTGAGGAAGAAGAGAGAAAGTGGGAAAAGACAGAGTGGAATATACGGGACAATCTCCTCGGTAACTGGGAAAACACCGGAAAGGCCCAAAAATAAAGTAATCCGGAAAGCTTCCCAAAAATCTTTAAAAATCATAAATATTATAAAATGATTTTTGGTGAAATCGGTTTTTAGAAATTCAATCTCCTTTTCAAGATAAAAATCATAAGGTCAACCGTCAATCTCGGTATACGCCGGATTGGCCGGGTTTTCAATAATTTCAGAAAATTCTTAGAAAAAGTATTTAGATGGAAAATGTGATTTTAAGAAATAATGTCTAAAGGCACTTTTGGTAATTCCAAACCGTTTGTAAATTAAAATCCGGGAATCGGTCAACGATACTGGCCGATACCGGTTTTGAAGATTTTCAACTTAATCCAGGAAAATTCCAGAAAATCATATAAAATCTAGAATATTAGAAAATGATGTTTAAAATTGAAATCAGTCAAATCGGTATACCAGAATGTCCAAACCGAGCAATACTCCGGGATCGGGCCTTCGGTTCAAACTAAGGTTGACTCCGAATCCACGAATCCAAATCCAAGACAAAACAATCATATAAAGAATTCATAATACGGAATAAATATAAGAAGCAAGTCGAAAAATACGATCGAGAAATCTGAATACGCAACTAAGTACGTATTCCAGGAACGGGGTGTTACAATCCATCCACCTTACAAAAATTGCGTCCTCGCAATTTCGATAAGGGGTAAATTGAACACAAGAAGGACAAAGGCTGGAAATAAGGCTTCATAAAACCAAAACAGGTGTAAGATAAACACAGGAAGGACCAGGATGGACAATGAGAACAGGATAAGGAGGAATATCCACGAAGGATTACCAACTCAAAATACAAAAGGTCAGGGGTGCTGTCACAGTGACTTCCTCAAGGTTCCTGCTCCAGATACTGAGCTTCATACTCTGCTGCTGCTTCATCTGATATCTCTGCTGCCATGTTGTGAACTTGGCCCCTGCCATAATCTGCTCTGGGTTTTGCTCCTCTCTGTGGGTGATCATGTTGCTGGGGTGGAAATGGAGCTCTTCGGTCAACAGGTTCTGGGTTCCTTCTCAGTGGTGGAGCTGGAAGTGCCGGGGTGCTGCTCGTGCTGGAATTGCTGGTGGTATTGGGTAATTCCTCTTGAATGGACAATCACTTATAGAGTGATTTCCAGATCCACATACCAAGCATAGCCTATTAGCTCTTCGGCAATTGCGTTGGATGTGTCCGGGCTTCCGGCAGTACCCGCATATCATCTGCTGCTGGGGAGGTTGGAATGGTCGCTTAATCACTGGACCATGGGTTGTCCTAGCTGTATCTTCCTCACTTATCAACTGAAAGGGCCTCTTTACTGACTTGTTTTGCACCTGGTTCTCATTCTTCTTCTCCAGTCCCCTTTCTACTTCACGGGCAATGGAGAGGACCTGAGAGTATGTCTTCAGCTGTTGAGGAATAAGGAACATCTGGACATCCATCTTCAGCCCTTGTTGAAACCTGCTCGCCCTCTTTTCTTCATCTGTCACCATGTAGGGAGCAAATCTGCTGAGCCTCAAGAATTCAGCAGCATATTCATCCACTGACCGGTTCCGTTGCTGCAGCCGGATAAATTGTTCTTCCATTTCCTTCTGAGCTGTTGCCGGGAAGAATCTCTCGTAGAAACCCTTTGAGAATTGATCCCATGTGATGGGTTTCTCCAGTGTTGCTTCTTCAGCTAGCCACCAGGTTCTGGCCACATCTCTCAGCTGTATCTTGGCAACTTCCACTTGGTTCTCATCCGGGACTCGGGCCGCCTTCAAAAGATCCGTTGTGTCTATCAGCCACTGTTCTGCATCCAGGGGCTTCTCTGTTCCTGAAAATACTGCCGGCTGTAATCTCCTGAAATCTGACACACTGCCTGGCCTCTGTTCTCGGGGTGCAACCAACAGTCCTTGACGTAACAGTTCGGTCTGCTGCTGTTGACTCTGCATCATCCCTGAAGTACCCTCATCATACCATCACTGTCTCTGTTGGGTCCATCTTGTGAGGCATTGGGACCATTGCGTGTTCCCCGTCTTTCCATATCTGAGTTGGTTGAAAGGGTGACAAGAAGAAACTGGAGGGTAAAAGATTGAAGGTTCTCAGGATTCAAGAAATAGATTAGAAAGAAGGAATAGATAACCCTGTACTTGTAGTTGGAATGTACAACCAAGACTCATGCATTCCAGTTGCAAATTTCTTTACCAATAATTTGCCATCTGGACGTACTGAGGAAGTAAGAGCCTAAGCTGACCTAGGCTCTGATACCAACCTGTAACGCCCCGATCCGGAGGGTACGGGTACGTTACTGCGACGTATATACGTAGGTCAGAACTACCCTCCCGTATATACGCTAAGCATCAGTACAGACGAGAATCAGAGTACGAAAGCAGTGGTGCATTATACATTCCAACACATGAGTACAATTACAGAGTCATCACCAGAGGTGATCTGATATTACAATAATATTACATCACCAGAATGGCGCAATTGCGAGATTACAAGCAGATGTACATGGATGAATAGTACAAAAGGGCACTCACGAGTTTACTAAAGGAAACTCGAGAGGCACACGGGGGGCCTGGAAGGATGGAGCCCTGGACGGTCTGCTGAAGATCCACGCTACCGCTGCGCTACTCTGATCAGCAACAGGGAGAATCCACACGCTCCAAGCTCCAAAACCTGGACATGAGAATCCAGGGGAGTCAGATGAAACTCCCCAGGCGAGTGGTGATGCAAAGGCCAGATGGCGAGTAAGGATGAGCACAAGTGCGAATATAACCATGGATATCAAGTACAGGAGACAAGAGGGTTAGAACACAAATACAGCAGGTATGAACAGGTATAGCATAGTCATCATAAAACAGGAAATCCGATATAAAACCTTATTATGAGCAAAACCGATTGTACAGGCTTAGGTCATGACTCCATGAGGTTAGTACTTCGAAGGAATAATCCAAACAAGGAAACCCTCATTTATATACCTTTACCTCATGTTACCGTAACCTGAACACGTACAGCTCGAGTTACAAAACAATGCGGCGGAGACATATTAGAATTATTATTATGATTAGGCTGTCTAAGTTGTAGGCTTTAGTATGCGTCCCATTACACATACTTCTACTTACAACTTATAGAGCAAGTTATCTGGAAACTGATTAAAGTTCGATGAATCATGTTCTGGATGGGTCCCGTACATGCCCGGACAACGGTTCAGGAGTATCCGGTGCTGAGCCGGAACGTACCGCTAGGTACCGGGACTTATGGACGCCCGAACAGGAATAGAGTATCGCAGATCCCTTAGAAATAGGTCTAGGGCGTGTGCATACTCGGCAGGAATAATCAGGAGTAGGGGTGCCAGCACACCCCACGGAATCCCTGGTGGCCGCCAGGTGATCCCCCAAGTATGTGGCCACGCGTGACTCGATAGTGCCACCATGAACATGATTAATCAGGGCCCATCAGTTTCCCCCAAACCGGTGCAAGTTGTCTAATTATAATAGTATATCAAGTAAGCAGGACATGATCAGAATGGGGACCATAACAGGAGTCATGACAGGAATCAGGTATAAACAAGGGATGGCCCTGCAGATTCAAGAGGTGGCCCCCACGGATTCAAGAGGTGGCCCCCACCGGGTATGGTGTGGCACTTTGTTCCATGTGGCACTTTGCTCTGAGGGGATGGATTCTAGAGGTGGCCCCCACAGATTCAAGAGGTGGCCCCCACCGTGTATGGTGTGGCACTTTGTTCTATGTGGCACTTAGCTCCATACAGGACTTGACGAGAACAGGAAGTATAACAGGAGTTAGTAGCAAGTAGCAGTATGACAGGTGCCAGGTGATAACATATTGGACAAGAGTGTGATAGATTGTATCTAGCAAGAGGTAGGGTAATAGTTAAATAAGATCAATAGAAGCTGAGCAACTGGAGGCACATGATCAATACAAGGTCAAAGGAAAGGGTCTATTGTCAATAAAGCGATCAAACATGGAAATCAGTCAAACTTAGTCGACTAGAGGAATCAGTAGTCGACTAGACAAGGAGTAAGTCGACTATAAAGGGGGACCAAGTCGACTTAGAGAAGTCCGCGTTTTAGAGAGCCGCGTTTCAGAAAAGGGTTAGTCGACTAGACGCAAGGGGTAGTCGACTAGCATGCTGCGTTTCGCAAACTGCGTCTCACGAAGTCGCGTTCCACAAGCCCGCGTCTTGCCACAAGTCCGCGTCTCATGAATCCGCGTTTCATAAGCCCGCGTCTCACAAGAAAGAGTTAGTCAATAAGGGATGAAAGAGTAGGCCGCGTTTCATGGAAAGGGTGCGTCTCTCAAGGTCGCGTCTCACATGGTCGCGTCTCACAAGGCCGCGTTTCCAAGAGCCGCGTTTCCCAGAGCTGCGTTTCCAAGATTCGCGTCTCAGGAAGGTTAGTCGACTAGGAAGAATGATTAGTCGACTAATAGGGTGCGTTTTAGAATAACAAGGCTGAGTTTCAAGGAGTTAGTCGTCTTATGATTTGGGCAAGTCGACTAATACTGGGAAACAGTGAGCAGTAACAGCTTTTAAGAGTTATAGTTTGTTGATAAAAATACAAGTTCTTGGCGAGGAAAAGCACTCGCCGAAATAGGAGAATCAAGCGAGAACACCCGCATAGTCAATAAAATACGAAGGCAAGCGGATAGCGAGAATTACTCGCCTAACAAGATCTTTGCTGCGTTCAACGAAGGGAAGCTCGGTCCCAATCCAAAAGGAGGGCACCGACCCTAAGTTTTGCCGCCAGAGAAGAAACACGGCCCCAATCAAAAAGGAGTGGCCGGTTCCAAGTTTGTCAACGGAGAAGAACGCGGCCAAAATCCCAAGGAGTGGCCGGTCTCACAAGTGATGGAGAGAGGTTGAAGGTGGTGGAGTTTGGTGAAGAAGTTGTGGAGAAGATGGAGTTGGGTGAACAAAGGAAGCAAGAGAAGAAGCTCTCTCTCTTGGTGGCTTCTCTGTTGGAGGTTGCAGGAAGCAAGGAAGAAGAAGAAGAAGAAGTAAAATGAAGGGAGAGAGAAGGAGAGGGTATTTATAGGAGTTGGATTGTGAAGTGATGCAAATGAATAAAGGAGAGGGGGGTTTGTGTAAAATTGGGGATTAGACATTTCTCTTGCCACATGGCCGGTTATGATGAAGAGAAAGGAGTGGGGATATCTTGGAAATGATATTTGGGAGAGGAGAATTAATGAAGAGAGAGAAAGAAGAATATTGTAATGTTGCACTCCAAATAAGACAAAAACAACCAATGTGAAGTCTTGCGTTTCCCCCACATGAAACGCAGCCCTCTCTCTCTCTCTTGACCAGCAATGATGATGAGAGGGGGTGGGGTGTCTTGGAAATGATGTTTTGGAAGGGAAGAATTTATGAAGAGAGAGAAAAGAGGATATCATAATGGTGTTGCATACCATATAGGACAAAAGCAATAAAGGAGGAGAATCTTGCATTCCCTTCACTCAAACGCAGCCCTCACCTGCGTTTGGGCCGAATGGGTTAAACGCAGGGATTAAGCCGCGTTTAGGGAAAGCCAAAAGCTGCGTTTCAAAGAGGAGAGAGAGTCATGATAACGGATGGGATTTGATCTGAAGTGCATTAATGCGGAATGGGGAGGATCTTCACAATAAATGCGGAATCCCAGGTTGGTGAGATCCACGTTTGAGGAAGAAGAGAGAAAGTAGGAAAAGACAGAGTGGAATATACGGGACAATCTCCTCGGTAACTGGGAAAACACCGGAAAGGCCCAAAAATAAAGTAATCCGGAAAGCTTCCCAAAATCCTTAAAAATCATAAATATTATAAAATGATTTTTGGTGAAATCGGTTTTTAGAAATTCAATCTCCTTTTTAAGATAAAAATCATAAGGTCAACCGTCAATCTCGGTATACGCCGGATTGGCCGGGTTTTCAATAATTTCAGAAAATTCTTAGAAAAAGTATTTAGATGGGAAATGTGATTTTAAGAAATAATGTCTAAAGGCACTTTTGGTAATTCCAAATCGTTTGTAAATTAAAAATCCGGGAATCGGTCAACGATACTGGCCGATACCGGTTTTGAAGATTTTCAACTTAATCCAGGAAAATTCCAGAAAATCATATAAAATCTAGAATATTGGAAAATGATGTTTAAAACTGAAATCGGTCAAATCGGTATACCAGAATGTCCAAACCGAGCAATACTCCGGGATCGGGCCTTCGGTTCAAACTAAGGTTGACTCCGAATCCACGAATCCAAATCCAAGACAAAACAATCATATAAAGAATTCATAATACGGAATAAATATAAGAAGCAAGTCGAAAAATACGATCGAGAAATCTGAATACGCAACTAAGTACGTATTCCAGGAACGGGGTGTTACAACTGTTTTGCGTATTTGCTGATGGAAAATGGCATTCATGGCCCTTTGATATGTTGCCCCTGCATTCTTCAGTCCGAAGGGCATGACGGTGTAGCAATACACTCCTAGGGGTGTCCTGAAGGAGGTGTGCTTTTCGTCATCAGGATACATTTTGATTTGATTGTATCCTGAGAATCCGTCCATGAAGGACATTCGTTCGAATCCACAAGTATTGTCAATCATGACATCTGTGATTGGCAATGGGAATTCGTCTTTGGGGCAGGCCTCGTTCAGATCGCGGAAGTCGATGCAGATCCGGATCTTCCCGTTCTTCTTGGCGACGGGGACGATGTTGGCTACCCAGTCGGGATGCTGTTCTTCTCTGATGAAGCCAGAATTAATGAGCTTTCTGACTTCTGATTGAATTGCTTCCATTATTTCGGGACGGAACCGTCGCTGCTGTTGTTTGACAGGTTTTACGTCCGAATTGATGTTGAGGCGGTGCATGGCCACTTGCGGATTAAGCCCTGGCATGTCCTCATAGTTCCAGGCGAAGACATCTATATACTCTTGTACAAGAGATATTAGATCCTTCTTCTCTGAAGGCGACAGGCCGTCACTTATGAAGATGGGCTTAGGGTTAGCCTCATTTCCTAGGTTGATCTGAACAACCTTGTCTTCTGTGGGTGGCTCGCGCTGTTCAAAGCGGACGTCCCAAAGAGCGTTTAAATGTTTGATCCAAGGATCTGTATCAGCTTGGATCATTTCTTCATTTTCATCTTCCAGGTGGCTTGTCGAAACCATGTTCACTGAAAGTTCCTTGAAGATGTTGCCGACACTGACATCTGACTCCCAAGATGATGTGTCTGAAGAGTAATCGTTACTCGACGATTCTTGAGAATCGGAGGCTGATGGGACCGGAGTTGATACATAGCCCAACCCCCTGCGCGTCCGATGATAATAATCGGGGGCCTTCCCTTTCGGCACAAAAGATCGAAGTAGCGTTCTTCTCCCTTTGCCGAAGTTCAACCCGGGTCTGTTGGTTAGGTCATACCCCATGCACTTCATCATTTTGAGCGTTTTTGGTTCATAATGGTCGAGCTGAGGGGATTCCTCCTCGCTTTCCGATTCTTCGCGGGGAGTTGGTTCAGTCGTCATTCGCCCAAAAAGAATTGGTTTTTGGCCTTTTCGCCTTGTCGGAACCATGAATATAGATTCCTGCGCATCACCATTATCCTGGTATGTCCTGAAAGATGATTTTACTGGTACATGCAATGATGTTAAAGCATCCATTGCCGACCAGATGTCATCGTCTACGTCGGTAGTAGTATCCGACGGTATTGAATCGGATGCACACGCAGAGAAGTACTCAAAGTCTAAATTCTCATTAATATACCACCGCCTGCATCGTCGGTGGTATTATCAACATCGAGCTTATTAGTGCTCTTTACAAGTGGTTCTAACTCCCACAGGCACTTTTCTTTCTCGGTCTCAGTGTCAGCCTCATTACCAGAGTCTGGCACCTCCAGTTGCGGGGTTTCATCCACCGGATCCTGATATAAGAGGGAATCCGTGAAATAATTCTCGACCCCCTTAAACGGATACCTTTCGGCAACCAACGTTTGCACCTTCCCACTCGCGTCAATGTATTTCATGACTTGGTGAAGAGTGGAGGGAACGATGGAGTTGCGGTGGATCCATGGTCGTCCCAGCAGCAGATTGTAGGAAGTGTCGGCATCGATGACGTAGCACGTCACCTCCGACTTGAGGCTCCCAATCTGGCACTTGAGCTTGATTTTCCCCATCGGACGGGTGCCATTGGCATTGAACCCGTAGATGGTCGTCTGTGTAGGGCTCAGACGGTGAGTAGGGATGCCGAGGTGTTGCATGACTCGGCGAGGCATGATGCTCAATGCGGACCCTGGATCTACCTGAATGCGGTTCACCTCAGATGATCCGATATAACCTGTGAAGTACAGGGGTCGATCATGCTTCCCTTTGACCTGCATATCATCTGCCGTGAAGGTGATGCAGGGGGCATTCTGGGAAGTGTGGAGGCAATCCTCTACATCTTCCTCCTTCGGCACCTGAGTCATGAAGACCTCAGCATTTGCCAGAGCTTCTTGCAGAGCTTCCCTGGTCGACTTTGATAGTCTAAGAAGTTCATACAAGGTAATGCGTGCCGGAATGTTGGCCAGCTGAGCCAGGACATCAAAGCGGTAAGGTGCCGAAGACCCTTCCGCGATGCCTCTTTGAAGGGCTCGAGAGAATCGAGTCTCCTTCTGCTTCTCCACAGGTGGCTTCGTGGAGGGCCTAGTTGGCTCTGCGGCCAGTTGCGGAGGGTTTACCGCCACTTCGCCGTACTGCTTCAAGTAGGGTTGTCCCGAACTAGTTCCCGTCATCGGTTGATTGGGTTCTGCGGCCAAGACTATTGTTTCCTCTTCTGAATCAGTCAGTGAGGGAACATCATCCTCTGCTTCTCGGGAGGAGGCACATACCACATGGCAGGACGAAGCTTTTGCCTTGCCTTTGGACTTCCTGTTGGTCACAGTAGTCCACTGCTGGCCGTCCACTAGGTCAGGGTGGACCCACATGATTTCCCCTTAGACGTAGGGACGGGTACCAAGCCCTTCTCCTGCTGCTGGTGAGGGTCTGTGTTGACCACTCTTAATTCTCCCCTTGGAATAGGAGTTACCCCCGCAGGCGCTGGAGGTTGTCTCCCGAACTGAAGAACCGACGTCACATTAGCCGTGACCTTCTTTTGCTCTGGTCGGAGCTTTAGCACCTCCGCGTCAATCAAAGCCTGAAGGATGTCTTTGAAGACGTAGCAGCTTTTGGTAGGATGTCCCAACATCCTGTGGTACATGCAGTAGTTAGGATTGTCGGTCTTGCCGACTTCCTCCGGGCGCCTAATTTCAGGGAGCTTTAGTCGATTGCTCTTGTTGAGTAGCTTGAAGAGCGAATCGACGTGTTCCTCCTTGAAGGAATACTGCTTGTTGGGGCGTGGCTGGCTTGAAGAGCCACTTGCCCTGCCTGTTTGAGGTTTGGCGGGAGATTTGGTCTCCGTCGCCAAGTTATCCTTCCGCTTTGTTTGGAGGGATGTGTCTGGTGCCGGTGCACGCCTTGTCGACCTTTCTGGCCTAGGCTTGCCTTCCTTCGCTCGGACGCGGGCGACAATCTCCTCAGCCTGTTCACCTTGTTGGACTAACTGCTTCCAGGTGCGGCTTTCAGCAACTCCTATTTGAGCAAGGAGTGAGGTTTGGAGATTGTGGCGGCATGTTTCCACCAGGGTGGCCTGGGTCATACCGCTTGGATACCGGAGTGCCACGTTCCGAAATCTTTCCACGAAAGATTTGACGGACTCCCCTCTCCGCTGTTTGGTAGCTAAAAGGGTGGGCATCGTGACTTCGGAGTCATCTTCGAAGAAGCGTGTTAAGAACAGCTTCTCCAAGTCGCCCCAGTTCTTGATAGAACCTTCCGGGAGTTTCATGAACCACTCAAAGGCCAACCCTTTCAGGGTGCCGATGAATAGTCGCGCCAGGATGGCGTCATTATCTACTACATTCTCGGTTTGAGATTTGAAGTAGTAGATGTGCTGATTAGGGGACTCCTTCCCATCGAAGGCTTGGAGGGTTGGAGCCTTGAACTTAGGAGGGTACGGGACTAAATCCCACTCAGCTGGATAGGGTCGGACCACTCCAACTTCTTGGAGGTCTTTGCGACTGGCAAGGGCATTGAGGCGTTGCTCCAGTTGACTCATTCTTTTAGTATGAGCCTTTTCTGGGTCGTGCGACGAAGATTTGGACGAATTTGAAGTAGATCGTCGCGCCTCCTCAGAAGGTTCGGAAGATGAGCTTTCTCCTTTTCTCCCTTTGCCTTTTGACCTCCTAGGAGGAGATTTCCTCCTGTCTTCCAGCAGTTGTGCAATCTCCTGCTTGAGGGAGTCAATCGACGCCTGCTGGGAAATAATCATGTCCATTTGTGCTTTCTGGACCTGCTCTATACGTCTTGCCGTCTCCTCAGGAGTGCCTGTCATGTAGGCAGAGGTCTCCTTCTCGACGGAAGAGTTCGAAGCCCCTGATTCCACTACGGTGGAGTGGAAATCATTCGCTCTAATGCCGTGGGCTAAGGCATTATAGTCAATTGGGGGAATGGCCCCCGTCCGGGTGCGAGTTTGTCGATACACCCCTTCCGGTTCAGAGTCAGACTCGGACTCGTCTGAGCTGACTGCAAGTTGTTTCCCCTTGCTCCTTCTTGTCATGTTCGCAGTAAGCTCCGGGTATTCAATGTCAGAGAAGACTCTCCTTCTATGGGAGCGCCTTCTTTTGGCTGACGGGGGAATCGAGGTCAGTTGTCCAGCCAAGGACTGCTGGTGCACACTCGACCCGCAACGACACTCCGCAAGCATGGAGATAAGCCGTTGGCAGCAGCAAGATGAAGTGACCTGGTGGGCACTTCTTTTCTTTGTCAGATAATCCCTCAAATCCATGGAAGAGGGATCAAAGAGACTAGCCTCACAACGTCGAAGACGGGAGGCATTCATGTGCTGTGCAGAATGGACGCAGACTTCAGGGACGCGGTTTCCGCGTCGTGACTGTGGAACGCGCGTCTGGCGTCTCTGTTGAGATGAGACGCGAGCATCGCGTTGCTGCCTGGAGCGTCCGGGCTGAGCCGCGTGAGAGAGAGTGGGCTGCAGGGTGCCTCGTCTCTGGGTGCGTGCTTCCTGCGTTTGACGAGACGCAGAAGCTTCACTTTGGCGTTTGGTAAGTTGGTCTTCAGAGGACTCAACTTGAGGAGTTGCGCGCTTGGGCCGCCAAACGCGGATTTCACGTACTGGACGTGACGCGGGCAAGGTGCGAGACTGTACGTCGCGTTCAGCTTCAGTTGGAAAACCAACGGTTCCGACTTGCAGCTGACGCGCACGTCTCCTCTGCCGACGCTCAGCATTCCGGTTGCGTCGAGGAGGTGGAGAGAAACCAACAACATCCTGATGTTGAACATCAGGGAGTTTAACCACGCGGGTTTTCTGTGCGCCGGAGTTGGTCGCAACAGCAACTGTGCTTGGGATCACGCGGGCCTGCTGAGAGGCGTGGACGCGTGAACTTTGCTGGGCACAGTGGGCAGCAGAGGAGCTCGAGAAAGCCACCGATCGGGCTTCGAGGCCATTCCCTGTCGAGACCCTGCGACAGACGCGGGTCTTTGGGCTCTTGGAGCCAGAAGAGAGGAACTCTTCGTACTTCGCCTGGTCGAACTCGACAACGAGCGATTCGACCATCTTTCCCTCGTGGTGGACGTCATCTTGCGCCACAACATATTCGTCGGTAACAAACAGGTTCCCCAGCGGAGTCGCCATCTCTTGTTTGACGCGAAAAAGGGGGGGCTGGGAGTAAAATTTCCTTGAATCAGATGAAAAATTACAGCCGGCTTAATCTTCCGGTTACAAGGGAGGGAGAATATTGAATCTTGAATTCCCCCTTTGTTTAGTGCTGGGTTCTTCGGGTGGCGGTAGAGAGTGAATCTTGTTCTCCGTTGACCAGATGACCGTCCTGGACCGTCGAGGGATCTTCTCCTTGGCAGGTAGAGGGAGTAACTCAGCTCCGTCTACCAAAACTCTAGAAGAGGAGGTAGGCGAAGAGCGGCTAGTACTCAGTAAGCTCGCTGAAGAGTCTTCTCTCTCTCTCTCTGTCGATGATCTCTCCTTTTTTTTTCTTTCTCGGAATCTCTCCTTTGCCCGATAATTGTCCTCGTCGTCAATAGTGACGGGACTATTTATAGGGTTTTTAGGGGGTGATCGTGCCCCCTAAAAGTGCTCCACGATGAGGGCCAACTTTCCCGCTACATGGGCGGTGGATGGCCCCGCAATCCGGGTGGTTACAACCAAGGTGGGGGCACCTTGTTGCTGAGACGCGGGCGTTGAGCCAACGCGCCTTGATGCGGAGACGCGGGCGTTGAGCCAACGCGCCTTGATGCTGAGACGCGGGCGTTGAGCCAACGCGCCTTGATGCTGAGACGCGGGCGTTGAGCCAACGCGCCTTGATGCGGAGACGCGGGCGTTGAGCCAACGCGCCTTGATCTTGAATCTCTGCGTTTTGGTGGCTTGTCTTTGTGATTTTTAGACAGCCTACAGTGAGGTGATTGTTGTTTGAGTGGCTTTGTGCCTATCCCTCATTTGTGAGGTTGATATTGTGTAGGCTTAGTGCCTTACCTCTAAGTGTAGAGGTTGTATTTATTGGAGAGAGGAGTTGTGTACTCCCGATTATATTTACCCCAAATCCTCAGTGGAGGTTTCATGTGTGGGAAGTCCTGTGTGGACGAGTTAATGGAAATCCTCCTGTGTGAAGGCAGGGACGTAGAGCTGTGTGCTCGAACCTCTAAACATATCTTGGTGTTTCGATTGATCCACTTTCTCTAACTCTCTCTCTTACATTTGTGCATTGATTCATATTGTCATATCATATTCATGCTTATGTTGTTTGTGTGTGCCTATACTTGTGTTTAACTAAGAGAGATTTACATAGCACCTCAACTCTTATTTAGAGGAATTCAGAGGAGTTAGTCCAGAGCCCTTCACTGGAAATTCGGCTACACTCGTTTGTTACACTAAGTGTGTTGCATTAAGTTTTTAATTCCATATTATTGTTCATTAGATTAGCCTTACACCTCTTCATGACCCCTCTAGGTGTATTTTTCAATTATTATGTTATTAAGACTCATCTGATTTGCATACATCGGTATGTGTCCCATTCCACATACCTCAGCATTCAGACTGGAGAGTAAGTTATTAGAAACTGATGGAGATCGACGAACCATGCTTAGAATGGGTCCCGTACATGCCCTGGATAACAGTCAAGGAGTATCTGGTACTGAGCCAGAACGTGCCGCTAGGTACCGGGACTTATTGTACGGCTGAACAGGAATAGGCTGTCACCGCTCCCACAGGAATAGGCCCAAGCGCTTATGGCACAGCCGGCTGGCAGGGAAGTAGGGGTGTCAGTACACCCCACGGAAACACCTGGTGGCCCTCAGGTCGAATCCAAGTATGTGGCCGCGCGACACTGTAAGACTACCATAACTATGGAGACTATATAGATACTCATCAGTTTCCCCCATCCCGGTCTAAGTTGTCTAATTATTACGATTTGTCCAGTGATAATGCCCACAGAGTATTCACAGTAATCCTCTATTCATGGTAATCCAATTACGGGGATCAACAGGAGTATAGTATAAGGAGTCTCCCTTTTTTAGGAGTTTAGGAGCACAGGAGTTCAGGAGTACCAAATGTCTGGTAACAATATAATAATCATGCCAAGTCCCTATAAAAGTGATAATCATGAATATGTAAAGTAATACATGTGTCAGGTGTAATAGTATTAAGTCAGGTGTCACAATATCAGGTCAAATGTACTAGTACCATGTGAAAGCATGTCAAGTAAGTGATAGCATGTCAAGTGTCATATATCAGGTGTCAGGTATCAGGGTCAAGTGATAACATGTCAAGTACCGGTGTCAGATATCAAGGATCAGGTATCAAGTGTCAAGTGTAACATATCAGTGCCGGTGTCAGATATCAAGTGTCAGAGATCAGGTCTCAAGTGTAACATATCAGTGCCGGTGTCAGATATCAAGTGTCAGAGATCAGGTGTCAACTATAACATATCAGTATCGGTGTCAGATATCAAGTGTCAGAGATCAGGTGTCAAGTATAACATATCAATGCCGGTGTCAGATATCAAGTGTCAGGTATCAGGTGTCAGGTATAACATATCAAGTACCAGTGTCAGAGATCATGTGTCAAGTATAACATATCAAGTGCCGGTGTCAGATATCAAGTGTCAGAGATCAGGTGTCAAGTATAACATATCAAGTGCCGGTGTTAGATATCAAGTATCAGGAATCAGGTGTCAACTGTACCATATCAGTGCCGGTGTCAGATATCAAGTGTTAGAGATCAGGTGTCAAGTATAACATATCAAGTGCTGATGTCGTATATCAAGTGTCAGGGATCAAGTGTCAAGTGTAACATATCAATGCCGGTGTCAGATATCAAGTGTCAGGTACCAGGTGCCAATATCATATATTGACTCATATAACGATGTATCATGTACTAAAAATCACAGTAGCAATTATTAGGCATGTAACGGTAATAACAAGACATCAATATATCATGTAATAAACGCTAGGGTAGCTGTTACTACGTATGAAACGATGATAGTAAGTATGAAGCAACACAGAAAATGTACTCGCCTAAAATTGGAACGCAATACCGAGTAATATTCGGGAAATCCACGAACACGTACGAGCATGCTACTAACCATATAGTATATATACATATAATATAATTATATATATAAATATATATTAGAGAGAATAAGGGAGGAGAGAGAGAGGATTAGTTAGAGAGAGAAAGAGACTTGTAGGGAGGAAAGAGAGTGTATGTTGGATATGTTTAAAAGAGGAAAATAAAGAAATAAAGAAGAGGGGTGAGTTGAAAATATGGAGAGGCAATTAGGGGATTAAAGTGGGGGGTAAAAGTGGGAAGAAGAAAAGAGAAAGAAATAAAAGAAAGAAAGAAGGAAAGAAGAAAGAAAGAAAGAAGAAAGAAAGGATGATGGGAGTTGGGTGGTGGGCGGCGGCCTAGGCGGCGGCGCCGCCTGCGGTGGGGTGGCCGGCGAGGAGGGGCGGCGCCCCTAGGGTGGAGGAGGTGGAGGGGCGATGGTGAAGGTGTTGTTGTTGTTATTGTTTGTATTGGTGGTAGTGGTGGTTAATGGTGGTGGTGGTTGTGGTGGTTGATGGTGGTGTTGGGAGTTGGAGGAGGAGGAGGAGATGGTGGTGTGGTGGTGAAAGTAGAGGATTTGGTGGAATTGATGGTGAATTTTGAAGAAGAAGAAGATGGTGAAGTGATGGGTTTTGATGAAATTGGAGAAAAAGAGATTGGATTTGGAGATGATGGAAGTGAAAAAGGAAGTGGAGTGTTGGGGGGCGGCGCCGGCAGCTAGAGGCGGCGGCACTGGTGGCCCTGGTGGTGGAGGTGACGGTGGTTGTGAGTGGGAGAGAGGGAGAGAGAGATGGTGGGAGAAATGAAGAAGGTGATGGAGGAAAAGGGAAGAATGGAAAGAAAGAAAAAGAAGAATATATAGAAAAAGAGGGAAAGGGAAAGTATGGGAGATGGCGGAGGGATGGGCTGCTATTCAGCCCATGGTGCTGCTGCTGCAGCCGGTTGTAGGGTATGGGTCGATAGTTGTTGGGAATGGGGAGAAGGAAAGAGAAAAAGAAAAGAAGAAAAAGAAAGAAGAAAAGAAAGAAAAGAAAAGAAAGGAAAGGAGAAAAAGAAATAAGGAAAAATAATTTAATAAATATATTATTAAATATTTAAATTAATAGAATAACCTGAAAGTAGAGGAATGGAGAAGGAAAAAGCAAGAAAAGAAAAGAAGGGGAAAATAATATTATTTAAATAGGGTAAAATTTAACTATTTCAGTTACATTCAGAAAAATTCTCAAAAATAAAAAATTATTTTAAGATGTCTGGTGAAATCTGATTCGAGAAATTCAATTTAGTTTTCAAATTAAAAATTCTGGAATCTTCCGGCGATACTGGCGACACTAAATCGATCAAATTTTGATAAATTTAGAAGAATACCAAAAAATATATTTAGATAGAAAATGAGATTCTAAGAAGTAATGTCAAAGCTATTTCTAGAAATTCAACTCCGTTTGAAAACTAAAAATCCGAGAATCAGTCAGCGATGCTGATCGACACTGGTTTTGAAGATTTCGTAAAATAATTTTGAAAATTTTCATAAAATCATGAAAAATCTAAAATACTGAAAAACAGTGTTTGAAACTGAAATCAGTTAAATTGGACTACCCGAGAGGTCAAATTGGGTTGTACGCTGGTATCGGGTTCCCGGTCCAGGTTAGGGCTGACTCTAAGACTGAGAATCTAAATCCGATACCAATAATATAAGAAATCACAATCCAGAAAAAATACTTATAGAAAATTAAAACAATACGGTCAAAAAAATTAGGACACGTATCTAGGTACGTATCCCGAGAACGGGGTGCTGCAATATATATATATATATATATATATATATATATATATATATATATATATATATATATATATATATATATATATATATATATATATAGCGCGCACACGCACACACACATATATATGTATGTATATACATATATATTTGTATGTATGTATATACACACACACACACACATATATGTATGTATGTATGTATGTATGTATATATACATATGTGTGTGTGTATATACATATATGTGTGTGTGTATCTATGTATATATACATACATATATATAGATATATATATATACCTATATACATTTATATACATATATACATATATATACATATACATATATACACACACACACACACACACACACACACACACACACACACACACACACACATATATATATATATATAGACACACACACACACACACACACACACACACACACACACATATATATGGGTAGAGTGTTCCTAGTTGGTCTCCTTAGATTACAATCTAAGGAGATGACTTAAAACTCCAACATCCAATATTTTTCTACGATTCGACCGTTCATTATCACCTTCATATTCTAAAATATACACATATAAAAAAAATCAAGTGATTTGTAGTTCGTTTACTCATTGATCTAATCGTTTCATTTTGTTCTACTGTTTAAAAACCGTTAATGTTTGAACCAAAAGAAAATAGAGTAAACAAACTTTAAATCACATTATTTTCTACATGTATACAGCTTAGAACATGAATATGATAATGTGCGGTCGGACCGTGAAAAAAATTCAAAATATTAGAGTTTTAAGCCGCCTCCTTAGATTACAATCTAAGGAGACCTACTAGGAACACTTTTTCCTACACACACACACACATATATGTATATATGTATGTATGTATGTACGTATGTATGTATGTACGTACGTACGTACGTACGTATGTATATATATATATATGTATATATATATATATGTATATATGTATGTGTGTGTGTGTGTATATGTGTGTGTGTGTGTGTGTGTGTGTGTGTGTGTGTGTGTGTGTGTGTGTGTGTGTGTGTATGTATATGTATGTATGTATGTATGTATGTATGTACGTGTATCTATGTATATATATCTATAATGTGTGTGCACGCGTGCGCGAACGTGTGTAGTTGGACTACAAAATAAACATTTATTTTTGGGTCCAATTCCACATGGTTCAAATCTCATGCTTCGGCATCTAGATACAGGATCCACTCCGTTGAAGTTAATCTACATTATTTAAAATCTTTAAAACCAAAAATCTTCATTTCAAAACTTTTTGTTCATCCATCAAGTGGACGCAAAAAGGACGGACAACAGTAGTGAGTTGTTTTAGCTTAACGGTGTATAATATTTAAAATTTAACAAAAAATGATTTGTAAGGGTTTCTAAATGTTTAGATTATAATCAAATTGTCGGATCAAGAATTTGTATGTCTAAAGTCATAAATCTAAGCAAAATGTTATTTTCTGCCGTCCATTTTGCGCCCACTTGATGGATAAGCAAAAAGTATTCAAATGACATGATTTTTGATTTTTTTTGAGACTTCAAATAATGTAGATCAACTTCAACAGAGTGGATCTTGCATTTAGATATCGAAGTATGGGATTTTAACCGTGTAGAGTTTGACAAAAAATAAATGTTTATTCCGTAGTCCAACTTATATATAGGGAGCTGATCTCCTAAGAATCGTTCTCATGGATTTCTATGAGAACTTTCATGTGGACCGTCGAATCTGATAGATCAAATCAATAAAGTCAGATCTCTATCAGATCTGACGACCCACATAAAAGTTCTCACAGAAATTCATAGAACGGTTGTTAGAGGATCAACTCACTATATATATATATATATATATATATATATATATATATATATATATATATATACTTGTATCCTTTCAAAAGGATTTGATCCCGGATCCTTCCCACTCAAAATCAACCCTCTAACATTCGAATACAAGATCCACTCTGTTGAAGTTGATCTATACTATTTCAAGTATCTATAAACCAAAAATCAAGTGTTTTAAATACTTTTTGCCCATCCATCAAGCGACGCAAAATGGACGGCCGAAAGTAGTGAGTTGGTTAGATCTATGTCTTTAGACATACAAATTCTCGATCCGGCCATTTCATTATGATCTAAACATTTAAAAACTCCTATAAACTAATTTTTGTTAGATTTCAAATGTTCTACACCGTTAAACTAACCAACTCACTATTTAGGCCGTCCGTTTTTTCCCCTACTTGATGGATGGGCAAAAAGTATTTAAAACACTTGATTTTTGTTTATAGATACTTGAAATAGTATAGATCAACTTCAACGGAGTGGATCTTGTATTCGAATGTCGGAGGGTTGAATTTGAGTGGGAAGGATCCGGATCAAATCCTTTTGAAAGGATACAAGTCTATATATATATATTATATAATTATATATATATATATATATATATATATATATATATATATATATATATAATATATATATATATAAACTTGTGTCCTTCCAAAAGATTTGAGCCCGGATCCTTCCCACTCAAATTCAACCCTCCGACATTCGAATACAAGATCCACTCCGTTAAAGTTGATCTATATTATTTCAAGTATCTATAAAGCAAAAATCAATTGTTTTTAGTACTTTTTGCTCATCCATCAAGCGACGTAATATGGACGGTCGAAAGTAGTGAGTTGGTTAGATCTATGTCTTTAGACATACAAATTCTTGATCCGGCCGTTTCATTATAATCTAAACATTTAAAAACTCCTACAAGCCAATTTTTGTTAGGTTTCAAATGTTCTACACCGTTAAACTAACCAACTCACTATTTAAGCCGTCCATTTTTCCCCTACTTGATGGATGGGCAAAAAGTATTCAATACACTTAATCTTTGATTTATAAATATTTGAAATAATATAGATTAATTTCAATGAGGTGGATCTTATATTTGAATGTCTGAGGGTTCAATTTGAGTGAGAAGGATCCAGGCTCAAATCCTTTTGGAAGGACAAAAGTCTATATACACACACACATATATGAGATTGACTTGTGTCCTTCCAAAAGGATTCGAGCCCGGATCCTTCCCACTCAAATTCAACCCTCCGACATTCGAATACATGATCCACTCCTTTGAAGTTGATCTATATTATTTCAAGTATCTATAAATTAAAAATCAAGTGTTTATAATACTTTTTGCCCATCCATCAAGCAATGCAAAATGGACGGGCGAAAGTAGTAAGTTGGTTAGATCTATGTCTTTAGACATACAAATTCTTAATCCGTCCATTTCATTATGATCTAAACATTTAAAAACTCCTATAAACTAATTTTTGTTAGGTTTCAAATGATCTACACCGTTAAACTAACCAACTCACTATTTAAGCCGTCTATTTTTTCCCCTACTTGATGGATGGGCAAAAAGTATTCAAAACACTTGATTTTTGGTTTATAAATACTTGAAACAATATAGATCAACTTCAACAGAGTGGATCTTGTATTCGAATGTCGGAGGGTTGAATTTGAGTGGGAAAGATCCGGGCTCGAATCCTTTTGGAAGGACACAAGTCTATCTCTATGTGTGTGTGTGTGTGTATCTATATGTGTATATATGTGTGTTGTGTGTGTATATGTATGTATGTATATATGTGTGTGTGTGTGTGTGTGTATTGAAACCTTAAAGTTTCAGGGTATCTCAGAGCGCCCTACTCTATTAAGATAAATTTGTATAGTTGTTGTCCAGCCTCCAGACTATTCCCTAGGTGTCCACGGGGCGAATTGAGCCAGCAGTTACTAGGGAGGAAACCCAGTGCCTTACCGCCCAATCCGCCTAAAGGAGGCTTCGAAGGAAGAATTTTGTACAAGAAGGAAAGGGCCAGAGGATCTGATAGGAGTCGAAAACGGTGTGAAGAAAAGTAAATGAAGAAAGGGGCCAGAGGAATCTGGTAAGAGTTTAAGACGGTGTGATGAAAAGTAAATAAAGAAAGGGGCTGGAGAGATCCGGTGGGAGTCAAAGACGATGTGATAAAAAGTAAATGAAGGAAGGAGTCAGAGGGATCCAATAGGAGTCAAAAACGGTGTGAAGGAATACGCCGGAGGGATCCGATAGGAGTCGAAGACGGTGTGAAGGAAGGGGTTGGAGGGATCCGGTAGGGAAAGAAGATGGTGTGCGGGCTCATTCATTAATTATGATGATTGATTGATTGTTTTTGTGTGAACCTATTAGTACATATAATATAGATGACCCTAAGCAATAAGGCATGAATACTTGATAATGTGAAGTATGTATATGTGTATTAAAAGAATATAATATATGACTAGTATACAACCAATTAGTATATAAATAGACTTTGGTCCTAACTTATGGTTGAGACATATATGTTCCAAAAGATGAAGTATTGGGAATATGAAATCTAAGAGCTATAAATCTATAAAGATTTGAATGGTCGATCCAACTAAGAATGGATAACCGAGAATTTAACCATATGCTAATAAATCATGCGTTCACATAGGCTTAATTTGGAGTTACTTTACTCATTGAGGTCTCAAGCTCGTCCCATTATTTTCCCCTTTCATGTCATGGAAAGGATAAGGATCAAGCTTAAGGCCTCTCGAGTTGAAAGGAAGACCTGAATCAAGCATTGTAGAATACTTTTGTTGATCCTTAAACTGTTTCTTTTGTATTAGTGATCACTATGCTATGTTTTGTATATGCATGCATAGTTTGGACTAGTAGATGCTCTGTAGCTTAAGTTGAACTTGAATTTTATGGATATGAAGACTCTTTTGTAATAGTATGCAACTTGAACTATTTGGTGATGCACTAGTAATACTATGCGATAGCGTAGTAATAAAGGAATGATTATGATCTTGAGTTGGTCTGGATTGCTGAGAAGCATACTATGATGTATATATTGTTGGAAATTTTATACTATTTTCTAAAACATGCAATATCATTACAAAATTAAATTAAGATAAAATAACAATTATTCTAGCATGCAACAACAATTATAATTAAAAATAAAACAAAAAGAATCTTGCATGGGGAATGCAGTCGCGATGTCCTAAAGGATCAAAAGTCTGTCTCCTTATCCAGACGTTGAATCGATCTTGTCTCCTAACGGTAAAAGATCCCTCAGATTCATCAGCACTCAGCCCAGGACAATGGGCAAAGCTTCTGCTAAAATTAAAAAGTTGCCCAGAAAAATGAAAATAAAAAATTATTTTACACTGAAGTCATTCTCACGAAGAATAGGCTTCAGGTTTTCTTTTAAGATGAAAAAAGAAAATGAGTTGGGTCGCTTGCTATTGGAGTGAGGGGTCAATTTATAGACTTAGAACCTAAGTTGTTGTAACAACTCCAATAGAAAATTCAAGCAATTGAGATATTTTGATACTTTCTAAACTGATTTAGATCCTGAGACTAGGTCAAAGTTGACATGGTAAAACAAAATTTGAAATAAAAGCTTTTCCTTTTATTTTAATTCAAAAAATCCAACAGTCCCCCCAAGCTTGAGTTTCAAGGAAGAAACAAATCGACAGTAATAACAAACAAATCATCAAATCATAAACACAAATGAAATCAGGCAACATCATACTGTGAATTCGGGACAGGTAGATTACGCCTGAAACCTTCCTTAATGAATTCATCACCATCTGAGAGACATAGTGGATTACGCCTGGAACTAGCTTCTTTTACCAGATATTGATAGAATTCACACATAGTAAATCTCCATCTATTGATTGAGCCTTAATAGCCATGCTCACAGTAACCGACTCATGAAAGTTTCTAGGGTCAGCCCTGGCCCCCCAACCGCGGCCATCACGGTTCCTCTCACGTAGGTAAGTCCTCCGAGGTACTACACCCGAATGTTATACCCTCCACACTATATGTGTTAGACTTATTAAGAGTTTAACTCATCCTTACCTAGCTGTATTATAGGAGCATCGTCATCATGGAGAAGAAGTAGGAGCTACAACGCTACATATAGGATATAAATATAACCAGGTTGATGCTCCATATGAGTATCACCAGTCCAACTTGTTACTATCACATTGAACGTCTTTCATAGAGCCAGCTCCCAATCAAGTATGTTGGGTTCCCCTTGTCAGTGAACTCTACTATGGGCTTAACCCTATCTCCCTCGATGAAACTAAGACTATACTCCTAAAAAAACCCTTAGTCAGAATGATTCTATGTTTTTCAGGGTCAGACAAATGGCTTAACAGCATTTTATTTTCAAGTAGTGACAGTCAGAGATTTAACTCTTCATGACAATATTATTATGACTCTTGACACCTTTTATTAGACCTATAAAGTCTTTAGGTAATTGTCAGAGCCTCCCCCTATTACGAATCATAAGGTAGTTATAAAGTTTTTTCTTGTAGCTTTAGTTTTAAAATGAACAAATTATACCATAATGGTTTATGATAAAGCATATATACGTTGTATTTGACTATTAAAATATTTAAAGTATATATGTATATATTTATATGTTAAAGAAGAATTTATGTCTGTCAAATGTCATAGAATGCACAATTAGAGTCAAAGTTTAAGTATTAACATGTAATTCAGATATATCTGAAAAATAATTTAAGCATATACTTGATCAAAATAAGAACTATACATGTACTAAAGAAAAATATATATTATCCATTCTATTCACTTTATTAAGACATTAATGATGTCACAGATGAGATTTTGATATCTTATAAGATAGCTGCAAATTGGTTCCTTTCCAGATAGTAAAGCATCCTAATTTGCCTTACCATTTATATTATTAATAGTATTCGAATTTTTATTTTTAAACAAATCACCATTATATTAACTTAGTGATTAGTATATAGAATATAATATTTCCTTTGTACATGCAACATGTTCATGCTTTCACAAATAATACATGCACATAATATATGCATTATAGATCTTTAGTTTTGAAAAATATCACATTTAAAATCTTTAAAATAATTTAAAATAATTTTGAAATTATTCATAATTTAATTAACAACAAAAATTATAATATTCTTTCTAAAGAAGTAAACACTTTTAAAGAAATATTTGAAGTGCATGATTATGTAAAATATAGCAATCATTTAATATATTTTATTATAAAATAATGCACTTATAATTTCAATATATACACACACACACAAAATTTCATGAATAAAAAAATTTAAAGTTTAATATTTTTCGCAACTATAGGAATATTCTCATAGTTAAATCATGAAAACACTTAAGTAGGAGGTGTATAAATTTTTTTAGTTTATATTTTTTAAAAGTATAATAAGTTACATCAACATATGACATTTTTAACTTGATATAGTTCCAATAATAAATATCTCATTGAATAAAAGCTAGTAGTGAAATGAGAATATTTTTACTTATAAGGTAATTTCAAAGAAATTTATTTCATTACTCTAAATATTAAAATATATAACTTTTCAAATTTTAAGAAATATAAAAAGAATCTAATTTAAAATTTCTAACCAAGAACCTCGACCAAATTCTCAACAATTAAAACTATATTTGAAAATATCAAAATAGATATTTAATTTATCTCTAAACTTAGTTCGAGGAAAATTATAGTTTGTAAAGTCAAAATTGAAATATGATTTATAAAAGTCTAAATAGGGCCAAATCCAAACTTGATAATTATAAGTTAAGGGTAATGTCCAAAATAATAATGAGATTAGCGGATAGTCTCTTCATCTCAATTATAGTACTAAATTATAGAAAATTATTCATTTTAGGCAATCTAAATTTATTAGATCTCAAGTAAAGTTAGATGGGGCAAAACTACACATGGCATTCATCATCCTATATGTAGCTAGGATTTCAATTCTATCTAATTTAGCATGGTCCAATCATTATTTACATCAGATTCAAATATGAAAGATAATTAAAGGTCGAACTAACCATAATTTGTAATTAGGGACTAATCTTAGACAGATTCAGGTATGTCCAAATAGTGATAAAATTAGGGATATACCGTAAACAACATCACTTCTAAAATTATGGTGAACTACTTAAGAATTAGGCAAACAAATTGAGGTGTAAACATAACACACATTTGATTAGATGTCCATTAATATTCATCAAAAACGTTGTCATATACAAAAGTTGTCATATATTATTTAGTGCATATTTAAATCTTAAATACACATACATATCTAGAGTTGAGAAAAACTGTCATCAGAAATATCCAGAATGCAAATACAATTATTTGAATCTGAATTTATTAACTGTTGTCTTCTAAATTCAATTAATTTGCATGAAATAGGAAAGAGATTGAATGAAATAGAAGAAAGTATATAATATTTTGATCCTTTAGATTGTTGAAAATTTTATACTATTTTCAAAAACATGCAATATCTTTACAAAATTAAATTAAGATGAAACAATAATTATTCTAGCATGCAACAACAATTATAATTAAAAATAAAACAAAAGAAATCTGGCCTAGGGAATGTAGTCGCGATGTCGCTGCCCTAAAGGATCAAAAGCATGTCTCCTTGTCCAGACGTTAAATCGATCTTGTCCCCTAATGGTAAAGGATCCCTCGGATTCACCAGCACTCAGTGCAAAACGGTGAGCAGAGCCTCTGCTCAAATGAAAAAGTTGCCCAGAAAAATGAAGATAAAAAATTCTTTTAACAGTGAAGTCATTCTCACAAAGAGTAGGCTTCAGGTTTTCTTTTAAGATGAAAAAGAAAATGAGTATTCTCACAAAGAGTAGGCTTCAGGTTTTCTTTTAACATGAAAAAGAAAATGAGTTGTGTCGCTTGCTATTGGAGTGAGAGGTCTATTTATAGACTTAGAATCCAAGTTGTTGTAACAACTCTATCAGAAAATCATGCAGTTGAGATATTTTCTCAATTAATTTAGATCCTCAGACTTGGTCAAAGTTGACTTGGTAAAACAAAATTTGAAATGAAAGCTTTTCTTTTTATTTTAATTCAAAAACTCCAACATACATGTGTGTTGTAAACGATTTGAAGTATAGGATTGGATATCTATAAGTAGGACGAATGTGAGCAGAAATTATTATAACTCTTTACTTGAATATAATAGAGATTTTAGAGGAGACGCCGTTGAAAAATTAAGAAATTTGAGAAATTTTAAATAACGAGAAGATTACGAAAACTAGGATCTTTACACGGGAAGCAGTCAAGAATTCACAGCTTCATAGCCTGAAATGTAGTCAATTTCGATGTGTACGAACTTTGAACTAGGTTAGTGTGATCACTGCGCAGGGCTTTTAGGTTTGAACTAAGGGGCCCTTTGTTTCGCGTAAGACTCCATAATTCGTAAATGACTTACTATCCAGTTACAACTACGGCGTTTGTTTGGACCGTAATTTGTAAAAGACTTACGTAACTCAACTAACACTCACTTGCAACCCAGTTACCACTCACTTACAGCCCAGTTACAGTTAATTTTGTGGTCATACAAATTTGTAATATTTTTTTTATATTAATATTAAAATTTTTTAATATTTAACTTTTTAATATTTATTTGCAGTATTAAAACTTTTAAAATCACCAAATAGTTAATTTTGTGGTCAACTTTTTCACTTACGACTTATACATTACGACAACCAAACACCGTAAAATACAATACACTTTCCCACTTTACAATTTTATATTACCAACCAAACACCGTAAAATTTACTTACATGTAACTCATTTACAATTGTAAAAGACTACCAATTACAACAATGAATTACGGTCAGTTACGACAACCAAACAGACCAGTCAGGGTGTTTTCGATGGTGACCTCCAGGTGAATGGAAAATTGAAGGATCGTGTGCTCCGGGCGAATAAGCGGCTGCTGCTTAGCAACGGTAATAACAGTCGGTGTTTGTGTTTGAAGAACTTTATCACTTAATGCGTTTCATAGCAAGCATGAAACATCAACGCACATCACAATTACTAAGCCTCAGGCTTCAAATTTGATGCATTTAGAGGTCAACATTTGGAAAGCAAAAAGAATTTCGATCTGACCACAGGAGACAGCACGCTACTTGGCAATTTGCAGAGACACATTTATCTATAACATGGAGCTCAATAAAACAACACCAAAGAGAATCAATCAACAAAAACATGAGATTTTGTACATGACAGGGAAACCCTTTCAATAATCTCACAGATGAATAATACCCTGTTAATTGCATTACAAAAGTCCAGAAACATATTTCAGTTCTGATTGATGTATCTCACAAATTTTGATTCTCCTAGATGGATCCCCATAACTAAAACATGTAAGACTCCCCCATTATAAGAGTAGAGATGACATATTAAACTAATTGCCCTAATGAAAGTGATCAGACCAAGTAACAACCTGAATTTTTTTTAGTACCTGGCTCTAAAATATGGAACAGGCTTTAAACCAACAGTATCATCAGTTAGCAATCAACTCAGGAAACAACAGACTCTTCAGGGAAGTTGGTTATGGACCAGATCTGCTCCTCATGTCCCAGCTAGATCCAAGCTTCAGAGAATTTTGCCCTAAATAGGGGCAGAATTATTAAACATGTTGACAACCAACCAGTGAACCAAAGTCAAAATCGAGGTGCTTTACCATCATTCCAACGACTTCAGCTGAAATTGTGTCTTGAGCGTACTGTTGACCTCAGCCGCTCCTCAGGCTCATCTGGTTCATACTGACTGGGGGCACTGACCCATGTAATAAGCCCGACAGACTGGTCGCCAAAATAAAAGAACTGTTTGATTCTTTGACGGCACAGCCATTCTCTAGTCCACCCTACTGTTTTCTTTCAAATGACCACATTTTGTGGGGAGTTATCCACATCTTATATTAACCTCAGAAATGTACATACATGAAGGGAGACAAATAAAAAACTCAACAGAAGAACCGAAACCAGTCATAAGACAAAAGTACACATCTCCTGTGTTACCTCCAAGGTGTATTGTAGCGGGAGAGGAAGAACTGGAAGTCAGGGTGATCTACATTCAGAAGGCGAAGCCATTTGTCAGCGGCTTGCAGCAGCGAGTTTGCTTGCTGCTGCTCATGCTGCCCATTGGAAGTCCAAATGGAGCCCTTGAGCTTATATGATGCTAGCCCAAATACAGGAACCACTAGCTTTCCTGACATTTGGGACGTATTGCTGACACTTCTAATGCCACTAGAACCACCGTTACACAAAGAATGCCCGTTGCTCAGGCCTGCCAGAGAGCCAACATAAACAAGAAGATTAAATTGCAGAATTCCTTGTTGGTTCTGATCAAAATATGGTTCACAATAACTTACCACTGGAAGGGGTGGATAGTGTATGGAAGGTCAGAAAGCAAGCATCCAAATCCTTTAATGTGTGTCCTGTTGGTATCCTATATATAGGATACCTGCATCAGATTAAATGAAAACAGTCACAAACAGATCGCCAATGTCTAGACACAGTTATGCATAATTCGGGAAATTTGAGGCATACCAAGCAACACACATCCAGCTGGAGGGAAGAAGATCACAGCTCTTGAATGTTTTTAGACCTGGAAATTTACTTGCCAGTGCTGATATCTGCGAGCAGGAAGGAGGCAGAGATACTGTCAGCAATGGAAATATATGAGAATAGATCAAGACCAGATTATTGGTGAACTTACCTTATCAGCTAAGGGCTCTCTTCCATATGGCGAATCACGTGCCAAGTACTCATATATAGGTCTGGTTGCTTGATTACGACCATCTCTGTCATCACCGAAAGAACCCTCTTGACCAGCATGGCTGTCACTGCTGCTACTGGCTTCGCTACTTGTGTCCTGGTAAGTTTCGCCATCACTCTCCGCACCAGGTTGCCTTCAAGAAGAGAGAGAAATTGCTCGTTATAAGACAAAGCCAATTCAGAGAGGCATTAGCTTGTGGGGCAAAAATGAAGACAGAAGCACTTAGCAGCATAAACAAAAGTCAAAGCATGAAAAGTCTTTATAACAGGATTTCTCTTTCAGACAAAGAAAGAAAAAGCAATTTGAGAAACATCATCAGCACCTAACAATGATGAAGGTAAAAGACAACTTTTGCAAAGTCATCCAACCAGAATCTAAAGGGAGATCACCTAAATAAGTCAATAAAATCCTGCCATGGGAGTAAATAATCTTTGAGCTATGTCGCATGGACCGTACGCGCTGACAGGGGCACGACAGGAACGACACAAAACAAATTCTTAACAGCAAATACAAATAAAAGTATTGTGTTTGATATGCATGTCCAGCACAATACTCCTCCATATATTAAGTGTTTGTGCTACCGACATATAGAGTATAGAGAATATACTTAATCATGTGATGTCTGAGGAGAACAGCACGAGGGCGACAACATAATTTGATGGAATCATCTTTTTCCAAATTTAAAAAAAGAATGCACTTAAATTCATTTCTACCAAAACTTGAAACAATTCTTTTTGTCCAAAATATCAGCACATCTGATATGGAAAACGAAAATTAACACATCTCTCTACTAGCAAATTTCAAATTACAAGAATGGTATAATGTCACACGCACGCATGCACGCACAAACACGCACACACGTGTGTACATATTTAGATGACTATGGCTCTTGTTGCCTTTGCTTAAAAACCAAGTTGCCACAAAAATTAACAGTTGAAGGTAGAAAGCCATTTAAACTGTTGTTAGAAACCCATGAAAAACTGGTGTGCAAGGGTTCCAAAGTGCTTATATCAGATTGTCAAACCAAATAATAGATCTAAAAAGTTTGGCAGTAAACACTTTAAAATCAAGACAATCGGGAATGGAATTGCAATTTGAACGGCTCCTCTTTAGATTCGAATGCTCGAAACCTTTTCGAAGGAACCAACACAGTCTATCCACATGTCCATCTAATTTGTAGTTACTTCTCACTTGATGCATGAGCAAGAAGGCTTCAAATCATTCAAATTCTGACTTTTTTAGCATTCTCCTATATGCTGATAAAGATTAATCGGATGGGCTTGCACGTTAAAACAGATCAAGATGAGTGAATGGCTTCCCAAATGATTCCATAAAGAGTCAAGCAATCTTTTGTGCAAGGCTAAGTTCTACAAGTCTCTTTTCTTTTGTCGAGCTTAGACCTAGTAGTTTTAGGTCTTTTACCAAGCAAAAAAAAAAACACCGAATTAACTGTTACTTGTAAATTATGATTCAATATATAAAAATAACTCAGCATTTTGGATTCATTTTATTTGATCAACTCTATTGGAAGTTCCTGGTCTTGATGGAACCAAAGCCCCATTCCACCCTGCGCACTTGTATTCCAGACTCTGAAACAGCTATTTGAATTACAAGTCTAAGCATATCTTGTTATGCCAAATCTGCATGCCTCCAGCATCATGTCTCTTACGAAACACATGCAATCATGCCCAAAGTGCCTCCCTTTATCCTGAACCATAGTCTAACTAAAAGGTTCCACTTCTTTAGTCATAAGCCTGCTATGCTGCTAGATTGACATCTGTAGAATGGCCCAAATTAGAAAAGTTTTGCTCCAAGAATCTATGTTCAGGTTGGATAAAGGATAATACTTGAAACCCTCACCTTTCAAACAAAATAACAGGATATCAAAGGAAATCAGCAGTATCTAAAGCTTGAAACCGAAGGGTATCTGCTATGATCAAATTCTTGCTTTGCTAATAGTCCAAGTCTTGTAGACCATCAGTCTAAAAATCAATTAGAGGTTCTTCATTGATAAGGTCGGGCTAGCTCTTTTTCCTCAGTGGTTACTATCTTTTATCCCATTTTATGGATGATATTTTGCTGAAGTTGCATTTTTGTTTGAAGATGTCACTCTAACAAATTATATTCTACTGCTATATGGTTAAGCCTAAAAGCCTATATTCCTTTTTACTAGCCTAGAGATGATGTTCCTTCTGCATAATTCATCCACTACCAACGGAATAAGATCAACAAAAGACCTTAGACAAGAGCAATATACTTCCCTAGGAAGAGCCAAATGACTCGAATCAACAAGAGCCAAATGAGTATCCTGCTCTCAATCTCGATTGTCAAAAGTAGTTCTATAGAAAATTAAATTCCCATATCATTTTCCTGGATGGAACTAATTAAAAGAAAAGAGGGTGTGCTCAGTTAGGACCTGTATCCTCCTCACAGTCATGGACAATGCCTTATAAGACTTACTGATATCAGGCTCTGAAAATGGTGATGGAACTACTGTTCGATAGTATTTAATTCTTTGAAATAATCAGATAAAATTATCATAGCAATACAAACTTGTGGAAGCTCTTGAACACATGAACTGCTTCTCTCACAAGATGTTCATTCTTGAAACCAGATAAGTCCTCAAGAGCATACTCTATGATTTAGAGAGGAATAATGTCAAGGTGCACAGGTTCTGACAAGAACCCAATGGGGTTTACGTTGGCTGAAACCTAAACCAGATCGCGCCCACAACCAGTTCACACCACACTATGTATCATATAACGTCCACCACACTATGTATTGTATGCATGTTATCTCTCCAATCTCGAGCCATCTTCATCCTCGAGATCCATTCAGAAGCCCTAGCACCCTTACAGAAACCTCTCCTCTTCAACCATTAAATCAGCTTCTCATACTCTTCAATGAGTGAAGCATACAGATTTGAATCCCTGTACTGATTTGATAGTTTCCACCAGCGGTAGGATCAGAAATTTATGATATTGAATCCGTTATGAGTACATGCATTATTATGATGACCATTTGTTACCAATCCATGTTTGTGTCTATGTAACTGCGCTCTATATATGATCATGCAAAGGATTTCAAGCAATTTGTTCATGACAATCTCTTACAAGGGAACTCGGTTTTAAACAAATATGTTGATAAACTACAAGATACCTCTCAACTTGAAGAAACTATTTAATTATGTCTAGCCCCTTTAGACTCTCCCTAGCTGTCAGAGCTCCGTTGTCATTGTCATTACCAGCATCTAAATCTTTTCCCCTCAAAATGGAGACCCACCCCCCCCTCCCCCCGGTTGTTTGGGTTGTTGGTTGGGGTTTAAGGGAAATCAACTTGCTGTCAACCTAATATCAATCCTCCAGGCTGCACCAAATTACTGCCAATACAAACTATAGATCGGAGGACTCGCTATAAAACATGATAGGTTAATTGGTGGGTAGAACAATTCCGTTAATGGTTATGCAATTTAAACTCCTACAACCAAGGCCTAACCCTCCAAAAGTTCTAGACTACAAAAGGCTGAGGAGGAAGAAAAGGTCAAGGTTTTGCAATAAGGATCATTCATGTCAAAGGAATGCCATAAACTAAAACGAAGAATGGAAATGCGTTCCATATTTGTCAGAGCTTTCTCCTCTTATATTAAGTGCCCATACAGCATAGTAGAGCTTGCACATTTGATTTTCTGGCTTTCATTCAAATATGGTACCTTTGCCTATATCTCAATGAAAATGACCTTGGATTCTACACCCAGAGCTAAACTAGATAAACACCATATGGAGAGAAATCAGAGTACTAACGACAGATATTTCCTTTGGCTTGCCGCAAAGAGGCGGCTAAAATCCAGTATCACCAGGGTACCAAAAGTTTTGATATCACCATTGCGGCAAGGACGCTAGTTAACCAAATAATTGTGATCACTATGGAATTGCATGCTTGAGTATGGTAGATACCAAGCGTAGATTCTCTAAATTTTATTTATTGAACTATAGTTCAATTAGTGAAGTAGACTACCAATAGTGTGTGTGTGTGTGTGTGTGTGTGTGTACACAATCATACCCACACATCTCAAAATATAAGTATATTCACATCAGCGTTTTTGAAGTCCCAAACACTTCAGGGGACCTAGACACGATGACTAGCTCATCTTGTCCTATGTCCATGTAACATTGCTATAAACCCCAGTTCCAGTAACTCGAGACACCTCAAACCACCAGCCATTTTTTCTTTCCTGTACACATCACAGAACACCACAGGAATCGCTTTTCCATATCCTAGTCAGCTATCCTTGTTGAACACAGAATACTCCAGAAATGTGGTATTTAATTAGCTAGTGCCTACATGGTTATTACATTAGCAGTTAATTTCTGGGGAGTGAAGAAAACTTTGACAATCAGGTTGCAGTAGGTTAGGTTGCAGTATCTGAAACACGGTTCTGCTGGTTTACGGCTAAACCCCGCAAATGAAACCAACATGTGTGTCTAACCAAGATAGAGTTTACAAACCATGGTACACGAGCCCCCAAAGTTAAAGAAACCAGAATTTGGTAAACTCTAGTCTAAGTAGAATTTTGGTTGAATTTTGGTAACCACACCACAAGAGACAAAGAGAAGTTTACATACAACTCTATTTGGCTGTCAAACAGTCACTAAAGTTAGTGAAACGCCAATTTCTCAAACTGAAGTATGTATGCATACAAACCATGGTCGCATTTTTAACTTGAAACAAAATTGTGGTTTAGGAAACTTTATCATCAGACTAGGCCAGAGTTACCTTTCAGAAGTCCAGTCCAGGAAATAAGTTTCCCAAGGACTGAAAATGCTACAAAATGAGAACGGTATTTCTTGTTCTCATGGACATTTTGAGGTCGAAGTCACTGGGTATACTGGGAGAAGACTAGTCACAAAGGTGCTTCCTCTAAGGAAAAAAATAATCTACTCCTCCAATAACACATGTTAGGTGGGTGCTATGGGGGTGGTAAGGGATTCTGCATGACCATATATGATGCCATCATGCCAGCTGTACATGGCCATCGTGCCTACTGCCCACCTACACAGCATGAGGCAACCTGCAGTGGTGCACGCATTTTTGGAACAGCTGGATCCAACCAGGTTTTATGCAGACTTGGCTACAATTAACCAGGAAGATCGAACTAAAATGTTCATCTTGGATGCAAGGGCACACATTTGTGGAACAGCTGGATTAAGTCCAACCAGCAGTGAACATTTGCCAAACTACAATAGGCAACATAATGATATTTGTTCGTTCAATTTTTCATTTTTTTTAAACTTATTCTCTCCTCTTTTCTACTTCTTTACTCTCTCCCATTCTCTTACTCCCCTTCCCTCAGCTGTATTTTTTCTTGTCTTTTTGAATCATTTGACCTCCTCCTGGGCTTCTCCCTTCTCTTATTACTCTTCCTGTCCTCTCCTCTATCTTCTTCCCCACTTCACCGGTTCTCTCTTTTTTCATTTTGATTCCCCTATAAAACTAAACTTTATTCTAAACAGTTTCTGAAAAGCAGAATAGCTACCCCTAGGTGAAACATATATTGGCATTCCTATATTTTTCGCCTTTCAAAACTTGCCTTGTCATCCCCTAATTTTCCTACTTTATAGACCCTGATACCATTATAGACGGAATGCCAATCTTGGCCCTTGGAGGTACTAAATAGAATTATCCCGTTCATCCTAAAGAATCGGGCATGGCTTGGCTTCTATCTCCTTAAACTCTTGGCCAAATGCGATTAAACAATTAATTTCTAGACACAAAATAGAGAAATGATACGTAAAAAGAGAAGATGGGAGAAAATTAGGAGGAATGGATATAGAAGGATTAATCGTAGAACAAGAACGAATGAAGTAGAGATAGAGACCAAAAGAGATTCTTGGCAAGTCGCTAGAGACTAGGAGAACAATTAACAACAACAAAAACGCCTTTATTCCCAAATTTTTTGGGTCGACCACTACAAGAACATAAGATAAGAGATCTAAATATAAACAGAAATAGCAAAATGAGAGATTTATTTGAAGCCAAGTGAGAATATAGAGGCAATAAACAGCTCCATTTAGCAATCAAATATCCATTCATCCAAAAGCTTAATTTTCTAATTACATCTACTCCTTTGTATAAGCCTATAAAGAAAACCAAAGTAACCACGTAACCTAGCCTAGTGAAAAGACAAGGTTAGCAAATCAAAATCAAATTTTCTCCAGCCTGTCCTATGCTCTCAACCAAATTCAACTAAAAGATAAATTGTATACTAACTAATTAGAAGATGATGCAATGCAAACCTGAAATCTCTGAAGGACTCAGTAGTTTGGCAAGCTTCAAAGAATCTTTTATTGCAAGTCAGACACAAGAATACCCAAATTGGCTAATTAACCACCAATTCTTTATTCTTAGGAGACATCCTTGTAAAAAGGGTTGGAGAATATTGAAGCAGGTTCAAGAGCGATGATGCAGATAAGAGTAGGATTGGATGTGTAACCAAAAACAAAAAATATACCTAAAAGCAATTAAGTGGAGAACCACCTGACAAGATGAAGCTGATACAAACAGGAGCTGAAAATTAGATGTGTATTGTATTCTAACTTCTCGGCACCTGAAGTAGCTCATCAGAAACAATCCTCAAAGATGGTTGTTAACAATCACCAGATAAATCATCAAATAAATTTGATTTATTCCCATTCAAAACTATCATGAAACATCGATAACGAGGTTTTACCTTATCAATGCAATTCCTAGTCACTTGACCGATTTGCATGCAATGGATAGAATGTCCTTCTTATCATTCGTAAAGTATCTTGGAGTCGTGAATGAAGCTCAAAGGAAATATTTTCACCCTATCATGAGTGTCATCATGGTCTCCATCAAAGAGAAGACAAAATATTTTCAGGACATTAACAAAACATCACTAGAATCAAAATATCAAAATATCCAAAATCACTAGTTGGCACAAATCTTAAATGTTGAAATCCTCTTCTGCAATGAGTGGCTTGACAATCAGTCTTTTGATGGCTTCACCGATTCATTTGAACATCTCTTTCGACGACTTTGCCAATCATTTGAAAATCTCCCTCAATATATCATCACCAATTGTGATGTAGAATATCTGATTCAGCAATTCTTGTAGTCACATTAAGAGAGGATACTAGCAACTTTTACATCCATATATGGATAAATCAAGAATTCTTTCACAGTTAGAGGCATTTTTAAAGGCTGAAGTGCTGTCAACAATGACTAACATGCATTGTTAAAAGGCTGAAGTTCAGAGGTCAGACATAGAAGAAAACGGCATAAACAAGGTCATAACAAAGGTCAAGAAGCCTGTACTCCAACATCCTCGAGTGTTGTTCCACAATTTTCTTCTCCGAGGAATCAGCCTTATCAGGGAAGCTTTATCTTCTGCATGTGAATTCCTTAAGAGGTAAATCACAAAGCAATATAAGGTCTGTAGAAACCTAGGTGGTGCATTTCAAAGTTTGTAGAACCCTAGGTGGCATCTTAAACTGCGTACACGCAGAACTAGCCAAGGATGGTGTCACAAGAGCAAAGAAGCCAATTAATAAGATAACAGCAAATGCAGATCACAATATCATGCAACGGAAAGAGGAGGTTTTGCAATTGCTGTAAGTATTCTTCTATCTTCCTTTTTTAATCCACTTATGCTTTTCTTGGGCTACTTTTTTCCACGCTTTTATTTTAATAGAAGCATATATGCAACGTCACCACGAGAAGTCACATCTGAAAAGGAAAGTATGAAGAGTTATGATCAGATAACGAACAAATAGTGTTCTCCTAGAATGCAACTACGAATATGACAGTGATCATTCTTACAGTGACGGAAAGAATCAAGGCCCTTTTTTGCCTTTAGTCCCTTTTTCCACTGAAGTTGGTTGGACGCAACCTGATGGTTCATATAGACGGCGCTAACTTGGTCATAATTAGAGGGAGAGAGAAGTCAGACATATAAAGGAAGTTGTGGGGAAGATATCTGTAATATGAAGTCCAAGTTCATCATGGAAGTTGTGTTTTACGACCTAGACCAATACAACCTATCTAAAACAGTGGCTTTGATTCTCTGCAGAAGCTATCTCTGATGGCAAATAATAGAGAATTGATAGGCTCAAGAAAGCAAAAGAGAAATTTAGTGAATAATTTTAGAAAGAAAGGTCATACGAAAACTCAAGCACATATTTCAAAAGAAAAAAAATAATATCGAATATGAAAGAAGTAGGAATAAAGCTGAAACCTCTGAAGAGAAACTTAAAACGGGCAAAAGAAATACTTAAACAGGAAACACAGAGACAAGAAGAAGAATAGGAAAAGCATACAGATCTAGATAAAGATAGAGAGAAGCAAACACAAACACCCCCCTCCCCCCCAACACACACACACACACACACACACACAGACACAGAGAGAGAGAGAGAGAGAGAGAGAGAGAGAGAGAGAGAGACCATGCACACTTATCAGTCAAAATTTCATTCATCCTACAGAAACGTGCAGATGTTAGTTGGAATAGAGATTAGCAATCAAATTTTCATTAGCCAAAAGTTCGAGGCTCTAACTAGACCAACTCCTTTCTATCAAGAAACACAAGTAATCATCTAACCTAGCAAGAAAATAACAACCTAACCCCTACAAATCAAATAAAATTTTCTCTGGTCTGTCCAACCTTCTAGTCAAAAATCAAGTAAAAGTCTTTTACAAATAATAACTACTTAAGTAAATTATATCCTAAGTCAAAATTAATTAGAAGATGGTCCAATCTGAAATTAGCCAAAGATCCTATAGTGGTTTTACAGGCTTCCAGGCATCTTCTGTTGGGTCTAAGACACTAACTTTGCAGGCCTAAGACACTAAAGCCTCCTAGATCCAGCTACATTGTCATTCACCATGTGGCTTTATTGATAGGTTTTATAGGCTTCAGTTCAAGTATTTCCGTAGCCTTTGCCAAAATAATCTAGCACTAAGATAACACCCTAATCTAAACTCAAACATCTCTGGTCTATCCTAACCTCAATACAGATTAAAGATACAGAAGAAAACAACTAAAGTAAATCACATCATATCCAAATTCAACAGAAGATGATATAAGTCTGAAATCTTCAAAGGATCTGTGGTGGTTGTGCAGCCACCCAAGATATTTCACTGGAGGTTCAAGACATGAAAGTCTAATCTAAGTTGTTCTTTGACTTTATTGATAAGATTTGTCCACTTCTGTTCCAATATGAGATATTCACTTCAGATCATAATGTTGCACCTCTACACATTTTATTCTCTACTCGCATAAAGAACTTGGAACTAGGGACCTCCCTCTATTCCACTGGTGGAATGCGACAAAGAGCATCCTCTCAGGCAAGTTCTCAAATAAAGCTTTCTGTTAACTCCACCGAAGACTTTCCATACATGATTGACCCTTCATCTTGTTGTACAGACCTTAGTTCATCTAAGACAGAGAAATCAAGCGGTTTAACAGCTTCTGACCTGTGAACTGAATGGTTTCTTTTTTTCACTAATAAGCCATTTTCAAGCAATTTAGTTAGCAAGTAAAAAAGTTATCTAAAATGTATTCTAGATCTATCCAAAAATCCAATGCAAATTCAAATATATTCTAATGAGCACTGATCCGTTCAAAGTCCAAACACCTTACATATAGATGAGGCCTCTCAAAAGACATGTCTTAAATAAGTACTTCCAAGTTCCAAGGACTCATCTCTAAGCAAAAGCAACGCAAAACACCCAAAATAATGAATATTGATAATAAAAATAATTTAAGCAATGAATAAATATGCTGAATCCTGGATGTTTGCACAAACAGAAGAATTGAAGTAAAGTCAAACAAACCAAATCCCAAAGCACACAATATTATGTTAAAAAATGCCAATAAAGATAAAACAATCTAGCGTCAATATGCACAATATCTACAATCTAAAAAAGATATTAAACTTAGCAAAACGGGGATACTTCTGTTCAAGCAAAATTTCTCGTATTTATATTCTCCATTAAGTAAAACCAGAAAAAGAGCAGCTAAATTAATTTGAAAATTAGTATGATCCATAAAAAATTGGAACAAAAATTATACAATTTCAGACATAATTTTAAGATTCAAAGAATTCAGAATAAACCAGAGTTGGAGACCCAAACTAGGGGCTTAAATGGCCTCTTTGCTATTTGCATGTGAAAAGTCTTTCAACAGATGGTGACGATTAACATCACAGAAAAGTCAATAATCGATATGTGGTCAGCAGTATGTTGTGCCAAACTAATATTAGAATGTCTTCCCTATTCGGTCCCACCAGAGTGCAGTAAACATAATTTCTATCATAAACATTCCAGTAATTAACAGAACACAATTTTTCCCGTAAATATGCAGGTAAGCGAAAAGAAATAGCATAATAAGGGGCTATCTTGTATGGTTCCGTCCCAATTGCCATGAGATATGGATGGTGAACCAAACAAAAGCAATGGGGGAGAAACCCAGGTAATCGCAAAAGGACAAATTTTTTTACATCAAGCGGCCTAGCCATCTAAAAACATGGTAATGATTACCAGTTGGTAAAGAAGCCAGCAATTAATTGATGATCAATATTGTGTTGTGCCAATTCATTATTCTAATGTCATCCCAGTACCCACTAATTGAGGACAACAAACTAAAACGTAACTACACTCGAGATGACATAATATCTACCATAAATATCAAGGTAATAGACACGACAAAGTATGATAGGATATCTTGGACAATCAGCTATCTGATATGCCATATAGATATGGTCCATATGGATGATGGACCCCAAAAAAAAAGTCAAAAGAAAGATCATCCTGAAAGGTCTCTTTTTATCTCAAAAGGCCTAGCCATATAAAGTTAACTATTCAAACTAGACTACCCCCACAAAATTTTCCACTTGGGAGAAGAAGATACAGATAAGAAATTTACTACATATGAGTTCCATCAGGAGAAGCCCTGATAGGGTTTGCCGTTATGGGTCTTTTTAATATTACTTGTCAGCGTATTAGAAAAAAGTGAATACAAAAAATGGTTCCATTATTGTTTTCTGTTTTATATTTGCCTACGCTTTTCATTCCTATCCTGAAATTATTGAGATCTGCCTTCAAGCGAAATTTCAATACAGGAGTTAGAAGGATTCTAAATTCACTTTTTGTTTGACTAGCTATCCCCAGGGCATGAATTTTTACGAATCTTCAGAGACATGTTATAATATCTAGGACAACTTGTGACAAAAAATGGTGTCCGACATACTGCTAGACATGACAGCATGTCCAACACTTCCAGATACGTAAAGTTATATTCACCACAAAGCCATGTTGTATTATGCTTTGTTTGGTAAAAGCTAATTTTGCTAATTTAACTTTAGGTGCTTTTGCATATGGATAACAACATAACGCATATATTTCCTTGCGTTAAATATAAAAATAATAAACAAAATACATGTTATAGTTGTGCAAACACATGTAGACTCCAGATGGTTGCCATGTCTAGCACCCAGTGTCCACGTCGGGGTAGAGCACTCGCGTCTACATCTACAAATCATAGCAGACATGTGGCCAAAGGATCTCGATCAAGCGTAAATGCCACAGGAAAAATCTCAATCTCTTGCAAAGTTCAACATGTAAGTGAACAAACACTAAAAGGCCTCAAACCCAATATGGTATACACTTCCAAAAAGCACCAGATAACTACTGCCCAATCAGAAAGTATTCATAAAAAGAAAGGTTTCCATATGCTATGCGAGGTACTTCCACCCAGGACATCAAGCTTGCAAATATTTGGGATGCTTTCAGGTTTATTTTTATTGCCGAAACAGAAGTTCATATATAAAACCTACGTAATGCAAAGACACAAGTTCATATATAAAATCTATCATCATTATCCTCACCACCATCTAAGCATTTTTCCCGTCAAATGGGGTTGAAATGGGGTCGACTATAAAGCATGCTGGTCCACGGAAGATTTGACAAAAGTACATAGCTAGTTGTCAACCTCACACCAACTCTCTCTAAACCAGTGCCAAGATCTTATCTTGCTCAAGAAACTACGGACAAAAGAGAGGGGCCCTTTGTATTCCCAATCCAGGATTATACAAAAAGGTAAATCACATCGGTTTACAAGAACTGAAAACCCCATATTCAGTGTAGCTTCATATAACTGAATATAGAAAATGAACTAAACCACAAAAACTCGTTACTTTAAATCTGTGCTAAAGAAAAAAGCAAAAAGAAACTTTAGTTGACCACTTCATGATACTAACAGATATAAGAACAAACCAATTAGGGTAAAGATCCCCTTGAAGCCTTGAAAAATAAAATCACAGCACTTCTCAAGTAAGAAAAAAACTCACACCTCCTACCTTATAAAATTTCATAATCACCTTGTTTTCCTCATATCTAAGGCCAATCTACTTGAGCTTATTTCCAGTCCCTCCACAAATATCTGCCTAGTGATACAACAACAAAAAAGTAAGTTCTGACTTCATTCCTAAACCAATCCAAAATCCAAACATGGTAATACACAAAATGAACCAATACACCCCTCCAGATAGAACTTCATGTTCACCCGAAAGCTCTAAATCATTCTTTTCCACAATACTAATCATGCTAACCTCAGACTCCCTGCCAAGTGGAGCAACATTAACATACCCGGAACACTATGCAGCCATCATTATCCAATGATGACTTGGATTAGTCCAATCTTAATACAATTAAGAAAAACACCATAAGCATGACCAAGTATTTCAGATAAGGAAATAACACCTAACCATTAAACAATTCAACAAATAAATAGGACCACCGATTTCTCATCAAAACTACAGGGAATACACCTTCATCCTAATAATGAAGATCATAACACATAATAGTTGCAGAAATTGTAGAAAACACTCACGGCAAAAGAGACAAACAGAACCTAAGATAAGTAAAAGCTAACAAAACCATATCCGAGCAAACTGCAATTGTATCAAATAAAAGATGAAACCTTTACCAATCCAAACTTGGGATACTAGCATTATGCTTTAGCAATCCGTGTAAAAACATGCAACTTCAGGCTAATCCTAATATGAAAATAAATAGTCATTCTGCTGCAGAACCTATGACAGAACAAAGCATACCTCAATCCTAAGGAAGGTCTTGAAGAATCCACATACAGTTGAATCCCGGACAAATAAGGCACATAATACTGAATCACTGCGTCATTGCCGTTCAAAACTAAAGGCACTCCAGCTCCATAAGCACTCCACTCCCTGAATGACTCCCAGAGATCTCCGAGATCAAAGCACGGACACGAATCCACGTTGTTCAGGCTCCTCCATCCCCTCACACTCGTCTAATTAGATAAAAATCAAAATTTTAACCAAAAAACCAATTAAAAGAACCAAATTTTTTCCCATTTCTGCTTTAATCTGCTCACCTTATGATGATACCGAGCGGGGACCACCGGCGTCGTAGACTCAAGAAACCGGTCCAAGTTCCCGGCGGGAATTGGCGGCGTCGAGGGGGGAAGAGAAGACGAATTAGAATTGGAAGACGAAGTCACAGCCGATTTCGATGACGAATCGTCGGATTCGACCCGTGCCTCGTCGATCGCCGGAGAATTTGCCGGAGAAGTCGACGGCGGCGGCCGAGCTTTCATTTTCGATGCCTTCTGGGGCGATCGATGCCGATTCCGTTGACGCTGCTCTTGCTGCTGCTGCTGCTGCTGCTGCTGCTGTTGAAGCTGTCTTCGAACTGCCGGAGGGTTGTAGAATCGATCGATACCATGGCCGCGAGCGGACGAGGAAGTACCGGAGACGACCATCTCGATCGAGGATTGAAGATTAAATAAGTTAGACAGGATTTAGATCAAAACCCTAGGGTTTTGGATTTGGATTGAGTTCTCCGAAAAGGGGATGAATGGACAAATAGGATGATAATTAGGGTTTTTGATTAGGGATTTTGGATCTAGAAACGGTGGAGAGAGAGAGTAGGCGACTGAGGTTTTCCGCCTCCCGTTATTTAGTTTGCTTCCTTTATTTGAGTTGGGACAAAAATAAAAATAAAAGAAATTTTTATTAAGAACTTCCTCTCAATTTTAGTTTTGCATAAGTCTCTAAATTCTAGCTAAAAACCCAGAAAATCTTCGAAACTGGGTCCGATAACTTAGACCCGAACTTAATGTGTAAGGTGTGGGTCGGGTTGGATCCTTGAAATTGATCCGGTTGCTTATCGTATCTAGAAGGTTCCCTTCATTTGGTTCAATCTAAATAATATTTCTTTCTAGAGTAACTTGTATAAGTTACTTGATTATGTTTAAAGATATCTAATAATTTTAGAATAAATAAAAGCAAGAAAGTATAGTTGAATCTTTTAACTTATATTAATTTTATAATGGAAATGATAAAAAGTAGTAGAATACATGTGAATATTTTAAGATCTAATATGTTGTTACTCCTAGTTAGAACTATTTAAACTAAAAATGAATGAAACACATATCACATTGAAAGGAAAGAACTTTGACATAAATGTTTAATTATTGTTTCAGATTAATATTGCATCATATTTTAATGCATACATTCATTGTTTAAAATTTAGAAGGGAAAAGAAGCAGACATGTGATATGTGATCAAAGTGCAGATAGTTAAATCAATGGTGCACAAATCATGTTTGTAGTTCACAATGAAAGTAAGAAAAAAAAATGATTGGCTCCTCTTTTACATTATTCTTTGGTTTAGATGTCTAAAGTTTTACACTGTAGCTCTTCAAAATAAATACATTTGCTTTGAGATTGAATTAATGAAGTTTAAATAAAACCCATAAGCAATCAATTTTTTCACTGTCATTATTATACATAACTCAAAAAATATTATTCATTAAATTAATTGTGTTGTGTGGGGATTATTAGATATGAAGACAATAGCCTATCAAATATTAAAGAATGCTCACATGTTTTCAGGAAAATATTGTTGTTGCCTTGCAATGCTGTTGAAATACATTAAATCCATTTACAATCCAATCTAAATTCAAATCAAACACAAAATTCTTATTATTCATCTAATAAATAATACCATGCAGATTTATCTATGTAACAAAACTATAAATAAAATAACCACAAGGTTGTGATAGACAAAAGCAACAAGTAGAAAGAAGAAATTTATAAGCAATCAACATATCAACTAGCTATCAGTTTCCGAGGGTAAATTTGTAATTTCGCATTTTCTATGCTCCCGGATCACAGGAAGAGTATATTATGTCTGCGCAAAAAGTTATTTTTCTTGGCTTCCATAATTCTTGATACCGCAACGCAAGCCTTTTTGCAATTTTAATCAAAAGAAGGGCTCATGTGAATAAAAAAAAAAACCAAGAACAAGAGGCAAACTGATGATGTGTTTGTCTAAGATAATGAGATCCCATCACCACTCACTAAACCGAGTTAATATCGCAAGCGACCGAGCTAATGAACTCGTTAAGTTTAGTTTTATTCGGTAATGATTAGAGTTAAGCTCACTGGTGGTGATTGAACTTGAAAACTGGAGGGTTGTTGTTAGACCCCATACTTACTCTGAAATTACCGGGGAGGGACTCGTGCCCCCGGTTTCCACGAGCACGTGCGGAAATGCGGTCTGACCATTTTTACCCTACATTAAGTACTGAAATTGACTACATGCACCTAGATCTCAGCTTTCTAGAAGCGTCTTTCAACTGCCACGTGGACGAAGCAGAACCGTACATCTCCTCATTTGTCCCATCTACTTGTGGTCCAGGGACAATATTGGGCCCCATGGTTCAGAGAGCTTAGGGAAGGCAAGGTCCTAACTTGGAAATATGAAATCAAAGTTACTTTCTTTTATTGGGAGCGAGAGTAGGTACCCATCAAATTGATTAACATATTAAACACTCCTAAAATTGATAAAGACACCTACTAAGTACCCACCGATTTTTTTTCAAAAATAATCAAAATGCCCCTCTTTCTCATTCCCTCTCATTTTCCTCCTTTCCTTTCAGTTGGTCAAAATCACTAGAAATAAATGTATTTACAAACTATTCTATATCAATATATGATTGATTGATTCATTAACACTTGACACTTACATCTAGGGGTGGCCAACGGGACGAATCGGGTTGATTCGTCCCGTCTGGCCAACGAATCCATGACGAGACGGTTTGGACCCGTCGAGTCACGGTTATACGGGACGGGTTGAAAACCCGGGTAACGAATCGGGTCTCCTGACCCGATTCGTTACCGGATTCGCCGAGACGGGTTGGACCCGTCTCGGCAATTTTAAATTTTTTTTTTTTAATTCGATAATTCTTAAATTTTAAAATTTAAAGTTACAAAGAAATTAGGAAAAAATAGGAAAAAAAGAGGAAAAATTTTTTAAAAAATTCTAAAATTATAAAAAATATATATATAATTGATATTCACTAATTACAAGTTTTTTTGTAAGGTAAATTATTTTATTAATATGAAAAAATCATACACCAATCTGCTCATCACATATATAATGTACATAAAACTCATCTCGTATAACATACATAATAAAACTCTAGTGCTCATCTCATACAATGTACATAAAAACTCTGGTGGTTCTCTACTCGTCATCATCATCCTGTTCAAATTCTTCATCTAGAATGGCTTTTCCTTGTGTGCGTCTTTCTGCATCAAACCGGTCCTTTAAGCAAACAGCCATCTCCAAGTGTTTCGGCGTCAGCCTGCTCCTCCAGGGTGTCAAAACTCTACCACCTGCAGAAAATGCGCTCTCGGACGCTACTGTAGAGGCCGGAGGTGTCAGTATATCTCGGGCCATGGTAGAAAGAACAGGAAATTGTTTTCTCTGTTCTTTCCACCATGACAAAACATCAAATGTTTCCCATGGTTCATCATCATTTTCATTTATTTCAGCAGGCATTGTGTTCAAATATAAATTAAGTTCATCAAATGAACCTGCTTCTGAAGAGTGTTTCTTTATAGTATTAGAGCAAAGTATACTTTTAAAATTAGATAATCTTTTACCTAGACTACTAGAAGAAGTTTGTGATGGTGTAGGTACCCTAAATTCAGAAGAAGAAGGGGGAAATAACTCATCTCTGTACAATGAGTACATTTCTTCTAAAAGAGATCTAATTTCTAAAAGTAATTTATCTATATCTTGTTCATAATTTAAACATAAAACAAAATTGGATAATAAAAGTTTTAAATTATCTATTTTAATTCTAGGATCCATAATTGCAGCTAAGTAAAATAAAAAAGGCATATTTTCAAAATATTTTCGAAATTTTTCTTCCATATCATGTATAGCCTCTTCAAGACTGTCATCATCTCTATATGCAGCAAATACTTGAGCAATTTCATAAAGATTATAAAAAACTAAGTTACATGTGGGATAATACGTACCAGAAAGTGCTTTTGTGGCAGTGTCAAATTTTTCTAGAAAAGTACAAAATTTTTTTATATAATTTCCACTCTTCATCTCTAATATAAAGAGACGAACATTCATTTATTGTAAAAAGTTGAATTGCTTGTTTAAAAGGAAGGCAATCTTTAATCATATAGTAGCTTGAATTCCAACGAGTTTTCACATCTGCTTGGAGTAGTTTTTCTTTTAGTCCATATTGTCGGCAATAACTTTTAAAAGATTGTCTCCTAGGTCCACTGTGTTTTATATGTAAAATAATTTCTTTAACTTTATAAATATATTTGTCTAAGATTTTTAGACCATCTTGTACACATAAATTCAATATATGGCAAACACATCTAACATAAAAAAGTTTACTGTTTAAAATCGGATCTAATACCGTTTTCAATTGTCTTATTGAAGCAGTATTTTTACTTGCATTATCAAAAGAAATAGAAAATATTTTATTTTCTATACCATAATTTCTACAAGTAAGAAAAATTGAATTTGCTACATTTGTAGCAGAATGTTTCTCAGAAAATTTAGAAATGATAAAATACGTTTTTGTAAAATCCAGTTATCATCAATAAAGTGAGCAGTAACACATAAATAATGAATAAGATTAAGAGCTTCTCATATATCGGAAGTTAATGAAATTTTTCTATCATCACTAGTAAAAAGAGCCTTCAAAATATTTTTTCTATTTACAAATAAATCTTCAATTTCTCTAGTTATAGTTTGTCTGCTAATTCTCTTATAATCAGGAGTAAAAACAGATTTAAGATAATCAACTAATGCATCTGATTCAGTAAAAGAAAATGAAAGTTCTGCTCGAACAATAAATTCAGCTAACTTATGTTATTTACTTCAGGCTTATATCTCCAAGTGGAGAGTGTGCCTGAATCAGCTAATATTTGTGCTTGTTGTGGTGGTAAACCGTGACTTTTAGCATGCTTTTTTTCATAGTGTTTATTAAGAACACCTGTACTGTATACTTCTTTATGATCAAATAGTTGATGACAGTACTTACATTCTGCCTTTCTTCTACCTTCAACAACTTTTTCTACGAAATGGTTCCACACTGCAGAAGTTTTGGCTCTTACTTTAGTGGTTGTGCTTGTGCTTGTGCTAGTTGGTTGTTGTGTTTTTGGAACTATAGTATCGTGCTATGTTGGTTGTGTATCGTGTTGTTGTTGTGTTTCAGTAAAAAAAAAGGAGTCAGAGATTGTGCGTGCATTGGTGATGTTGACATTAAAAGTTGAGAATATGAGGAATATTGAGGAGGGAAGGAAATAGAATGCCGACCTGTATCACTATCACTGGCATATGCAGCATGTGTATATGGTGCAAAACCACTGTAGTCAATTGCATAGCTTGACGAATTGTGATAGGGAGCAAATGCGGATGTTAGTGGAGCATAGTTGTATGGTGGGTAAGCGGTATATGTTGACGATGAGCTACGGCCAACATCGGTGTAAGGTGCGGCAGCTGACAGATTGTGTGTTGATGAAGAGCTACTACCGACTTCGGATGAGGAACCGCCAGTACTCCAGTTGGGCTCCATTAGACTAGACTGAAAGTTGGTAGAGATTTATAATTGAAAGAGAATAAGAGTGATTTATAATAGAAGAGAGAGGGTTGAGGTGAAGTGAGATGAAAATGAATGAGGGTGGAGGGTATTTATAGAGGATTAGAGGTTAGGAGTAAATTTTTTTTTTTTTTAATGGGCCAACGGCTCATTTTTGAGCCGTTGGGGTGAAAAAAGAGGGTGCCACGTGGCACCCTCTTTTTTCACCCCAACGGCTCTTTTTTGAGCCGTTTAGGGTTTAAAAAAATTAATTTCTAAGATAGGGAACGCAGAGTAATTTTCTCTAACGTTATTATAAAAATATTGGTCTAAAAAAAAAAAGAAGGGGGGTCAGGGAAATTTTCCCCGACCCGATTCGTCCCGTGATTCGTCACGGGACGAATCGAATTCGTCCCGTGTAAACGGGACGGGTCAACCCGTTCGGACCCACCCCAAAACGAGGCGGGTGCGGGTTGACCCGTGACCCGCACTGTGCGACTCCAACGAGTCGCACGGTGCGGGGCGGGGCGGGTCGACGCGGGTCGACCCGCCCCATTGGCCACCCCTACTTACATCTAACAAACTAACTACTCTATCAATATGACAAACGGGGGAAGAAGAAGAGAGGGACATTTTGGACCTTTTTTGAGGATAAAAGTGTCCCAAAAAAACTAATAGTCTTCTTGTAATAATCTGATGTTAATCAATTTGGTAGGTGCCAATATCATATTTTGATTAATTGTTTTTTAACATGAACTCGTACAAATAATACTTATTTTCTAATTTAAACTTGAATGGAAAAAATAAATTTAAATTTGTTTTAAAATTTTATTTTGATTAATTATATTTTAAAAGAAAAATTAATAATAAAAGGTTTAGTACATAAACAACCAACATGAGAGAATGTAGGTATCTAAAATGGTAACATGTTGGTGAGGTATATAGTTTAGATAATCTGAAAATAACAGGGTGGTGATGTGTGCTCGGGACAAACTTCAATTCTTTCCATGGATCTTTTACACACACTAGTGCCTTTCGGCATAAAGAAGTCTGGTGTGTTGATGTGAAGTGTGAGCATTTTCCTTTAGAAGTTAGCTGGGGTCAATATCTCATCTTTCTAATGATTTTCTAGTTTCTACTCAGATCATGCACCCAGATTGACTTGTCGCATGTAAACAATAAAACAGTTTAAAAATAGGATACTGTGCATGTTAAACCAAGAAAGATCTATATATTTATTGATGTTGGATCTTATATGAGTTGAGCTGGGTTATTTTCGGAAGTATCAAGAATGTGGATACTCTCATTTTGATTTGATTGATACGCTACCTATATGTAAGATCCAAATTGTTAGATGTGATCTACTAATTATAAACTAGTTAGGAATAAAATTTCACAGATTTTCGTTATCATTTACCCGTTCATCAAAGTGGTCTCAAAGGTAAGCAGTTTTAGGTCTCTCAAAAATATCGATTTTTTAGTCACTTTGATGAATAAGTGAATGATAACAAAAATCTGTGAAAGCTTATTTCTCACCAGTTTATAGTTACTGGATCACATCCAACGGTTTGGATCTTGCATACGGGTTGTGTATCAACCAAATCAAAGTGGGAGTAATCGATATTCTTGATACTTCCGAAAGTAGCCCAGCTCAACTCATCTTATATAGACAAAAGAACAATTAGAATTAGGGGAACTTATCAAATCAAAACAAATCTCTTGGATTTAATTCTAGCCATTCACCAAACCGTAGATTGGTCTTGTGGGGAAGAAGATAAAAGATGGAGTTTTTTAACTTATTTGAGATGGTCAAGAGAGACAGGAGCATCGAAGGCGAACTGCACGGGCAAGAGATGCAGTGGTAAGAAGCACGGGCAGATCGCATATGGCGTGCACAACATGCACAAGGAGGAAACAAGCTGGGGCGGTAGACCGTGTGGTCGACTGCATATGGAGGTGGTCGACCGCACGGCCGACTGACTGACACTGAGATTTAAAGAGAGTGGCTTCATTTTTTGCAAGGGAAAATTGTACTAGCGGTCAACCGGGTGGTCAACCGCACATAAAGCTGGTTGACCGGCTGTGGATTTTGACAACTCTGAATTGGTTTCAGAGTTCTGTTTTGATATGAAATTCGTGTCCGATTTGGTGTCAATTAAGTCTCTCCTCTGGCTGTATAAGGAGGGTTTCTACACTCTCATTGGTATCGATTTTGAATCAATAGATTGAATTGTATTACGAGTTTTAGGGTTAGTTTGTTTGTGATAATTCTACGACTAATTTGTATAGATTCTCGATTTGGATCTCCAGATCAATTTGCAACCCTTATAACTCTATTGGTTTGAATAAAATCTTCTCCTTTCTGTTCTGAAGACATAGACAAGTTGCTAAACCTCGTCAAATCGTTTGGTTCTCGCTTTTTCTCTTTGCATTTTGGCTCGTATCATATTGGTTTGTGATTGACTCAGCGTGAAGCGTTGATCTTATTGATTGGCGCATTGGTGGATTCCTCCAAAATTGCTCCCACGAGTGGTATCAGAGCTTTTTAGATCGGCATGGGATCATGTTTCGATTACAAGAGCATTGTGGTTTGTTCGACGGAGATCGTGTGTCAATCTCGGAGCGGCACTGCGACTATTCGTGGGATCATGTGTCCATCTTAGAACAACATGTTGGTTTACGCGTGGGATCGGATTTGGTAGAGTAGATCGCTTCGAAAACTCTTTTTGGGTTTCACTTTAAGGTAAAATGTTCTATTTTTTTATCTAGTTTGGATCTAATAATTTTGTTTTTTCACATTGTATTTGGCGTCTTTTGGAAAGGATATGGTTAATCAGTCGACAGTAAAGACTGTAAACATTCACCAATCAAAAAGTGATGTGGTGAAGTTTGATGGTACGAAAAATTGGAAGGGTACGAGAGATATTGAAAAGTTCAGAACTGGTGGTCATGAAGAATTGAAGAAAAATCAGTGTGCTTACTATAAAGAAGTAGGATATTGGAAGATTGATTATCCTAAACTCAAGACAAAGAAGAAAGAATCAAAATCTGAGTCCAAAATCATAATGCCAGTTGGTAATGACTCTGACTCATCTAGGTATTCTCTTTCTGTCACCCCTAATGTTTGTTATTCAGAATTATTTGAATGGGTTTTAGAAACGGGTGATACCTATCATGATTGTCTCGGAAGCAGTTTGCTAGTTTTGGAAAACTTGATGGAGGCTTGGTGACATAATTGCAACTTACTCACATAAAATGACATGTCATAATAGTCATATGAGATAAATTAGTGTTCTAGATTGTTGGAGTTTTTACTGTGTTTTCTTAAAATTTTCAATATTATAGAGTTTTTGTATTAAATGAGGTATCTTTAAAACATAGATTATCAAATAAATTGTACTGCGGTATATTAATCTAAACAAATGAAACTAAGAACTAAGTTTCTGATCTGAGAGAGCAGTCATGATGAATCACTGTCCTAAAAAACTAAGACTCGTCTTTTTGCTTAGACGTGGATCAGCCGATGTCAACTAACGATAAGAGCCCCTAGAAATATATTAGCACTTGGCTTGAGCGTAAGTCAAGGTGTCTGCTCAGATCCAGAATAGTTGCCCATAAATATAAAATAAAATCAGAACTGAGAAGAAGAGAGAGGAGAGGAGAGAAGAACTGTTGTGTTGTTGTTAAAAATGAAAATTAAAATTGATCGGCCTCGGGCTCTCACGCATGCCAGCATTGGAGCATGTGTGGTTAACCCGATTCAAAACCCACAACTCATAATAAGTAAAATGAGAAAAAAAAATGGTATATAAACTACTTTCCTTCCATTCCCTATCTAATAGGGGACTACACATGTAAGCTAAAATGAGCACAAGTGAGAAAATTCAAGTTTTTCAATGAATTTTGTTCTCTCAAATCCAACATCTTTCATCCACTATGATGTGGGAGACCCAAGATGCTTTCTTTCTCTCAATTTGCATGCTAAGCATATAGTTCTTTCTAAAAAATAACAACACCGACAATCAGCGACAGACGCACGATGTTTCCCAGTGTGAGCGTAAATGTAATAAATAAGAATTCATTGTAGGCATAAATGTAGTATGACAAAGAGAGAAAAAAATGTAAAAGATAATGTTTCACCCATCAAGACTTGAAACTGTAACCTCCAATAATTTAAATTTATAAAATTAGAGTTCAAAAATATCTTTATACTAGTAAAAATTAATAAAAAAAAGAGATGATATGTAAAAAAAAGTTACAAATTGTATGTATTATTTCATTATTTTATAAAATTTAGTAGAACATCTGTTCATATTAGACTGTATATGAGTTCGCTCGTGCCGGCAACAATATTAAATAATTTAAATATCATTGAAATGTGCTACCTTTTTAAAGCACACCCCCCCCCCCCCCCCCCCCCCCCACCACCACCACCACACACACACACACACACACACACACACACACACAAGTCCATCGCTAGATGTGCCCATGCCACCTAAACCCAACTGATGGGCTACTATGTTAATTAGCAACAGAGTAGTGAAAATAATGTCTTGGATTAATTAACCAAATTAATTGATATTTATGAATTTTTGTAGTACTAGAAGATAATGATGGAGATGAAACCGGCTTTAATTAATAATCAAGCTGTTTGATTAATATTTAATGGACAACTAAAATTTCATTCTAATAAATGTGGGCATCTTCGGGTTCTCTACAATGGTTCATAATAGTGGTGATAATTTATAAGAACAGTTTAGGAGGAGTCTAATCGTAATTAACATTTAATATAATATCTATTTTTACTCATTTATTGTTGGGTGAATAACGTTCAACTGACTAATTTTCGCTCGAACTCAAGAAAATAATACATACACCTAAACTCCCGTGCATTGCACATAGAACTTTTTCAAAATAAAACCCCGCATTTAACTCTATCTATTTTGAGATCAAAACGTGTAATCCAAATAGTATGACTCTTATTGTATACAGATTCTAATACTTGAATCTAATTTTAAGAATCAAAACCGGAAAAAAATCAATTTCGATTATGTTCATTAGATTATGGGCGTGTTTGGTAACTTGCAAAATGTTTGCAAAATGTAAAAATTTTTACAACTTTACATTTTATACTTGTTTGGTTTCGTTTGCAAAATGCAAAATGCAAAAACTTTTGCAACTCTTCTTTTCCCACTTGCAGTTGCTACAGTTAAATTTGTGGTCATGTAAATCTCACTTTTACACTCATATTTTCCCACTTACAGTTGCTACAGTTAATTTTGTGGTCATGTAACTCTCACTTGTAGTACACTTACAGTTCAAAACAGTTACTTGATAATCAATATATAATTAAATATTATTAAATATTTAATATTTTAATAGTGTTCAATTTCTTATTTAATTATTTAATTATTTTATATTTTTAATCTTTAACTTTTTTATTGTTTTAATATTTAATATTTTACTATTTTAATTTAATATTTTAATTTAATATTTTATTATTTTATTAATACTTATTCCATTTTTTATTATTTTATTTAGAGTTAATATTTTATTAATATAACAGTATTATACTTTAATATAAAATTACTATATATTTAATTATTTATTTTTTAATATAAAAATTACTTTATTAATATCATAATATATTTTATTATTATATTAATATTTTATTATGTTAATATTGTAATAATAATTCAGTATAATAATACTATGATAATTTATTATTAAATTATAATTATATTTTACTTTATTAATTTTATATTTCTATAATATTAAAATAATATTATAATAAAATTTATATTATAATAATTTCAAGTATTTTTAATATTATAATATTATAACTATATTTTATTATTGTTGTAACATTTTTTAATATTTATATCTTATTAGTATTCTTAAAATCTTATTAATGTTCTTTAGATTTTCTTAAAATTTTATATTATTTATTTAGTTAATATTTTAATAATATTTTATACTAATATTTTATTAATATTATTCTTATAAATAAAATATTAAGATTATTAATTTTTATCTAAAATTTATTAATACAATTTAATTTGTAATAGTAGATTTAATTTAATAGTATTTATAATATTTAAATCACTGCTACAGTTAGTTTTGTGGTCAACTTTTCCACTTACACTTTTACATTACCAACCAAACACCGTAAAACACAATATACTTTACCATTTACACTTTCACTTTATCAACCAAACACCATAAAACACAATATACTTTTCCATTTACACTTCACTTTATCAACCAAACACCGTAAAACACAATATATTTTCTCTGCTACAGTTCACTTTTTCCATTCTCATTTTACGACTTACGACTTGCGACGTTTTGCAACGAAACAAACAGGCCCTATGGAGCTTCATTGTCACTCTTAGATTATGTAGTTACAGTTTTTGAGAGTTTAGTCATTGAAGAGTTTGCGTTAACTATATGTTAAGATTAGCAAGAGTTAGAATTGAGATATAAATAGGTCCCCAAAAAGTAAAAGAAAAAGGAGAAGTGATCCATGGCATTTTTTTTAATATGAAAAAAAAAAGACAAATGTCAGGCGGTTTTATCATTCTCTAGCAAAAGGTATATTTGTTTCAGGAAAAAAATGAGCCGAAAAGTGCTCATTTTCTCCGAATTTGAGGCTCCATGTAAGTTTTTTATTCTGGTATATTTAGTTGGCAGATTTTGAGCCTAAAAATTTTTGTCCCTGAACTGCTACAATTTTTCTCAATGTATAAAAAAAACAAAAAACACTCAGAAAACAGACGACGTCAGCTGAGCTTATTTTCCAATTGGAAATCTGATTTTATCAGATTACAGGCCTTAAAAGCAAGTGCCCGTCACATTAGAGCATTATTACGACAATACGCACATGCCTGCAGTGGCACTACCGTAAATATGAAGAGAAAAGTCCAACCGGCGGTTTCGCTGGCGAAAAAGACCAGAGAGAGTTCGTACAAACTGGATCGGGGTGGTGACGCGGCAACCACACCCTTTAAAATCAATAATTTCCCCCAGCACGCACGTACATCCTTCACTGGACATGGGGGCCCACGCCACGTGGGGCCCCGAAAACTACATATGAAATCGGGGGTGATTTGAAGCAGAACTGTGTGCATTTAATAAGCAGATATTTTGCAACTCTTTTTCGATTTGTTGGGCCGGCCAAGTTTTTCAACTGCTTGGACCGGGCTCAGCTGAACTGGGCCACACAGAATCTTTCAGTGACTAAGATAGAGACTAAAAGGATGGAAATGATGTTTTAGCTGGCATGATTAGTTGATGAATTTATGATGATTGAAAAACTGTGTTTTGCATGATTTATGCATGGAAGATAACATTCAAAATGATGGTAGATTTGCAGTCCCAAACATTAGGAGGAGAGCAAGAAAGACATTATATGTTACAAAAAAATTGAATATAAAAGGTGCAAACGATAATTAGTCATCAAATAAATAGAACAAAATCGCACAGAGTCATGTAGAAACGTTACTTTTAGGGAACGGGTGGATAGCAGGGAGGTCATGTCAACATAAATGTGGACTGTGCTATCGAGATATCATCTCAAACATAAATCTGTAAAAGAGTGAAATGTTGGTTTTTTTTTTTCCCCATATTATTAACTCGGCACAGTTAATCGATAAAACTAATATTAAAATTAAACACGCCCTTCCTTTTGTAGTGGTCTCTCCTCTTTCCCTTGTTTGATGTATGATTATTAAGAGCGAATATGAAATCCCATGTGATTCTAGAATCAGCTGTTGCATCAGTATGGAATATTGCAGTCATGTTTGTACAAATGTATTATCCTTCTGCCTGTAATTAGCTTGTCTTGTTTGCAAATACCCCCTAATAAAATCCAGTACCCGACGAGTATAATCTCTCGTGGAAATTTCCCTTGGCGTAATGAAAACGAAATTGATACGCAGAATAGTCCCACATCGAAAGGAAGACAGGAAAAGTTCGCCGAGCTAATTAATGCTAGCTTGTAACCCGAGCAGGGGCTTGAGGGGTCTGCAAATTGCTGGCCTGCCCGTTTCAAAGTTCGGCAGTGTGCTGCACGTGCATAAGCTCGGAATAGGCTGCGGCCGCGCGCCACGAGGGAGCTAAATGTTGAAGTTCTGTAACTCAAAATTTATTTTGTGAAAGAAATTTAATCTCACATTAGATAGACTAAATGAGCTTGAATAGTATATATACCAATTCTTTTATAATTTATTATTATGAGTGTTTGATCATAAGCTACATTGTCACACGGTGGAACAAAATAATTTTTTTTATATAATTTCTTTTTTATTAAGATTATTTTTACTAGCAAAAAAAATACTTTCCAACTCTAACTCAAGTAACAACTTATAAATCTAAGTTATTAGAAATCACAAGTTCAATTCTTAACAAGTATCACATTATTTTTTTATTTTTTTCTCTCGTCTTTTACATTCACGCTAATACTGAAATTCTGCTAACACTGAAATTCTTATAACATTTACCTACATTTACCTGCTCATGACACAAGTGTTGTTATAGAGTACAACATTCCCTCAAAGCACGTTATCTTTCCTCCAGCTGATAACCAGAGAAAATTTTAATGTCCGGAAGAACTAAGCCAAAGTGTGCATCAAATATTTGAAGCTCCATCTTCATTTTCATGTCCATTCTTTTCCATATTATTACGTATTCAATCTTTAGAAAGAGCACAATGACTTCAAAACATAAAACATCTTAAGAGAGAATAGGATTCTCCAAACAGAAAAAAAAAAAAAAAACCGCCGCCTGTTTCAGTGTGAACTCCGCTGTCTATCACAGAATAAGCAGCCAGCAATTTGTAATTTCGGTGCGACCTTTTGTTTCTTCTTAAAGTCAAAAACAGATATCAGGTGACATTGTAATTTGGGAATTTATTACAAGTAACGTTGACACCATCAATGAATTAATCCATGGACGCAATATCCATAAATCAAATAAAATTCAATAAAATTAATTATAAAGGAGGGGGCAAAAAAAACATGGCGCTATTAATGATAACAGTCCAGGCTCTCACAAAAGGGCAAGGTTCCAGGTGCTCACCTCTCTGTGTAACACCAATGCTCTTCAAATGCATCAGTGAAACTCACTTGTGGATCTGTAACATTTTCGGGTCCTCTTAAATTGAGAGAGGAAGAAGGAGCTCAGATGACAAAGTTTCAAACTGTGCGCGGAGAATGGATGAATCGTCCACGACATCTCAAGATGCCGTTGTATTGATTAGCCTCTGCACCACATCCTTTACAAAGGAGCTGAAGCATGAAGAACAACAACCTTTCAATAGGTGTGCCGGTCCATCATCCGAATCATGTGTGCAGTTATCGGGAGGCTCAACAGAGCCAGAGACCATGCTCCTGTGGTGCTCGATTCCACAAGTAGCTAGAATGGTGTGGGTTGATTTCCTCGCTATCTCCTTGAACGCAGAGCGCTCTTCACCATAATAACAAAGGAAAGATTCAGTTTTTTGACAGTAGTTAACTCAAGATGAATACATGCCAACTGCCCTTGCTGGATCTTGTTAATCCAGGGAGAAAATTGTTTATTTCTAGATGGATGGATGTTCACATAATAGTTGCTAATTATAGCATAAAAGCCTAGAACAATAAACAAGCATCTAAAAGTACATTAAACTAAAAAAAATTCCAATATTTCTTGAAGTCCAAGTTAATTTCTTATATCTGGTGTCTGGCATAATTAAGATGATACATTCCAGGGTTAGTGAATGAAGTTGGCAGCCAACTTATTCTAGATTATAGAGATTTTAACTTTAAACCTACTTCAAGGTTTTCACACTTAGGGGTGGAGAACATGATTTACATTAATTTAATTTTATTGTATGTAATAAAAAAAATACCTTTCCGTAATATATAGTCTGCAATTTACTCTCCTCAAAAAGGTTCTAATGCCATGAAAAAAACCGAGCATAACTGAAGCAGCAAGTCGCATCCCTTAGAAAAAGGTTACGGGTTCAGATCTCTCTCCACATCCACAATATGCAACAAATTTTTTGAATTAAATTTGCAGGGTCACAACCAAGGAGGTTTTATTACACAACGGTTCAAGTCCACAGCGTATGAAAGCCACTAGGCTCGACTAGTGGTTCATGGACTCACGAAGATTCGTTCACGGCGTATGATGGTTCTTTGTGATTTGCAGCGCAGGCGCAACAGCTCTTTTCTCTCTTTATGAGAGCTTTTTTGAAGGTTTCTTTCTCCCACTATGGGGGCTATAGATTAACTTAAGGGCCTTTATTAAAAAAAAATGCCATGGATGAAAGAGAACAGCATTACCCCTCCTCATCAGCAATGTACAGTTACAAAGTCTATACATTTGAACGTGATGTCATATATGCAGCATAAACATACCTACCCAACAACATCTAAAGATATAAGTAACACTAGATTAGGTGCAACAGATTCTATAGGGACAACATAAACCGCTTCTCCTTAACCTAGATAACATAACTCAGATGGTTACCAATATAATCACCAATCTTAGAATCAGATGCAACTAAGACAAGAAACACATATTCATGCACCCAAAAAAAAGGAATATGCATAGCATATACCAGCCATATTCTTTTATATGATATAAGCATCTTTAAATAACATTTATATGTAAAATTGATCTATTTTTCCTATTTACGCCTACATACATGTACAAAGAGACAGGCTCATAGGTGAGTATATGTAAAAGTGCATGTCTTTGCACCCATGTGCGAATATGTGCGCGCGCGTGCGGTGTGATACACAACTTTACATCTAGGGATGCCGAATTCCATATATTCCTATCATCAGCGCTGGCCCTGGACCAGGGCACAAGCCCGTGGCACAAACCCGGGAGGCAATTTTTTTTTTCATTCCTCTATACTACCCTATATGAATTTGGGCCCGCAGTATAAAGGAATGTAAAAAAAATTAGGCCCGCAGTTCTCTTACCGCCAAAGTTTTATCATTCTTTAATACTGCCCCAAGAAATTAGGCCTGCAACCCGCTTCTTCTTAATTAAACATGAAAATTGAAAAAGAAAAAGAGGACTCAATCACCACCTCCATCACTCCTCCTTCGACATCCTCTTCCACACCGCCTCCAACACCCCAGAAACAACACCACTCCCCCCCCCCCAACCCCGCGGGCCGGTGTCACAGCGGTCTCCACCTTTGCCGTCCCTGCTCATAGGGCGGTGCCTTGTACTCACTCCCCCTCTTTCTTTCTTTTTTTCATTTACTTAAATTGTTATCTGTTAGGGCTCCGATCTTGTCGTTGCCTCATCTGTAAAATTTTTGTATAGCCATTATGTGAAAAAGGATTTGTTTTGGTGTAACTGTGATTAGTGTGTTTAGGGTCACAATTTAAAATTTTACCTAAGGCATTAGATTTTCCAATAACGGCAGTGTCTATCATTCATAAACAGCCTGGTTCAGTCTATTCGGCTTCACCTACCTGTATAGCTATGTCAAACCCTTGCATGTTTAAGTATTATCTTGTAAAAGCAATCATAACATATGCTTATACACAATTAGTTACGAAAGCAACCCTAAACTCCAAATGAAGAAGCAACTCTAAATTCTAAAGAAAAAAGGGCAAAGATATTTGATCAAAACTGATTCTGCAGTAAAATAAAGAACGACTCTAACACTTACTGCTTATTCAAAGAACTAATGAATTAAACTGTTTTTAGTTTATTTTTTTTCTTCTTTTTCCAAGGGGATAAATGTTTGTCATTGCTATCAGGCTTTTCAGTTACCAGTGGATGCACTAATGCAGTTCAGCTCATCGTGCTACATCTAACAAAACCAGTAGTAAATATTACAAATGGAGTTAAGAAAATCCAAGGGTCAATTTAACCGACTGGAGTAGGGTTATTTTAACTGAGTGTGTTGTTTTGTTGTCTACCATATGAGAATCCTACGAGGACTTGATTTTGTGACATTATCAATGAAATAAACGTGAGCTAATTTCTTTTTGACATCTAGAAAACTAACCTTGGCCGCAAAAATGGAAAGGAGTTAGTCAGCATCTGTACTTGCTCCTACATTCATACAACATCTTAGCCTAGTCATAAAAAGGTAAACACTAATCTACTTGACTATACAAATGAAACTCAGGCGTGTTCTTACCCAGTCCATAGTATTTCTGAACATTCAGTTATGAAGTTATTCTGTCGGTGTGGTCAAGATCAATTAAACAGAAAACAACTTATCTTTAATGAATTTATGCATGTACATAGTTGTTGAGCATCTTAATTTGACAAATCAAATTAACCATTCTGCTTCTTCATCAAATTTGTCAAACTTCTTTTAGTGATCATAATTAGAGCTTCAGATAACAAATTCAAGGCATGCCCTTGAAGTTCAGATAACGAAGTATCAGTGACGCATAATCAGAAAAGAAAAACATTGAACCTTTTGAAAACAGAAATTAGGCATGCACAATTAAAGCTGAAAGTGAAAATGTAAGTTAGACATACCCAATATCCTGTTCCTAGACAAGTTTTTCAGATGACTTTTCACCATGTGTTGCACTTCTTCCTTGGCACCATCTACATGTCTTAAACTACTTCCTTCAGTAAACATGCATGGAGCCAAATTAGGATGTGAGTGAAAGAAAGGCATGGGATTCTGCTGCCACTGCTCAAAACTTGATAACGAGGACAAGGGATTCCGGGTGTCTGATACAGGTAAAGCATCGCCATTATGTGCAATATCTGATGCTGAATTTGAGCGAAACATATTAGTTCCAGCAGATGCTTGCCTTTGTCTATTAGTGGAAAGGATAACATGTATACGCTGTCGTATCTGCCGTCTTCCAGAGACAGTTGATGCCCCAGTCCCAAAATTGGAGAGGAAACAAACTCTTCACCTGGAAAATCTCTAGGCGAGGAATTGAGATCAATTCTAAGAGAGGAAGAGAGGCCAAACATAGATGCTGGTCGAGGGGAGTTTGTACTGACACATGCACTGGTCAATTGGCTTGTTTCTTGATCAGGCACAGCGACACCAGACATTTGATCTTGTCCATCACTCGCAGACCGACAACATTCGCAATACCAGTTGCCTTCAGGTACTTCCCTTCCCAGACCAACACAGTATGTATGAGCAGAGGAATCACAGATATCACACAGCAACATGAGATTATCATCTCTGCCTTGCTGGCACTCCATACAGACGACATGTTCATATGGATCTAACATTCCCTCAGTTCTTCTTCGGAGGGCTGGTAAACCTGTAAAAGGAACACTCTACACTATAAGAGAACAGGGACAATTTTCAACACTCAAAAGTAATACTGAAGAAAGAAGATTTTGTTATTTGTGTGCAAAAACATCCAGGAGTCAAAAAAACATCATTGTGGGAAAGGAAAACACCAATGTTAATAACAATTTCGATGGATGTAATCTTTTCAATAAAGGGCAACGGGAAAAAAAAAAAATACTCCTAAAAGCTAACCAAGTATATCTCTACTTTTTGTCTTCCTCATAAAATTCAGTCAATTCTAATGTCCATGATACTTGATGCCGTCTTGTCTTAGGGAGAGAAAGAACCGAAGTTACTGGAGTGCCTTGACATTGTCTTGCCTGCAATGTCAATGAAATCACAAAAGCACCCTAAGGATAATATCTCTAACTTTTATCTGCATAATTCCTTACTACTTATAAGGTTAGAAATATCATAAAGAAAAAAAAGGTTACCTTTCCTGTTTTAGAGTAACCTAATTTTATTATGACATTATATAGCACAACTGTATTCTCTCTTTCAGGTCTTCTATAGTATAAAATTCTCCTTTTCTTTCTCAAGCATTCCCAGTTTTATCACTTGTCCAGTTCTCTTCATTAAATTGACGAAACTTCTACATGATGACAGATCAATTGACTACCTTTTCATGGCGCCGTTATCATAAAATGAAAAGATGAGTTATCATACAAGACAGATAAGTTACAATTATTGGGCTCTGAAAACTTGGCTGGGTAGCGGGGGGCTTGTCCATGTGTTATTACTCATGCCGCCACCAATCAATTTTTAACTACTCTATGTTCGAGCATAAGTGCGTGAACCAAAATCAGAGAAGATTTTTCCACGGACATCCCTTTCATGAATCACTATCTTTTATGCATTATAAACACGTCATGACATTTTTGCATGTACGAAAGCAGACTTGAGCTGACTCGAAATATTTTCATAAGCAATTATATCAGAGAAAACTTCTAATATAATTGAAGCAGAAGGGTTACAAAATGGGTATACCTGATCACGCTTCTGGACCCTTATTACCGCACCCCTCATCCTGAACCCTGGCTCTAAGCTCCTGATTTGGTGATCGTTTCAAACCTCCTCTTACACACAGGACAACGTGACTCCACTTTCGACCACTCCATTATGCATGCAAAACAGAAATAATGAAAGCAACAATTCAGCAAACCTTGAACAACACTCTTCTTTTCTTCTGATAAACATATGCCACACACTTGCTTCCCAGAGTCAGTCTTGGCTTTTTTCTCGTTACGCTTCTCCTCTTCCCTCTTTCCAGCAGTTATCCTTTTTGGTTGCTCCTGGTTCGAATGCCATCCTATTCTCAGATCCCTAACCTCTTCTTCTGAAATTACATCGTCAAAATCGAATGACTCAGAATCGGAATCCACCAATGAACTTGATCTCCTCCTTCCCAAAGGCTCTGTTCTCCTTTTTCTTACTTTCTTGCTCTTCTTTCGCAGTTCATCTAACACAACTTGATCCTTCAGCACATATTCATCATCTTCCTCAGATATCAAATAATCAGAATCTGATAACCCCAAGTCTGAAGATCTTTTACTCCTCCTCCCCTTATTAAAACTCACAGCCTTCTCCTTCTTGTAGTTCACTTGCTGCTTATACACCATAAGTTGATCCTTCACATCAAATTCATCATCATCATCATCAGAGATCATGAAATCAAAATCTGATGACTCTGAATCTTCCACTGATCTTTTCTTTCTTCTCCTGGATCCCGCCGTCTTCTTCACTTTATTACTCTTTTGTTGTTTCTCTAGCATAAATTGATCCTTCACATCTTCATCATCATCACCATCTTCATAATCATCATCAGAAATCACGAAGTCAGAATCTGATTGCTCCGAATCCTCTAATGCTATCTTCCTCCTCCTTCCCTTGGATCCCGCTGTCGTCTTCACTTTATTACCCTTCTTCTGTTGTTTATCTAAAATGACTTGATTACTCTTCTTTTGTTGTTTCTCTAACATAAATTGATCCTTCAATTCTTCATCATCACTATCTTCATCATCATCAGAAATCACGTAGTCAGAATCTGATGGCTCTGAATCCTCTAATGCTATCTTCTTCCTCCTTCCCTTGGATCCCGCTGTCTTGTTCACTTTATTACCCTTCTTTGTTGTTTATCTAAAATAACTTGATTTTTCATATGTAAATCATCAACTTCATCGCCATCACCATCACCATTGGAAATCACGAAATCAGAATCCGATAGCTCTGAATCCTTTACTGATCTCTTCTTTCTCTGTCCCTTGCATCTCACTGCCTTCTTCACTTTATTGCTATTCTTTCTGCATTTATTAATGGCAACAAGATCCTTCTCAACAAAATCATCATCAGATATAACAAAATCTGAATCCATAGAATCCGAGTCTGGTTTCTTCTTCCTCCCCTTCTTGCTGACCGTTTGCTCTCTCTCAACTGAAACCCTACCCTTCACAATAAAATCATCACCCGAGCCCTTGATCATTGTCTTTCGCCTCTTCCTAGCAGGCACGGAGACTCTGCTTCGCTTCGTTGTTCCCTTCCTCTTTGTAACCTTCGATCTAACATTCTTGACTCCCACTTTCCTCCTTGAGAAAATCGAGACCTCATCCTCATCGAAATCATCCTCGTCTGGTGAAAAATCCTCGTCATCGTCGTCCTCATCATCCAATTCAAAGTCCGAGTCCCGAGATTCCTGCTTCCTCTGTCTCCCTCTCCCGCTTTTCTTAGGCACCGATAGATTTAGATCCTCCATCTCGTCATCAGAAACCCTAGATTTCTTCGGATTTCTCTGCTGCTTCTTCTTCGATCTAGCGATCTTGAACTCCTCACCGTCCTCGTCGTCATCGCTGAACTCGAAGCTCTCCTCATCGGAGAAATCGCGAGAATTTTCATCAGATTCGTAATCACTCTCCGATTCTTCGACCTCCTCATCCTCTCCCAATACATACTCTTCATCTTCCTCCTCGTCACCGTCGTCATTGGATCGAACCTTTCGCTTCCTGCCACCGCTGTTGCCATTGGTTTTTTTGAAGATAACCCTGCCACCTCTTGCCATTTTGTCTCGGAAAGGACCGAAAAATAATTAACCTGAAATTATCTAGAGCTTATTTGTAACAAAAAGAAATGAAACAGTATAGCGCGATGAAATGAAAGGCCTATGGTCTATTGATTGGATTGAGAATTCGAAATCTTTTGTGTTTCGATTTCAAGAGAAAAAAAATGGAGAATTTTGAGGGAGAGATTGAGAAGTCGTACCTGAGATGATGGGAGAATTGACGAGTAGCGAGAACGCAATAGAAAAGGAGAGAGAATAGGACCAGTTTTATTAATCGCGGACACCGCCCTTAGTTTTTGTGAAACTACGGATGTGCCCTTCGTCAGCGGGTGGGCGGCGGTCCACCTGCTTCTTCTTCCTTTTGTGTGGACTGTTTCGATGAAAGCCGGGGCCGATAACGTTCACACATGCTAGATACAGAAAACAAGCATGTAACCCTGCAGGATTTTTCAGAGAATCTTTTTCTGCGGAAATATTTGCGATTGTTAGATGTGCATTTGATTTTGGAAGAAAATTTTGAGTTTTTCTTATTTATTTTTTTTAATCTCATGTTTGATAGATAAAAAAAGTTTGAGTGATATATATACTAACTCTTTCTAGCGAAGTCTTTAACTATTTTGATTTGTAACGTTTCTTGACCCGATAAAAACGGGTCTGTGAACGGGCGGAGTTTTTGCACATTTATTGTTCATTCACAGAAAGGTGACACACAAACTCTGAAATTTACAGCTACTTTCTTCTTTTAAGGAGTTTTTGGACCTGCTACATTTACAACTCCGTTCAAAAGGTTCTTGGACCAGCTACATTTTGAAAATTATTCCGAGCACCTAGAGACTCGGTGTATTTCCAAAGCTCCGTCTCACTCTCCCGAAGCCCTTCATTTTTTTAATTTGTAACGTTTCATGACCAGGAAAAAACGAATCTGTGAACGTGCAAAATTATTACATATTAATTGTTCATTCACAGAGAGGGTGACACACAAACTCTGAGATTTACAGCTACATTTCTTTTTTCTCCCACCATCATACTTCTTCCAGTGTTACTTCAGTTTCTGAGCAAAAATTCTCTGTCTGAGTAAGAAGCTCTGCCTACTATCCTAGAGCGAGTGCTGGTGATTCCGAGGGATTCTTTTACTGTTACAAGACAAAGCCGAACCAATGTCTAGGCAAGGAAACGGGTTTTTGATCATTTAGGGCAGTGATTACGCAACTGCATTCTGTTGGCCCAAAGATCCATCACCTTAGTTTTGATGATGATTAGCTCATGTAGTTATAGTATTAATGATCTTGTGCTTATTTAATTTTAGATATTTGATCAAGATCTTAGTCGGCATTTAGCTTCAACGAAAGATTCGAAGTCAAGTTTTGAAGTTAGTACATGTTGATTCAAGAGCTCGCGCTTCAAGATCGCATCAAGTATTCAAAGAGGAGTCTAACTCATGGATCAAATTTGGACCAAGTCAAGATGGAGAATAAGTTTTTCAAGAGAAGATTTTCAAAATTTTTGTCATATTTGTAAATGCTAAGATTTTGTTTTTAGATAAATGTAAAGGATAGATTAGTTGTAGTTTGCTCAATCTTATACACACATACAAAAGTTTGGTTTTCGAAAAATACGATTTTTATTCTAAGCTTTAAAATTCTATGCCTAAAAAATAATTCACATGTTTGTAACATGTGTTGATTTTTTATCACACATATTTGTACTTCAAAGTATTTTAATGAACTTATTTTTGTGGATTTTATGAAATTTAAGATGTATTTTAAAAAGTTGACAAAACTGTTTTTGGCTGCTTGTGATCGATCAACCGGTCGACCGGAGGCTGAGCCGGTCGACCGACGTGCACAAGACATGCACAAGCCCATGTGACTTGAGCTCGGTCGACCGACGGTCGACCGCAGTAGAGATCGGCCTACCGACCTGTCGACCAACTGAGTTTGTAGAGTTCTCGGGTTTTCTTGGTCGACCGGGCGGCCGACCGTTCTGCTGATTTGCTCGACACCCTTATAGTATTCTGGTCATTACTTGTTATTCTTATATTAAATTAATTTGATTTAAATTGCATTTCTAAGATAACTTTTAGGGCTACATTATTAATTCAATAATCATTTTCTGATTCAAATATTAAAGATGTCAAATATTGGGTTGAACTTTATTCTTATTTTGAAAATAGTTTACAATTTCTGATTTAACATATTTTAGTATTTTGTTGATAAATTTCTACTCCAAAATTCTATTGATTTGATTTAAGTTTCATTTGAAATAAGACTTAATGATCTACAAATTCTTCCTATATACTTATTTTGAAATTCTAATGTTTTAGGCCTCAAAACTGTACTCAAAGTTGACCTATTGCACAATCTGATCTAAGGTCGGTTGACCGCCCGGTCGACCGCCAGACTCCAATGGTCAGAAATTTGACCGTTGGTCGGTTGACTGGGCAGTCAACCGACAGGCCATTCTGGCTAGATTTTGAGCCATAATGGTTAGTTTTTGATCTCCTATAAATAAGGAATCTTTTGGTGTGTTTTATGCAAGATTTTCGAAGAGTTTTCAAGAGCCATTTTCCCATCTCCAATAGAAGTTTTTCAACAAGTTTTTGGGCTAAACTTCCATATCAAAAGAGTGTTTATCAAGAGTGATTCTCTTGAGTTTTCAAAAGCTTTTCTTTGAGTTTTTCACTTCCAAATCTGCCTTGTTTTTTTCTCACACAAACGTGAACTTTCATAGTCATATCTTATAGGAGCTTTGTTTGTGAGGGTGTTTGAGGGTGATCAAGTGTTGAGATCACCAAGTGTTCCACCTTCTATTTTGAGGAAGTTATAGAGGTTGCAGCCTCAGCGAGCTTTGCGGGCTCGCGTGTGTTGTTCTTGCAGAAACAAGTAAGGGACTTGTGGGTCCAAGAGTTCTTGAAAGAGCTTATTGTAGGTGTTGCGGCACTGACTGATCTTGCGGGATCGATTATAGTGAAAATCTTTCATAGTGGCGAAGGCGGGGACGTAGAGTAAGTGGCTCGAACCTCGAAACAAATCTTCCGTGTTTGCTATTACTTATCTTTCCCTCTCTCACTTGTGTTTATATATTTTGCATGCTTTTATTTACATTCTCACATACTTGATACGCTTGTGCTTTATTGATATACATGCTTGGGTTGTTTTAATATCTTGCATGCTCTTTTATTGATCATATCTTTACATTTTGATATTATCATTGTGCTTGTGTGCACACTTATATCAAACCAAGAGAGCTAAAGTAGCACCTCAACTCTTAATCTAGAGGAATCTTAAGGAGAAGTCCAGAGCCCTTCACTGGGAATTCGACTTCACTCTTTAGGTATACAAAGTGTGTTTATATAGTTTGCATAATTAGTTTTTAATTCCGCATTAATTTTGCATTAGATTGCTGGTTACCTATTCACCCCTCTCTAGGTGACCTACAATTGGTATCAAAACGTTACTTTGTTCCCTCATTTGGCACTTAGACTTGGCGCTCTTGATTTGGGTCTAACAACCTTGAGTTAAAGATTCTATTTTTAGCTAATCATAATATTTGTACACACACTCATGGATTTCATGACACCTCCCATGTTTGACATTCTTAACTTTCAATATTGAAAAGTTAAGATGTCTATGTATCTTAAGGTCTTAGGAATTCATGTCTATTTTGTCACTACTAAGGATTTATATTTTATTAATGGCAAATATCTTGAGGCTAACACAAAAGCCATCTATGCTTTAAAGTCAACCCTAAATGATGAATATTTATATAGGGTTTCTAACTCTGATTCAGTTTTTGTAGTATGGAACACACTTGTCTCTCTTGGTGAACAAAAATAATACTATATGGGGAGTGACTCGGATGATGGAAGTGATACTTCCAACATGTGCTACATGGTCCAAGGGGATGACCCTCTTGAGGTAAATTCTGAATTCGAATTAGAAGAAGATATTGACATGCCTTATGATGAGCTTACATCTTTTTGTCAAAAACTTTTTGAAAAATATGATTTATTAGAAATTAAAATGATAAGTTGAAGAAGGATAACATTTCTTTGTTAAAATAAAATGATTCTTTTAAAATAAATTTGAATGTGTTTCTAAAGAAAATAAATTCTTAAAAAAGGAGAATATTTTTTTGTCTTCAAAATTAAATGACATTTGTGAAGGAAACAATTCATTGAAAAATAAAATTATTTTGGTGGAAAAAGAAAAGGAGATTGTTTTTGAAGAAAATATCTCTTTGAAAAAGAAAATTGTTTTAAAAGAAAAAGAAAACATTTCAAAAAGGAAAAATATTGTTGATTCTCATGCTCATGTCTCTTCTTCCAAAATTAATAATGATATTTGTATTGTGAAGAAGAAAATTGATTGTTTGAGCTCCACTTTGAGCCAATGTGCATTTAACCATAATAGGTTGGAATCCATGTTTCGTAAGAAACAAATTTCACATACTCATGCACATACCCCATGGCAGACACATGCACACTATGCTCACCCCACTCACATGTGTAAGTACACCTAGAGGGGGTGAATAGGTATACGACTAATCTAATAACAAATGATGCAGAATTAAAAACTAATTTGTAACACACTTAGTGTAACCAAAGAGTGTAGCCGAATTCTCGGTAAAGGGATCTGGACTAACTCCTCTAGATTCCTCTAAATAAGAGTTAAGGCGCTATGTAAAGCTCTCTTTTCTTTGAATTTTTCAACACTTTAAAAACAAATAAAAATAAATCTTTTAATCACAAAAACTCTTGCTGAAAATTACTTGAAAGATAAAATTTTTCTCTTCTCAAACCTTATTAAAATCAGCTCAAGAGGAGGCATATTTATATCCTCTCAAAAATCTGTCCGTTGGCAGTCAGGAAAGGACAGAAATGCCCGTCCGGTCGACCACCCAATCGACCGGCCAATGGTCATTTTTATAATCTTTGTGCCTCTGGTCGACCGCCCGGTCGACCGGCCAACAGTCATTTTTATAGCCGTTGTGCCTCTGGTCGACCACCCGGTTGACCGGGCCAAAGCCAACGGTCGACCGCCCGGTCGACGGGCCCCACCCGAGAGTGGGGTACTTTCAGTCAGTCGACTGCGCGGCCGACCATCTGAATGGGCTGGCCTTTGTGCACGCCCCGTGCACATCGGTCGACCATGACGGTCGATCGACCACTGGTCCGGTCGATCGTCTGGTCGACCGCCAGTGCAGTCAGGCTGGGATTTTGGGTATGAAAAACTTATCTTTTTAACTTCAATTAAATCCCATAAAATCACATAAATATCACAAAAATAAGTTCTTTTAAGATCTTTGAATAAAAAATATGTGTGGCTAAAATTCAACACATATTATAAACAAGTCGAACCATTTTTATGATATAGAAATTTGACTTAAACACAAATTCGGTATTTTTCAAAACTTGGATTTTTGAAATGGAAAACCGTTTTCTCCAAAACTCGTATGGATACAAAAATAAGATATTTAAACAACTTTGAAGCATATTGTATATGAATAAAATTCAATATACATATAAAGAAATCTATCTATATTTTTGACATGAAATCTAAAATCGGTTAAACCGAAAAATAAAACCAATAAACTTTAAACTTGTGTGTGTATGTGGACCTAAGCATATCAACACTATCTATATTTATACAAGATCTAGACAACTAAACTAAATACAAACCAAAATCTTCTTATCTCCAAGCTGACTCGATCCAAACGCGATCCAACGAGCTTGACTCCAACCAAGTGCTAGATGCGATCTTGACATGCGAACTTTTGAATCTACACGTGAAAGCTTCAAAACTCCTTTATTGAAGCTAATCACCTGCTAATATCTTGGTCATTCACTGAAACTATTTAAACACAAGATTATTAATAAACTATAACTACATGAGTTAATCATCATCAAAACTAGAGTGATGGACCTCTGGGCCAACAATCTCCCCCTTTTTGATGATGACAAAACTCATGGAGTTATATATAGATGGATTAAAGTTAAGCTTCATAAAAACTCCCCCTTAACTCATGCATAGCAATAAACAATAAGGATATTCAATGAATGCATAAACAAAATAACACATATATGCATAAATGAAGAATACTTCTCCCTTTTTTGCATAAACAAAACATATATGCTCTGATACCAATTGAAAAATAAACAAATAAACTTGCATATATAAAGACTCAAAATTCTTCTTCCCCTTTTTATATAAAACAAGGAAATAAAATAATCATGCATATATAAAACTTCAAAATTCTCTCCCTTTTTTGTCAAATCATCAATAAAGGGGCATAAATAAACTTTCAAAAAAAATTTCCTCCTTCTTGTCAAATCAAACAATAAAGTTATATATGCGATATATATTCATGAAGAGGAGAGACATAAAGTTAACCCCCTGCATGCATGCATTACATGAAAAAGAAATGACTAAACCCTAATCACATAATACATAATATAAAATGTATAAAAGGAGATGTGAAGCTCCAACTACACACGTGTACTACATACCAAAGAGAAGTCAATCACTTTAATATGAAATACACTCAACATGAATCTATATATAGAGAAGATGTGAAGCTTCCCTTGCATATAAGCAATACATATCAAACATTATGAAACCTCTTTAAAATAATTTTATGATACCAATTGAAAATATACCAATTTATGATAAAGATATATATCAAAACATTATGATACCAATTTATGATATCAATTGAAAATAAACAAAATTTTTAAGATACCAAAAGATACCAATTGAAAATATCTTGTAAATTTTTTTTGATACCAATAGAAAATGAAACATTGTATGTTTTTTATACCAATTGAAATATATATATTGTAAATTTTGATACCAATTGAGAGTTAAAACCAAATTTATTGATACCAATTGTAAGTAAGAACCAAATTTTTGAATAAATACAAATCATTTTGCAATAAAGATATCAAATTTAGAATAATACCAATTTAAGATTATTGATACCAATATTGAAAATGTTAGCGTATACCAAACAAAACATTTTTCATCATAAAGAATGGAAGTAAGATACCAATTGGAAATAGAACTGATTGAAAAATAAAACATAAATTTTTCCCCCTTTATGAAATACTAATAAAAATGATGCATAAGCTTGTATAAGATACTATTGAAAAATAATTAACATTAACGAGTAAATCAAGCTTAGCATAAAACATAATTTGTGCTTTAGGATGTAAAAATATTGTAAGCACAATCAAATCATATATGTATGAAAATTTAAATACCAATCGAAATTTTATACTATTTGAAGTTTGAAGCTTACATATATAGAAAAACACATGTGAGTATACAAACATGAAAATATCAATTGTGATACCAATTGAAAATATAATGAGAATCAAGTGTATAACTCATACCTACCACCCTATTCATGCACATATTTAAATAGATTTTCAATTAGGATCATACAAGGCATGGCCTCTCATCCATCTGCCCTATGAAGGTAGGGGTTTTCAAAAAATAGGATTTAAAAAATAAGTTTGAAAACTCTACCAAGTGAAGAATATGAACTAGTTTAAGATAATTTGAGATAACTAGTTATAGATTCTTCAAAACATGAAAAATATAAAAATTTAATTTTCATCAAAACAATACTAACTTTACGACATATGTATGTTATGTCTAAAACTAAAAGTATATATACACATCCCTAAACATAATTGAGTCCATAATTAAATATTGCATGAAAAGCAAATGACTGAAAGATATGCATGTATATCTAAAGGTTTAAATAAAATTAATATATACATGAAGCTAAACACTTTATCATGAAAAACATATCCAAAAATAGGAAATACAAGTCAAAATACACGAATCATCAAAATTAGGCTATACTATTACATCTAATGGTACAAATGAGCAATTAAGCACAAACATATAAGAATCAATTGTGGCTCATTAGTTGTACAAGTATATACACAAGTTTTAATGAAAACTACATCTAACATGTAATCAAAACATGAAGTGCAAAATCATTAGCAAAAACAATATGATTATTATGTAAATGCATATGTTTAAAGCTATGATATACACATTAGCTAAACTAAAGTGAGAATATAAAAACATAGATCCATATAAACATGGGTGTATCTCAAAGACTATATATGCATATCACTAGTCTAATTTATATTGTATTTATCATAATAATCATGAAAAACTTAAAACATGCTAAAAATTAATAATCAAACAATGTAAACTAAATAAGGAGTTAGAGATAGTTACCAAAACTAATAGGGCTAATCTCTATATCTCCAAACCATAGTGGTCATCCCACCAAATTTTCTTGAAGGTGATGCATCCAAAGTAGTGTCCATCAAGCTTGAGCATCCACTATCAAGGTACTAAAACTCACGTCAAGCGAGAGCCCATACTTACATCAAATAAAATAGGAGTGGCTTTTGGTACCCATACCTTATTGGGTCCATGGGGGTTAGCACCTTTCCTAATCCAAACAAATTTGTTTGCAAAATTTGAATCAATAATTCTATCATAGCAAAATTTTGCAAGGTGGCCCTTACGTCCACAATGTGTACAAGTGTACACATGAGCATACCTAGTGTCATGTGTGTGAACATAAGAAACATGTTATGCCGTGTATAATGTGCATGAACATGTGGTGCATATTTCTTACGAAATATGGATTCTAATTTCTTGTGATCTATTACACATTTGCTCCAAGTGGAGCCCAAACAATCTACACTTTTTCTTCAATACACAAATATCATTTTTAATACTTGAAGATAAAGTGGAGCATGCAATTGAAACATTAGATAGTGAAGCAATATTAGCATGGCAAACATGTGAATCTAAATCATTTTTCAAAGAAATATTTTTCTTAGAAACCAAATCTAGTTCTTTTGAAATTGAAGTAATTTTATTTTTCAAAGAATCATTTTTTTAAAACAATATCAAGTTTTGAAAACAAAATCTCATTTTTTCTTCAAAACATCATTACAATCATTTTTACTTTTTAAGATTTTATTTTCATTTAAGAAAAGATCAAGTTAGAATTCAATGAATCCCTTTCATTAGAAATCTCATCCCTTTCTTGCAAAGCCATGTTAAGTTTTGAAAATAAGTCCTTATATTCTTCTTTTATCTTAAAAGTTTTCTTTTTCAAAACTTTACATTTTTCTAATAAGTTTTCACAAACAATAAAAAGTTCTTCATTCAATGTATCAGCATCAATATAATCATCCCAGAAGAACTAGCACAATCATCTAAATAAGTTTCTGAGTTTACCTCAAGGGAGTCATTCCCTTTAACCATATAGCAAGTATGTTCGGACTCATCCATCAAGAGTTCCTTCTACACATAATTCGTCGTTTGTAGCTTGGGAGAGGTCAATATGTTCCACACTGCAAAAGCGGAATCACAATGAGAAAGCATAGATAAATGTTCTTTACTAAGAGAGCATCTAAGTGCCCCTAGGGCTTGTGCATTGGCCTCCATATGCTTGTTATTATCAAGATAGGATTTCTTGATAGTATTAAAGAAAACATGCATACCTAGGGTTTTTAGGTACATACTTATCTTAAACTTTCATGCATCGATGTTAGAAACATCAAACATATGAGGGGTCATGAAATCCATGAGTGTATAAATTATCTGTGTGCAAATGCAAATGTAGATTAATAAATCAAGATCTCACTCCTAGGTGGTTAAACCTAATATCAGGAGCATAGGCTCTGATACCAATTATAAGTACACCTAGAGGGGGGTGAATAGGTGTTCGACTAATCTAATGACAAATGATGCGGAATTAAAAAGTAATTTGCAACACACTTAGTGTAATCAAAGAGTGTGGCCGAATTCCCGGGAAGGGCTCTGGACTAACTCCTCTAGGTTCCTCTAAATAAGAGTTGAGATGCTATGTAAAGCTCTCTTTTCTTTGAATTTTTCAACACTTTAAAAATAAATAAAAATAAATCTTTTAACCACAAAAACTCTTGCTGAAAAATACTTGAAAGATAGAAATTTTTCTCTTCTTAAATCTTGTTAAAATCAGCTCAAGAGAAGACATATTTATAGCCTCTCAAAAATCTGCCTATTGGCAGTCAGGAAAGGGCAGAAATGCCCTTTCGGTCGACCGACCAACTGGAGGTCGACCGGGCCAAAGCCAACGATAGACCGCCTGGTCGACCGGCCCCCACTCGAGAGTGGGGTGCTTTCAGTCGGTCGACCGCGCAGTTGACTGGCCGAGTTGGCTGGCCTTTGTGCACGTCCCGTGCACATCGGTCGATCGTAACGGTCGACCGACCACTAGACGATCGACCGCCAGTGCAGTCAGGCTGGGATTTTGGGTATGAAAAACTTGTCTTTTTAACTTCAATTAAATCTCATAAAATCACATAAATTTCACAAAAATAAGTTCTTTTAAGATCTTTGAATAACAAATATGTCTGACTAAAATTCAACGCATATTATTAACAATTTGAACCATTTTTGTGATATGAAAATTTGGCTTAAACACAAATTCGGTATTTTCTACAACTTGAATTTTTAAATGGAAAAATGTTTTCTCCAAAACTCATATGGATACAAAAACAAGACATGTAAACAACTTTGAAGCATATTATATATGGATAAAATCCAATATACATATAAAGATATCTATCTATATTTTTAACATAAAATCTAAAATCGGTTAAACTGAAAAACAAAACCAATAAATTTTAAACTTGTGTGTGTATATGAACTTGAGCATATCAATACTATTTATCTTTATACAAGATCTAAACAACTAAACTAAACACAAACTGAACTCTTCTTGTCTCCAAGCCGACTCGATCCAAACGCGATCCAACGAGCTTGACTCCAACCGAGTGTTAGATGCGATCTTGACGCGCGAGCTCTTGAATCTACACGTGAAAACTCCATAACTCCTTTGTTAAAGCTAATCACCTACTAATATCTTGGTCAATCTCTGAAACTATTTAAACACAAAATTATTAGTATACTATAACTACATGTGTTAATCATCATTAAAACTAGAGTGATGGGTATCTGGGTCAACAACATGTATGCTAGAGTGTACAAATGTATACATTGTGGCCGCAAAGGCCATCTTACAAAATTTTATTTTGATAGGATAAATCATTTAAATTTTGCTAATAAAAATGTATGGGTTCCAATTGTTACTAACCCCAATGGACCCAAAAAGATATGTGTACCAAAATCTCCACCACTTGTATTTGATGTAGGTGTGAGCTCTCACAAAACGTGAGAGGTTGGTGCCTTGATGGTGAATGCATATGGAGTTAGATGGACATAGCTAATTAATGCATCGCTATCAAGGATGTTTAGTGGGAGGACCACCATGGTTTAGAGACTTAGAGAATAGTTCATATAGTTTGGTAACTATCTCTAAACTCCTATTTTAATTTACATACTTTTACATTGATAATTTTTAGCATGTTGTGATTTTAATGCTTATTATGTTAAATGTAATTTTATTAGACATGTGATATACATAAATAGTCTTTGAGATACACTCATATTTATATGGATTTATATTTTGTATTCTCACTATTGTTTAAGTACTATGTATATACTAGTTCTAAAACACGTGCATTTAGCCTAATGATCATGTTTGTTTTGTACTTCATGTGGTGTTTACTTGTTCATATGTAGTTTTCGTTAAAACTTATATTTATACTTTTATAAATACTGAGCTACACTTGATTATTATATATTTGTGCTTAATTGCTCATTTGTACTCATTACATGTACATGTAGTTTTGATGATTCTTTCATTTATACTTATTTTCCCTATTTGTGTACATGTTTAGCTTCATGTATATATTATTTTTGTTTAAAACTAATAGATATACATGTATATTCTTGAGTCACTTGCCTTCATGCAAAATTTTATTTTAACTCATTTTTTTTGGGATATGTATGTATACTTTTAGAGTTGACAAAACATACATATACCTTAATGCTTGTTTAATTTTTATAAAATTTTTTAATTTTGATATTTGTTTTGAGCCTTATTGATTTATTTCATGAATATGCTATTCACATGGTTCTTGTGCACTCACATTATTTTTGTTTACTTATGACTTTATTTTATGAGCACATTTTTTAGCCTTATAGATCTTGAGTGATGATTTTTGTGTACTTAGTAATGCTTCATGGGATATATAATTTCGTTTCATGTTTTAAAAGATCTTTAACTAGTTTTTTAAAAATTATTTTAAACTAGTTTCTTTATTCTTCAATTAGTAGAGTTTTTAAACACATTAAATTATTTTCAAACTCTTATTTTTGAAAACTCCTACCAATTTAAGGTCGGTTGGATAGGCGACCATGCCTTGTGCACCTTATTTAATTTTTTTATTATGAGCATGATAAGAGTGGATTGTTATAAGTTATCCACATAATTTTCATGATCTATTCATTTTGTATACTCATACTAATTTACTATATATATATGATTCAAATCTCAAGTGATATTTTCATACATACATATATATGACTTTGATTGTGCATGTTTTACATGTCCATACATTTTAAAGCACAAATTATGTTTATACTAAGCCTGATTTTATCCTAAATATTAATTGATATCTTTACAAGCTTATGCATTGATTTCAATTGACATTTATTTGGTATCAAAATGTAATTCATGTTTCACCTTCAACTGGTATCAAAATCTACTATTGGTATCTTAAAAAATTTTGTTTCTCTACAAGTCGTACCAATATTTATTTTTGTTAACTACTATTTAATTTTATTGGTATCATAATTCATTTTGTTGACTTTAAGAAATTTTAAAATTTTGTTTTAAAAGCGGTTTCAAAATGTGTTGATATGTATTGCTTATATATAAGGGGAGCTTAACATCTCCTCTATATATAGATTCATGTTGAGTATATTACACATATAGTAGAGTTTGACCTCTCTTCCTTATGTGGTACACGTGTGTAGGGAGAGCTTAACATCTCCGTCTATAATTTATATATTATCTTATGAGGGTTAGTGTTTAGTCATTCTTTCTCCATGCAATGCATGTATGTAGGGGGAGATAACTTAAAGTCTCTCCTCCTTATGAATGTATATCGCATATACATTTATATTATTTGTTTATCTTCACTCCTTTGTTGATGAATTGACAAAAAGGAGGAGAAAAATTTGGAGAGTTTATATATGCATGATTGATATTTATTGTTTATGCATATATGATTGTTTTGTTTGTGAGCTTTTATTAAATATCATTATTGTTTTGCTATGCATGAGTTAAGGGAGAGCTTCTATGAAGCTTATCTTTAATCCATGCGTATATAACTTCATGAGTTTTGTCATCATTAAAAAGGGGGAGATTGTTGGCCCAAAAGTCCATTACTCTAATTTTGATGGTGATTAACTCATGTAGTTATAGTACTAAGATCTTGTGCTTATTTAGTTTCAGATATTTGATCAAGATCTTAGTCAGTATTTAGCTTCAACGAAAGATTCGAAGTCAAGTTTTGAAACTAGCACGTGTTGATTCAAGAGCTCGCGCTTAAAGATCACATTAAGTACTCAAAGAGGAGTTTAGCTCATGGATTAAGTTTGGACCAAATCAAGACCGAAAAAGTTTTTCAAGAGAAGATTTTCAAGACTTGTGTCATATTTGTAAGTGCTAAGATTTTATTTTTAGATAAAATGTAAAATATAGATTAGTTGTTAAATGCTCAAGTTTATACACACACAAAAGTTTGGTTTTCAAAAAATACTTTTTTGTTTTCAGCTTTAAATTCTATACCTCAAAAATAGTTCACATATTTGTAATATGTGTTGATTTTTGATCACACGTATTTGTACTTCAAAGTATTTTAATGAACTTATTTTGTGATCTTTATGGAGATTTTATGGAATTTAAGATGTATTTTAAAAAGTTAATAAAACTGTTTTTGGGCTGCTTGCGGTCAACCAAGCAGTTAACCGACGTGCACAAGACATGCACAAGCCCATGTGACTTGAGCTCGATCGACCGACCGGTCGACCGCAGTAGAGATCGACCGACCGACGGTCGACCGACTGAGTTTGTAGAGCGCTCGGTTTTTTCGACCGATCGGGCGGCGATCGTTCTGCTGATTTGCTCGACACCCTTATAGTTTTCAGGCCTTTACTTTTTATTCTTATATTAAATTAACATGATTTAAATTGCATTTCAAAGATAACTTTTAGGGTTACATTATTTATTCAATAATCATTTTCTGATTCAAATATAAAGACGTTAAATATTGGGTCAAAATCTGTTCTTATTTTGAAAATAGTTTACAGTTTCTGATTTGATATATTTTTAGTATTTTATTGATAAATTTCTATTCCAAAATGATATTGAATTGCTTTAAGTTTCATTTGAAAGAAGACTTAATGATCTACAAATTCTTCCTATATTATTTTGAAATTCTAATGTTTTAGGCCTTAAAACTGTACTCAAAGTTGACCTATTGTCCAACCTGAGTCTAAGGTCGGTCGACCGCCAGACTCCGATGGTCAGAAATTTGACCGTTGGTCGGTCGACTGGGCAGTCGATCGACAGGCCATTCTGCCCAGATTTTGAGCCATAATGGATAGTTTTGATCTCCTATAAATAAGGGATCTTTTGGCCTGACTTATGCAAGATTTTTGGAGAGATTTCAAGAGCCATTTTTCTCATCTCTAACAGAAGTTTTTCAACAAGTTTTTGGGCTAAACTTCCATATCAAAAGAGTGTTTATTAAAAGTGATTCTCTTGAGTTTTTCAAAAGCTTTTTTTTGAGTTTTTCACTTCCAAATCTATCTTATTTTTTCTCACACAAGCATGAGCTTTTCATAATCATATCTATCTTATAGGAGCTTTGTTTGTGAGAGTGTTTGAGGATGATCAAGTGTTGAGATCATCAAGTGTTCCACATTCTATTTGAGAAGTTGTGGCCTCAGCGAGCTTGCGGGTTCGCGTGTGTTATTCTTGTAGGAACAAGTGAGGGACTTGTGGGTCTAAGAGTTCTTGAGAGAGCTCGTTGTAGGTGTTGCTGCACCGAGTGATCTTGTAGGATTGATTATAGTAGAAATCCTTCATAGTGGTGAAGGCCGGGACGCAGAGCAAGTTGCTCGAATCTCGAAATAAATCTCCCGTATTTGCGATTGCTTATCTCTCCCTCTCTCACTTGTGTTTATATATCTTGCATGCTTTTATTGTTTACATTCTCACATGCTTGATATGCTTGTGCTTTATTGATATACATGCTTGGGTTGTTTTAATATCTTACATGATCTTGTATTGATCATATCCTTACATACTTGATATTGTCATTATGCTTGTTGCACACTTGTATCAAATTAAGAGAGCTAAAGTTAGCACCTCAACTCTTAATCTAGAGGAATTTTAAGGAGAAGTTCAAAGCCCTTTACCAAGAATTCAGCTTCACTCTTTGGGTATACAAAGTGTGTTTATTTAGTTTGCGTAATTAGTTTTTAATTCATTAGTTTTGCCTTAGATTGCTAGTCACCTATTTACTCCTCTCTAGGTGACCTACACATTCCCCATGCTAGATTATACTTTGTTTCTTAATTCAGTTTTAATTCTTTAGTAGCATGCTAGAAATTTAATTTTAATTTGTTTTTTATTGTATTATTTAATAAAATAGCACTTTACAACCAACATTGGCACCGTGTCCTATGCCATGTCAGCTTTGATAAAATCCAAAGTTCATGTGTTAGATGTCCCCGCTTAAATAAATTAAGAAAAAAATATCTCTTCAACATACGCAAATACTATGTTAGTAGAATATAAACACATTATATACTAGGTGAGGTATTAATTAAATTGTTTTTATTTTACTTGTTATTTTATTAGAAGCTATAAATCTGAATCATTTAAATTTTATTTTGTTTACCATTTAATTTAATAGAATACATCCTAATTATTACAGGTTTGATATGCATATAGATACACACATATATAGTTATGTCATCGTATCCTCGATCCTACATTTTAAGAAATTATAATGCCTCTATGAACTTATTGTCTCGTATTCATATCTCGAGTCCCTGTCCATGCTTCATAGTATACACTGTCCATGCTTCATGTATATAAGTCAATTCTATATCAAAGAAGATGACAATACACTTCAAAAGATTGGTCCAGTAAGCTTCATCAGTAATTTTTTGATGGGGCTTATTAGTTCCCCACCCTAAACATTTTTCTAAATATAATATGCATTTCTAAAATTGGATACTTTTTTTACTGATTTGGTGGTGCCGTGGTGGTGGTCACATATTTCTCTAAATCTAGTATACAAGTCTGGTGGTGCCGTGATACTCTCATCATGGTAGTAGTCTCGTCGCGATAGTATTCTGATCTCATGGTGGTCCCGTAGTTTCGTCTCGTGGTGGTGCCATGGTGGTCTCATCATGGAGGTAAGTGCTCTCTCTGCTCTGCTCTGCTCTCCTCTCTTTGTTCCTCTCTGTTGATATTTTATTGATATTTTATTAATTTATATTTTATAAATTTATCTATATATAATAATAATAAAATTTTGCTTATCGTGTCTCCGTATCCTAATTTTTTGAATTTTGCCATGCCACTTGTTTTTGTCGTGTCCATGTCCCGTATCCGTGCATCACAGGGCTCTATTGTGGACCACTATAAACTCTACAAAAGGATGCGGATGATGGGAATCTATAATTACATATTAGTCCATTTGGGTTCAATCTTCCTCTTTTTTGGGAAATCCTGACCATTATTTGGGCATTCATAGCTAACTAAACTGTGCGTGTTCACAGACACATTAACCTCACACGCTTACATACATATGTGTGTGAAATATAAATTGTGTGAAACATTCCTACGCCATGAGGGTGTAATACCAAATCCGTCTGAACTATAAAAATTTATACATTGACCCCCTAAATTATAATATCGTTACTTTTTTCCATTAAAAAGGTAACGTGCACAACACATGATTATCTTAAACTTAATTTTTTTTTAAAAAAAATTCTACCACCTCTTCCTCCTCCATACCACTATCTCATCTTCCTCCTCCACACCACCACGATCATCACCACCATCTCCTCCTTCTCCTCAAATCCATCACTACCTCTTCTCCACGTTCCCCTTTCTTTTCTCTTCAAATCTACCACCACCACCACCTTCTCCTCTTCCTCAAATTCGTCACCATCATCACTAAAGCCACTATCATCATAACCTCCTCTTTCACCACCACTAACCCCTCCTAAACCCCATCACCACCACAATCTTCTCCACCACCTGCTTCTCAAATCCATCATCACAACCACCTTCTCCACCTCCTTCTCAAATCCACTAACACCAACTCTACCTCCACCTCCTACTTCTGATCTCACCACCCTCCCACCACCTCCAGCACCACCATCTAACTCATTAGCTCGAACCCCTCTCCTCCTCCTCCTTTCCACCATCATTGTCACCATCATCACCAGAACCTCATCTTGCTCTCAACTACATAGGATTTTCTTAGAAAAAGATAATTGTGGGAAATTAAGATTAGTAACATTTAAGTTGAAAAAAATTAAGTAATGAAGTAATTTAAAGAAATTAAGCAGGTCACGTGCAGTGCACGTGACTGGTTTGGACGAAAAAGTTAATGGTGTTGAGGTCCAGGGCATCAATGTGCAAATGTTTATAGTTCTAGGGGTTTTGGTGCAATATCTTTAATGGTACTTGGGTGTTTCACGCAATTTACACACACATTCTACCCTACAAATCAAACAAATAAAAGAAATTGACTTTTATGACCTGTGCAGACCATTCATTTTTAGATAATTAGATGGAGAGGCCAGAAAATTTCGATTCAAATGAAATTTGATTCATACGAGTTTTAGAACATGCAGATCACATCTAATGGCTTGAATTATGGATATGGATGAGCTACGATTTATTTTCATAAGTGTATGTACCTCTTATATTACACCTTATGTGTATTAAAATATTTTCATATATATATGTATATATATGTGTGTGTGTGTGTGTGTGTGTGTGTGTGTGTGTGTGTGTGTATATATATATATATATATATATATATATATATATATATATATATGTTGTGCTCGGAGACAACAACCCTTAGAAGATCCAACCTGATCTCAATCACCAAGAACAATGAAAACAAACTAGAAGAACAGCCAATCGCAAAAACCAGATCTAACGAGGTTCGGCCAACTTGCCTACGTCCTCGGGGCAATTCACGGAGAGAGTTTTCTTTATGGAAGATGGATTACAATAGCTCTGGATCTCTATCAACACAAAAGAGTCCACAGCTATACTTTTTCTCAGCACTCTAACCCTAGAAAATTACAACCAGGGCTTAAATACATAACTTCCCGAAACAACAGATTTCGCCCAAAACCCGACTGTCGGTCGACCGGCCGGTCGACCGACTCCCTCTTCCGGTCGACCGAGCCGGTCGACCGAAACAAACAGAGAGTTGGGTTGCTTACAGAGACCCTCTCCGGTCGACCGGTCCGGTCGACCAAAGCAACCAAGACCCTCTTCGGTCGACCGGTCCGGTCGACCGAAGAAACCTGGGAGCACCTGTGCACTTCGTGCACGTCGGTCGACCGGTCCGGTCGACCGACCACTGTCTTTTCTGCTGCTGCTTCGTTTTTCCTGCCTGCTGTTCCGTCACCTTTCGTCGTAGACTCCTTGGCAGTCTTCAACAGCACCTGGCATGACTTCACTTCCTCTACTGTACTCTCTCCTCCAACAATTCTCCACCTCGGTGAAGATTGTTAAATCTGAGCCGAACACCGACTCGAAAGCGGCTGCACCAATCTGGTTGCCTACGTACCCCTTGCCCAAGGGATCAAGCCATCCGTAGTTCATCCACATGAGCTTCAGCAAGCTCAATTCACCTGAAGAATCTGGAGCAAGTCTTTGCAGTGTGCAAACTTTACTCCCGACACCACCTTTGTAAGCATATCGGCCGGATTCTCCGAAGTATGAATCTTCAATAAATTGATGTCATCTTCCTCCAGAATCTCCCGAACAAAGTGATACCTGACATCTATGTGCTTCGTCCTTGCGTGGTAGACTTGGTTCCTTGCCAAATAAATGGCACTCATACTGTCACAGTGTATCTTCAAAATCTCCTGTTCCACTCCCAAGTCATCTAGCAATCCTTGAAGCCAGATCGCCTCCTTCATGGCCTCGGTCAAGGCCATATACTCTGCCTCTGTAGTCGACAATGCGACTGTGGACTGAAGTGTGGAGCGCCAACTCACCGGTGCCTGCGAGAATGTGAATACATACCCCGTCGTCGACCGGCGTTTGTCAAGATCACCTGCATAGTCCGAATCCACGTACCCTATGCATTCCTGCTTCCCAGTGTTGTCCTTCTCAAACACGAGGCCTACATCAACAGTACCCTTGATGTACCTCAGGATCCACTTCACTGCTTCCCAATGACCCTGACCTGGATCATGCATATATCTGCTGACCATGGAAACTGCCTGTGATAGATCCGGCCTTGTACACACCATTGCATACATCAAGCTTCCCACTGCATTGGCATATGGTACATGAGTCATATGCTCACGCTCCTGAACACTCCTTGGAGACATCTTCGCTGACAACTTGAAGTGCGGCGCCATTGGTGTACTTACAGTCTTTGTATCTTTCCCGATATTAAATCTCTGCAGTACCTTCTCCAGATAGCCCTTCTGAGTCAAGCTAATCCTGCCAGCTTCCCTGTCCCTTGTGATCTCCATACCCAATACTTTCCTTACTTCCCCCAGGTCCTTCATCTCGAACTCAGAAGATAAAGTCTTCTTCAGAGAATCAATTGCAGATCTTGACCTAGAAGCAATTAGCATATCATCTACGTAAAGTAGTAGATAGACATACTCACCAGATGATAACTTGTTGTAGTACACACATGGATCATAATGGCTTCTTGTGTACTTCTTCTTCCTGATGAAGCTGTCAAATCGCTTGTACCATTGTCTTGGAGACTGCTTCAAACCGTACAGTGATTTCTTCAGCTTGCATACCAACTCCTCTTTCCCTGCAGTTTTGTAACCTGTGGGCTGAGTCATGTAGATCTCCTCCTCAAGATCGCCGTGGAGAAAGGCGGTCTTCACATCAAGTTGGTCAAGGTCCAACTCATTCTGTGCCACCAAGGCCAATAGGATCCGAATAGACGAGTGTTTTACAACTGGGGAGAACACCTCGTTGTAGTCGATCCCTTCTCTCTGTGCGTAGCCTTTAGCCACCAGCCTTGCCTTGTAGCGCACATTGTCTTCTTGGAGTGATCCCTGCTTTTTAGCAAATACCCACTTACACCCTATGGCTTTCTTCCCCTTGGGCAACTTGGTCAGTTCCCATGTGTTGTTCTTATAAAGAGACTGCATCTCTTCATTCATGGCCCCTTTCCATAACTCCGCTTCTGAACTGATTTCAGCTTCCCTGAAAGTAGATGGAATGGCTTCTTCAACAACTGGAAGTGCATGTGCAATCACCATGTCTGTAGTGAGCCAGCCAGGTCTCCTAGTATTCCTCCATGGTCTTCCAACTGCAGTGGGATCTGAACTGTATCCATAACCTGTTCCTGATCCTCTTCAACAACCTCAGCATCTTCTTCTGCAACTTGATCACCTCCCTGTGTCACCTCAGGAATGATCCTCACAGATACTGAGTCTTCTAGAGATGGTGGATCTGCATCACTCTCCACCTGCTGCAATAGCTCCTTGGTCTTCTTAGTCTCCACCTGCTGAGAGACTGTAGGCTTCATCATAGAGGCCTCATCAAAAGTGACATCTCTGCTGATTATGAATTTGTTGTCCTGTTGGTCCCAGATCTTGAACCCCTTGGTTCCTTTCTTGAAGCCAACAAACACACCTTTCTTCGCTCTCGGATCCAATTTGTCTTCTTTTACGTGATAGTAGGCTGGACATCCAAATATCCTGAGCACATCATAATCTCCTGCAGCTTTACCCGACCAAGCTTCAAGGGGGGTCTTACCCCCTATTGCAGATGACGGCAACCTATTGACGAGATGGCATGCATACCCCAAAGCTTCAGCCCAGAACTTCTTTGGTAATCCTGCATTTGACAATATGCACCGAACCTTCTCTAGCAAAGTTCGGTTCATTCTTTCAGCCACCCCATTCTGTTGTGGAGTTTCCCTTACTGTGAAGTGCCTCTCTATGCCCTCATCAAGACATAGCTTCTGGAAAGGGTCTGACTTGTACTCTCCTCCGTTGTCAGAACGAAGGACCTTGACTTTTCTTCCTGTACTCCTTTCCTGATTAACCTTCCACTTCACAAACAATTCTAGGACTTCATTCTTGTGTCGCATGGTGTACACCCAGCACCGCCTAGAATAATCATCGATAAACGACACAAAGTAGTGGGTTCCCCTATTGATGCAGTCTTTGTGGGTCCCCATACATCTGTGTGCACATAATCAAGAATGCCTTCGGTGCAGTGTGAAGCTGTTTCAAACTTCACCTTTGTCTTCTTGCCTATGATGCAATGTTCACACAGATCCAGTTTGCAGGTCTCTGCACCCTTCAGTAGCCCTTTCCTCACAAGAGCTTACATAGATTTCTCCCCTGCATGTCCCAGCCTCATGTGCCATAGCCGGGTTAGATCTTCCTTCTGACTGGTCGAAGCTGCCACCTGCCCTGTCACTGTACTACCCTTCAAGTAATACAAATTATTCCTGCGGTTGGCCTTCAACACCACCATTGAGCCCTTCGTCATTTTAAGAACACCTTCTTTAATAGACACTCCGAGCCCTAATGATTCCAAAACACCCACTGAGATCAAGTTCCTCTTCAGCTGAGGGACATATCTCACTTCCTTCAGCTCCCTTACCATCCCGTCGAACATCCTGATAGGAATTGTGCCTACACCCTCCATGATGCATGGATGATCATCGCCCATGACGACCGAACATCCCTCTGCTTCTCAAGACTAGTAAACCAATCTCGATTAGGGCATACATGATATGTAGCACCTGTGTCCAGGATCCACTCGTTTTCCCCCGAGTAACCTACAACAGGAGTAGTAACTGAAAACGAGAATACCGAAGAATCTGAATCTGAATCCTCTGCCTGTGATTTACTGCTAGCAGCCTTTGTCACTCTTGCCAGATTTGCCTCAGATTTTGATTCCTTCTTCTTCCCCTTGTACTTTGGACAGTCAACTTTCCAGTGCCTAAACTCTTTGCAATACATGCACTGGTCTTTCTTAAGATCCCTTAAGCCCGGTCTTGACTTCGATCTTCCTCTCACCTCCTTGCCTTTCCTTGATGAGCTCCTGCCTCTTACCTCCAAAGCCTCTGCTGATGAACTAGATCTCCCAGAATGTTTCTCATTCTTCCTTTTCTCATAACTCATCAGTGCTGACGATATCTCATCATAGTCTAAGGTTTGCCTTCCATTTATGAATGTCATTGTAAATATTTCATACTCCTCCGGTGGAAGAGAGTTCAGAAGAATGACTGACTTGTCTTCCTCACTTATAATGGCATCCACATTTAGCAAATCCGTAAGAAGCTTTGTAAACCTGTTGAGGTGCTCATTTACTGTGCTTCCCCTCTGCATCCTGAACAAATACAGCTTGCTCTTAAGCTGCAGCCTTGACTCCACGCTCTTTGTCAGGTACTTCTTCTCGAGGGTATTCCACATATCCTTTGCTGACTTCTCATGTTGAACAGAATATTTGATATCTTGTGACAAACATGAGCGAATCAGGCCACATGCCGACCTGTTCATTTTTGCCCACTCATCATCAGTGGTAGTATCCTTCTTCTTCTCCAAAAGGAGCGTGTCCTCGAGGTTCTGTGCATTCAATGCATCCATAACCTCACACCTCCACATCCCGAAATTGTTAGTTCCATTGAACTTAACAACTTCAATCCTGGAGTTGTTCATTGTTTTAACAGACTTAGATTCCTCTGCCATTGAGATCCTTTCCTTGACCCTCTAACTATGCGGAAGATCAAATACTTGCAAAATAGATCTATTTCTGAGATAAAAAAGTGATTTTTACCTCTACCTTGAAACCCTAGCTTGAGTTTCTCACCAGATCTATTCCACCCCTGATTCAACGAGCCCTCCCTGTGTCCACCTGAGATCGACACACGATCTCCTTGAACACCAATGCCTCTGACCTGAGATCGACACACGATCTCCACCTGATCAGATCTGGAGCCCTTCGAATCTTCAGAATATCCCAAGCGTAACCTGAACGCTCTGATACCACTTGTTGTGCTCGGAGACAACAACCCTTAGAAGATCCAACCTGATCTCAATCACCAAGAACAATGAAAACAAACTAGAAGAACAGCCAATCGTAAAAACCAGATCTAACGAGGTTCGGCCAACTTGCCTACGTCCTCGGGGCAATTCACGGAGAGAGTTTTCTTTATGGAAGATGGATTACAATAGCTCTGGATCTCTATCAACACAAGAGAGTCCACAGCTATACTTTTTCTCAGCACTCTAACCCTAGAAAATTACAACCAGGGCTTAAATACATAACTTCCCGAAACAACAGATTTCGCCCAAAACCCGACTGTCGGTCGACCGGCCGGTCGACCGACTCCCTCTTCCGGTCGACCGAGCCGGTCGACCGAAACAAACAGAGAGTTGGGTTGCTTACAGAGACCCTCTCCGGTCGACCGGTCCGGTCGACCGAAGCAACCAAGACCCTCTTCGGTCGACCGGTCCGGTCGACCGAAGAAACCTGGGAGCACCTGTGCACTTCGTGCACGTCGGTCGACCGGTCCGGTCGACCGACCACTGTCTTTTCTGCTGCTGCTTCGTTTTTCCTGCCTGCTGTTCCGTCACCTTTCGTCGTAGACTCCTTGGCAGTCTTCAACAGCACCTGGCATGACTTCACTTCCTCTACTGTACTCTCTCCTCCAACAATATATATATATATATATATAGAGAGAGAGAGACTTGTATCCTTCTAAAAGGATTTGAGACAGAATCCTTCCAACTCAAGTACCAACTCCGACATTCAAATACAAGATCCACTCCATTGAAGTTGATCTATATTATTTCAAGCACCTATAAACAAAAAAAATCAATTTTGAATACTTTTTGCTCATCCATCAAGCGGCGCAGAATGGACGGTCGAAAGTAGTGAGTACGTTAAATCTGTCTTTAGACATACAAATTCTCGATCTGACCATTTAACTATGATCTGAACATTTAAAAACTTACAAGCTTATTTTTATTAGATTTCAAATGTTCTATACCGTTAAACTAACCAACTCACTATTTAACCTGCTTGTTTTCCCCTACTTAATGCATGGTCAAAAAGTATTCAAAATACTTGATTTTTAGTTTATACATACTTGAAGTAATATAGATCAACTTCAACGGAGTGGATCTTATATTCGAATATCGGATGTTAGTATTTAAGTTGGAAGGATTCGACCTCAAATCCTAAATACTTGATTTTTTGTTTATAGATACTTGAAATGATATAGATCAACTTTAACAGAGTGGATATTGCATTTGACTGTTGGATGTTGGTATTTGAGTAGGAAGGATTCGAGCTCGAATCCTTCCGGAACTACACAAGTCTCTCTCTCTCTCTCTCTCTCTATATATATATATATATATATATATATATATATATATATATATATATATATATATATATATATATATATATATATATATAGGGGTTACTGTACCTCAGCCGCAGGCTGAGAGAGTTTCTCAGCCGGCGGGACGTGGCTGAATATATGCCACATATCGGCCGCAGAGTGTAGGCGCCAAAAAAATAAAAAAAGATCCCGCCTAAACAATCGTGAAACAAATTGACAAAAATACCCATTTTTTAATTCTAAACTGGAATAAAGTCATCAACAAACAAAATTTCAGTTGAATATATCTACAGTTATAAAATTCGTAATTTTACTACATCAAAAAATATAATTAAAAAAAAATTTGGATCAACATAATGTAAAATAAGCAGAAGCATTGAAAATTTAAAAAACATGTCATGGTCGCAGACTTAATACAATATAACTTTCAATTTTATATGACAACTGCGACACAGTCGCAGTCACTAGTCGCAGTCATAGTATAACAAAACTTTTTTATATAACGTCTGCGACCCTAGTCGCATTCTATCGTACAGCAATGCGACCTCCTTCAGTACTGCGACTAAAGTCGCAATCTTCTTTCACATGCCTTATGTAAAAGATTTTTATATTTTTAAAAAGTAGATTAGCCATGCGACCCTGAGATCTGTTCGCGTACATCACCTCTTATAAAAAATACTATATTAATTACACTGAATTAAATGAAAGTAATTAATATTCTTTCTACCGTGATACAACAACAGTCTAGAAAAAAGAGATGCAATAATGTTAATATCGATAAAGGAAAGATGTGCACCATATGTAATCTAAAGATATAGGCAAACAATTCTATAAAAAGTTAATTTATACTTCAAGTATTAAACCTCTGGCAAAAATAAACTCTTCGGATTCTCCCGCAATAAATCTTCAATTAAATATTTAATTTTTGTTACCACTTCCTACCATACTCAACCCTCACCTGTAACAATTATTATTACTATTCATGTTCTTCCACAATATTGACCTTTATATAATGCTTGTAACTAATATATTATCTCATACCTAAAAACTATATTTTTGCTCTTCCTTTTCAATTTGATTTCAAAAACTTCTAAAAAATAATTCATTCTTGAATCATGTCTTCCCCATCTTCTTCCTCTGAACACTTAGATTTCAACTTCAATCGTTCCCCCACCGGTCCTTTTTCTTCAGGATATTCTAGTGAATCTGATACCAGTCTGGACTTCACTCCTTTTGACTATCTCACTACATCAAATAATGTATTAACTGATCCTCCTATTCATGAGGATAATGAAGATTTCATGTGGGTTAGTGAGGAAGACATTATTCCTCTACCACTTGACGGAGACATGCTTGATGAAAGCATGTCCTCTGATGCTGTAGGCTCGCTTTCTCGCAACGGGTCAGACGAAGAGCTTGATAGAGACGATCCATTCTGGGAGTTTATCGGTGAAACAAAAAAAAACCTAAAAAATAGGAAGATGATGAGGAAATAAGTGATGAACAGGAAGAGCAGAAGAATGAAGACGACGAATCTGCTTATGATGGTGATAATGACGAGGATTAGGATTTCCTGATCTTCTAATATTCAACCTTATTTTGTCTTCTTTTAAAAGCTTTTAATTCTCTTTTTTTTGTAAGGTCTCTTTCTTACTATATTAACTTATAAGCTCTTTTAATTACATATCAAACTGCGACTGCTGTTCTTAAATACTGCGACCATAGTCGCAGTGCTACTACGCATGCAATAAGTAAAAATAATTCATACATTTTAAGCAAAACATATAAAAACATACGTAAACTGCGACTATAGAATCAGTACTTATTCACCGTTATTACATTTAACTTAGCAAAAAAAATCATCAAGAAAAATGCAGTCAAGGGCACTGCGACCATAGTCGCAGTCCATGATCGCATACTATATGTAAAAACTAATTTAATAGTTCATAGGAGGATCAGACAATAGTCAGAAATGAAGAACAAAAAATATAAAATAATACGTAAACTGCGATTATACTATCGCTCTCGTTAAGTACTGCGACCATAGTCGGGTCCTTGATCGCATTATACATTACATGCGAAAAAAAGTAAACTGCGACTATATTAAAAATCATTAAATATCAAATCAGATAAAAAAAATTAAAGAAGCATTCAAATTAGTTTCGTGATTTAATAAAAAAATGTTGGCAGTTTGGTCGCAGTTATAAAAGATAATTGTCACAAAAATTGAATAATGTCATAAAATATAAAAATATAATAAACTATACATATCCACTGTCTTTTACCGACAGAGTAACTTTTCATAAGGGGTATCTAGTAATTTAACTTCTTCTTATAAGCGGGCCGCAAGTTAGTGGGGTGACAAATCTTGAGCCACGTCACTTCAGGCTGACAGAGTTCTCTCAGCTGCAGGCTGATATACATTTTTCTCATATATATATATAATATATATATATATATATATATATATATATATATATATATATATATATATATATATATATATATATATATATATATATATATATATATATATATATATATAGGGGTTACTGTACCTCAGCCGGCAGACTGAGAGAGTTTCTCAGCCGGCAGGACGTGGCAACATCATAGCCACACACCTGTCATAAATTTTGGCGGACAAAAAGATGAAAAATCCCGCCTAATTTAATGTCAGTGACCTCAACATTGTATCTTCCGAAAATACCCTCTGTCACATCTTTTTACCTTATGTAAAAAAGTTGCCTTTTAAAAAAAATTTCAGCTCTAAAATTTCACCCGATCATTTTGTTTAAAAATTATAAATTTACAGACCTGGTCGCAGTGTCGAACCGGCTCGCAGTTTTTTACATTTGTATTGTAGATGACTGCGACCTTGGTCGCTGTGTCGTCCCGGGTCGCAGTTTTTTTACATTTGTATTGTAGATGACTGCGACCTTGGTCGCTGTGTCGTCCCGGGTCGCAGTTATTTCAATATTCGTTGTAGTGTCATACGACCATGGTCGCAGTGTATTTAACGTCATCTGTTTTTTAATTTTCCTAGTCGCAGTTTGTTATGTTTGCAGTGTACACTGTAGATGACTGCGACCTTGGTCGCAGTGTCGAAACGGGTCGCAGTTTTTTACATTTGTATTGTAGATGACTGCGACCTTGGTCGCAGTGTCGAAACGGGTCGCGGTTTTTTACATTTGTATTGTAGATGACTGCGACCTTGGTCGCTGTGTCGTCTCGGGTCGCAATTTTTTTACATTTGTATTGTAGATGACTGCGACCTTGGTGGCAGTGTTTTAAAAATTATTTGTTTTTTATTCTCTTATAATTTTTAAATAATCATTGGTCTAAATTTTTTTATTTTTTTTAAATCTGATAACGAGCGGTCAAAAAATTGTCTTGTGGGGAAATAATAATAAACAATAACGAAAGTTACCGAAAGAGTAGCTTTCCATAAGGGGTATTTGGTAATTTAACTTCTTCCTATAAGCGGGCCGCAAGTTAGTAGGGTGACAAAATTGAGCCACGTCACCGCAGGCTGAGAGGGTTCTCTCAGCTGCAGGCTGATATACATTTTTCTCTATATATATATATATTGGGAATAATCCTATGAGAACGCAATTTACCCATATATATGTAATAGTTTAAAACTCCTAGTACCAAAGCAAGTTTAACTCATCTCCAAAAATGCATGTTGTGTAATAGAGTTAGATGATTCATTCTATTTAACTTGTTCTAACAATTGAAAAACATTCATTCTAGATCCATTTAATGCATGGGTAATTGAACTTCAAAACACTTAAATTTTTATTTCTAAACATTTTAAAAATATGTAGATTAAGATGAATGAAGTGAATCATTTAATATTTTTGTATATTACACACTTTTATAAAGGACATAATTAGCTTAGTTATGCCCTGGGAGTATTATGTGTGGTGTGTATAATAAAAAGCTTAATTATGTCTGAGAGTATTATATATATATATATATATATATATATATATATATATATATATATATATATATATATATATATATATATATATAATATATATATATATATATATAGTGAGTTGATCCCCTAAGAACGGTTCTCACGAATTCATGTGAGAACTTTCACGTGAGCCGTCGGATCTGATAGAGATCTAGTTTTATTTGATTTGATCTATCAGATCCGACGACCCACGTGAAAGTTCTCACAGAAATCCGTGAGAACCGTTCTTAAAGGATCAGCTCCCTATATATATATATATATATATATATATATATATAATATATATATATATATATATATATATTATATATATATATATATAATGAAAATTATTATATGCATGCTATTCATCTACCCATTTCCCCTAAACCACGTCTGAGCTACAAATATATCAAATTTAGCTAAAGTTCTAAGATCATCACCTATTAACATTCTAGAAAGCACATGTGTAACGCCCCGCGATCCGGAGGGTACGGGGACGTCACTGCGACGTACATACGCAGGTCAGAAGTAACCTCACGTATATACGCTAAGCATCAGTACAAGCAAGAATCAGAGTACGACAAACGTAGCGTCCATTCATATGCCAACATAAGACGTACAAAGTACAAGGTTATCACAGATTGTGACATACATTTACATATCACATGCGTCATATATCACAGCCAAACACAAAAGTACGATTTACAATATAATTACAATATGCTCACGAGTTGAAAGGGGATCCCGCGAGCTCAAAAGGAAGGTCAGGTACAACAGAAACCGAGACTAGTCAGCCTGCTCGGAAAGGAAAGCCTGGTCCTCCACAGAAGGCTCCACCTCGATCCAAGGTTCGGAACCTGAACGTACAAATTCAAGGGAGTCAGGACCTCCCAAACAAGTGATCATGCTACAGCCGAGTGGCATAAGAATAAGAATATGAGAGTTGATGCAACATCATGAGTAACCAGCCAGTAAGTAACAGAAGCACAATATATTATAAACGAAAGGCATTGTATAAGCTCAGGTTACGACCTCATGAGACTAGTACTTCGAGGGAATAATCCAAACAAGGAAACCCTCATCTATATACCTTTATCTCATGTCACCGTAATCCAAGCGCATACAACACCCACAATTAGCGTCTTTTATCATTATTATCATTATTATTGCTCGTCCTACCCTGATATCTAGCTATGTGAACTAGCGTCCCAGCACACATAGATCCATATCCGAGTAAGGCAAGGTTGTTATTGGAAACCAGCGGGGTATCAACGAACTATGTTTACAGTGGGTCCCGTGCATACCCGGGACTACGGCCCAGGATGTTCCGTTGCTTGGTGGACGGAACCTGCCGCTAGGCTAACAGGAGGGACTTATTGTATGCCCTTATCATGATGGTACCAGGAATGAGGGAGCCAGCACTCCCCTCGGTCACCTGGAGGCCCACAGGTCAGACCGGAAATTTAGTTGCACAACATACCTAATACCACTGTAAACACGAACACATATTGATAGCCGCATGTTTCCCCCGACCCAATGTAAGTTGTCTCATTTTATGAATATTAGATAATTATCAAATTTCGGGAATGAGCGGGAACACGTCAGGAATACAGGTATATCAGGAGTACTGGTTCGTACTATCATGTAATCAAGTTTGTAAATCATGAAGTCCGGTTATCATTCCCGTTACAATGATAATTATAGGAGTCAGGGGGATCATGCCTTATGTTAATAGATAGCATGATAAGAGGTGATATTCATCAAGTGACAAGTCTTGCAAATAGCGATATATAATAAATGACCCAAAGATAATGTTCATAATCAAAGAAGTAATTAACCATAACAATAAATCAAGATTTGTCGACTAGGGAGAGAAATTAGTCGACTAAGGAAAGGAAAGTGGTGCGTTTTCAGGAAAGGAAAGTGGTGCGTTTCAAGAAAGGAAAGTGGTGCGTTTCAGAAAAGGAAAGTGGGCGTTTTCAGGAAAGGAAAGTGGTGCGTTTCAAGAAAGGAAAGTGGTGCGTTTCAGAAAAGGAAAGTGGTGCGTTTTCAGGAAAGGAAAGTGGTGCGTTTCAAGAAAGGAAAGTGGTGCGTTTCAGAAAAGGAAAGTGGTGCGTTTTCAGGAAAGGAAAGTGGTGCGTTTCAAGTGGTGCGTTTCAGAAAAGGAAAGTGGTGCGTTTCAAGAAAGGAAAGTGGTGCGTTTTCAGAAAGGAAAGTGGTGCGTTTCAAGAAAGGAAAGTGGTGCGTTTTTAAACAAATATGAAATAATATCCAAGTCTTGGCGAGTAGAATTACTCGCCTAAGGTGCGTCCGACGCAGAGAAACTCAGTCCCAATCCAAAGGAGGGTACTGGTCCTCACAAGTTGATGGAGAGGGGTTGTGGTTGCTTGGAGAAGATGGAGGTGCAAGTCTAGTTCACCATGCAAAAACGGGATCTTGCAAACGTTGTTGCGGGGGACGAAACTATAGTCCGCCGGAAAGAGGTTGACGAGGGGGTGAAGATGGTATGCTCGGTGGAGGCTACGGTGGTGCGGGTGGTGGTGGAAATGGTGGTGAAGTCTTTTTGGTGAAGATGGGTTCTTTGAAGTCTCTTGGTGAAAGGAGGTTGAAGAAGGTGGTGTTTGTGATTGGAAATGGAGGAGGAGATGGAGGAGAATGAGGTAGAGAGATTTGTGGTGGTGAAATTGGATTTGGTGGGTGGTGGTAATGGCCGGCCAAGGAGCTTGGGGGTTGGGTTTGCTGTTGGAGCTTGCTGGAAACAAGAAGGTGAAAGAAAATGAAAGAGAGAGAAGATAGGAGTGCATATATATAGAAGGAGAAAAATAATATAATAAGTGCCATCCTCACTTCCTTATCAAAGAAAGCTGCGTTTAGGCAAAAAGGGGCCAAACGCGGAATTTAATGGCTGCGTCCAGAAGAAAATGCAAGGAGGCTGCGTTTCAGAGAAAAGGACAAAGGCATGGGTGATTGGACTTAAGTTGAATTTGCCCATAAGCATTAAATGCAGCAAGGGAAGGGTCTCCGCATTAATGATGGATCCAGTTGGCCAAAACTCGCGTTTGAAGAAGGAGAGAGAAAAATGGAAAAGAGAAGAGTGAAGTAGTTGGATAAATTCCCGGTATCTGGGAAAATACCGAGATTTCCGGAAAAGTCCAAAAATTAAAGTGTCTCGGAAAGCTCTCCAAAATTTACAAAAATCATAAATATTATGAAATGGCTTTTGGTGAAATCGATTTTCAGAAATTCAGTCCCATTTTTAAAATAAAAATCCTGGAATATACTGGGATCGGTGTCTACACCGGGTAGGCTGAATTTTCGATAAAATCTGAAAATCCCCAGAAAATGCCCAAAGGAAGAAAACATAATTCTAAGAAGGAATGTGAAAGCAGAATCCGGAAATTTGGTTCCAATAGCAAATTAAAATTCCTGGAATCAACCAGTGATACTGGCCGACACCGGTTTTGAAGATCTATAATTTAATTCCGAAAAATTCCAGAAAATCATGAAAAATCTAGAATATTAAAAGATAATATTTGAAACTAAAATTAGTCAAATCTGAATACCAAACAGATCAAATCATGCAGTACTGCTATATGAGTAAGTATTTAAATAGCAGAAAATAAATAATAATAATAAAATGCACCAAAAATCAGGATACGTAACTGTGCACGTATACCGAGGATGGGGTGTTACAATCTATCCACCTTACAAAAAATTTCGTCCTCGAAATTTCAGGAAGGGAAGATGACGGTAGAGAGAATAGGAAGAAAGGGTTTTACCAACTAAGTTGTAAATAGATGGGGGTAACGCTCACGAATAATGTCCTCCCGTTCCCATGTGGCCTCTCCTGGTGCATGCCTATTCCAAGAAACCAATACTAATGGTATTGCCTTATTCTTCAATGTCTTGACACTTCTGTCCAGGATGGCCATTGGTTGCTCTTTATAAGACAGATCTGATTGTAGTTCCAGTTCGGAGTGATCCAGAATGTGACTCTCATCCTTGACATACCTCCTCAACTGTGATACATGGAATACATTGTGCACTCCTTCCAAAGATGGTGGTAATGCCAATCGGTAAGCCACATCTCCCACACGATCCAAAATTTCGAATGGGCCGATGTATCTCGGACTGAGTTTCCCACGTGTACCGAACCGGATTACCCCTTTGGTGGGTGATATCTTCAAGAACACATGATCACCTGTTCTAAATTCCAACGTCCTTCTACTTGTGTCTGCCCAACTCTTTTGTCGGCTCTGTGCTGCTCGGAGATGATCTCTGATGATTCGGACTTTATCTGTTGTCTGAACTAGTATATCTGGTCCCATAAGTCTCCTTTCGCCGACTTCGTCCCAACATATCGGCGACCTGCATTTTCTGCCATACAACGCCTCAAATGGTGCCATCTTGATACTAGCCTGATAGCTGTTGTTATAGGAGAACTCTACCAAATGAATATAGTCTTCCCATGACCCTTTAAATTCTATCATGCAGGCTCGTAACATGTCTTCAAGGATTTGAATAGTCCGTTCTGATTGTCCGTCTGTCTGGGGGTGGTATGAAGTACTGAATTTCAGACGAGTCCCTAAATTTTCTTGGAGACTTTCCCAGAAATGTGATCGGAATCTCGTGTCTCTATCTGACACGATGCTAACTGGAACTCCATGTAGACGAACAATTTCTTTCATATATTTATCTGCAAGAACTTCTGTTGACTGACCTACTCTGAAAGGTAGGAAGTGAGCTGCTTTTGTGAGGCGGTCAACGATCACCCATACGGCATTATTACCCTTTGGACTGCGGGGTAGAGCTGTAACAAAATCCATGGTGATATGCTCCCATTTCCATTCGGGTATTGGTAAGGGCTGAAGAAGTCCAGCTGTTCTCTGGTGTTCTATCTTTACCTGCTGGCAAACTAAGCACTTGGCCACATGCTGAGCTATCTCCCTCTTCATAGCATTCCACCAAAACTGCTGTTTCAAGTCTTGATACATCTTATTTCCTCCTGGGTGTATGGAATAAGCCGAACTATGTGCTTCTGCCAAAATTTTCTGTCGGACTTCTCCTTGGGGAACACAAATTCTGTTACCAAAATATAAGGCATTATCCGAATGTATACGGAGGTCAGTTCTCAATCCAGCTTCTATCTGAGCTATGAATTTCTGTAATCTGGGGTCTTCTTTTTGAGCTTCTTTTATCTCATTCATCAGGGTTGACTGGATCTGAAAGGTCATCAACTGTCCTGTTTTATCAATCCCTTGTACTATCATTAAGTCCAGTTTCATGATGTCCCGAATTAACTCCTTCTGATGCGTAAGTTGTACTAGCATTTTATTTTCTGGCTTCCTGCTCAATGCATCTGGTACTGTGTTGACTCTGCCCGGATGATACTGTAAGTCTATATCATAATCTGCCATTAATTCAAGCCACCGTCTCTGTCTCATGTTTAATTCTTTCTGCGTGAAAATATACTTTAGACTCTTGTGATCAGTGTAGATTAGCACCTTGTCTCCCAGAAGATAATGTCTCCAGATCTTCAATGCAAATATTACCGCCGCCAGTTCTAAGTCATGGGTTGGGTAATTCCTCTCATGTGGTTTCAATTGCCTAGATGCATAAGCTATGACATGACCATGCTGCATTAATACACATCCTAGGCCTTTCCCGGATGCATCGCTGTATATAACCATCCCTCCTCTTCCTGAGGGAGTCTTCAAAACTGGAGCTGTAATGAGTCTCTCCTTTAATTGCTCAAACGCTGCAGCACATTCCTCGGTCCATATATATTTTTCTCCTTTCCGGGTGAGCTTTGTTAACGGGGCTGCAATCTTAGAAAAATCCTGGACAAAGCGCCTATAATATCCGGCTAGTCCAATAAAACTCTTAATTTCTGTTACTGTCCTTGGAATTGGCCAGTCTTTTACTGCCTGAATTTTACTGGGGTCTACTGAAATTCCTTCTTCTGAAATTATGTGTCCAAGGAAGGCCACACTATTTAACCAGAATTCACACTTGCTTTGCTTAGCATGAAGTTGTTCCTGTTGGAGAGTCTGTAATACTAATCTCAAGTGGTCTGCATGTTCCCTGTCGTTCTTCGAGTAAATCAAGATGTCGTCTATGAAAACAACCACAAATTAATCCAAATATGATGAGAACACTCTGTTCATCAAATCCATGAAAACTGCAGGGGCATTGGTGACTCCGAAGGGCATAACTAGAAACTCATAATGGCCATAACGGGTCCTGAATGCTGTCTTGGGAACATCTTCTTTCTTTACCTTTAGCTGATGATAACCTGATTGCAAATCCAACTTTGAAAATACACGAGCTCCATGAAGCTGATCAAACAGATCATCAATTCTTGGTAAGGGGTACTTATTCTTGATGGTAACTTTGTTCAATTCTCTATAGTCTATACATAACCGTTTACCACCGTCCTTCTTGTTGGCCAATAGCACTGGAGCTCCCCATGGTGAAGCACTTGGTCTAATCAATCCTTTGTCAGAGTATTCTTGTAGCTGTTTCTTTAAAATCTCCAACTCTGTGGGTGCCATCCTATATGGAGCTTTGGATATCAGAACTGTACCTGGAAGGGTATCAATAGAGAACTCAATTACCCTATCAGGTGGAAGTCCTGAGATCTCCTTAAATACTTCTGGAAACTCATTCCAAACTGGCACCAACTTCTTCTGGATCTCACCAGCAGTCATCTGTGCTTTTCCTTTGGCAGGTTTGAGTTCTCCTTCAAATTGGAACTCAGGCTGAAGCGGTATTCTGAAAATAACTTTCTTGCTTCGGCAATCAATGACCGCATGGTATTTACTGAGCCAAGTCATGCCTAAGATTACGTCGTACCCTTTAGTATCTAGTACGAGCATATCCATGGCCAAGGTCCTGTTACAGAGTTCTACAGGGCAATCAATACAAACCTTAGTAGATACGACTACTCCATTCCCTGTACTAATCTCCCATTGGTGGTCTAAAGTTCGAACAGGTATATAATGCAAGGCAACAAAACGATCAGATATGTAACAATGAGATGCACCCGAATCAAAGAGGGCAAGAACGGGCTTCGAGTGTACCCTGATCTTACCTGTTACCACTTCTCCAGAAGTTTCGGCCTCTTCCGCTGTCAGGTTGTAGGCTCGTCCTCTTCCACGACCTGCTGCAGCTCTAACTCCCCTCTGGACTGGGCGGATAACTTGCTGTGGGGGAGGGGGAAGGGCCCTCCTAACCATTGGTCCTTGGTTCCTCTGTCCATCTGGCCCTGGAAGTGCTGGTAATGCAGGGTTGACCATTCCCATTCTTTTGTGGGGGCAGACTTCTACTGAATGATCACGGGAACCACATGCCAGGCATAACCCATTTGCCCTACGGCAATTCTGTTGAGTATGACCCGGTTTCTGGCAATAGTTACAAACGGGAAATGGTTGGGTTGTCTGAAAGGGGGCTCGCCGAAATGGTCGTCTCATTGGCGGAACCCTCGCTGCTCTGTATGGACCTCCTCTCCCTGCTGGTGGAAATGGCCTCTTCATGGCCTGGTTCCTTATCATGTTAGATTTCCCTTTCTCCAGACCTCGCTCCACCTCTCGAGCTATGGTGAGGACTTGGGAATACGTTTTCAGCTGCTGGGGCATCAAGAGAATTTGAATGTCCATTCGCAAACCCTGTTGGAATCTACTCGCCCGCTTTTCTTCATCAGCCACCATATATGGAGCGAAGCGGCTCAGCCTCAAGAACTCAGCGGCATACTCATCTACTGACCGGTTCCATTGCTGAAGTCGGATGAACTGCTCTTCCATCTCTTTCTGAGCAGTGGCAGGGAAAAATCTACTATAGAAGCTTTGAGAAAACTGGTCCCACGAGACAGGTTTCTCCAGTCTTGCTTCCTCAGCTAGCCACCAGGTCCTGGCTACATCCTTTAATTGAATCTTGGCGACCTCCACTTGGTTTTCTTTTGGGACCCGGGCTGCGTTCAACAGATCTGTGGTGTCAATCAGCCATTGCTCAGCCTCTAGTGGTCTCTCTTCTCCGGTGAATATCGCCGGTTGCAATCGCCTAAAGTCTGATACATTCCCCGGCCTTGTTCCTTGGGAGTTACTAACTCTTGCCGAAGGAGTTCCGTCTGCTGTTGCTGATTTTCCATCATAGTCTGGATAACCCTTAGAATCTCAACATTCTCTCCCGCGGGTCCATTTGATGCTTGCCCGGAGTTGCTACGACCCGTCCTTCTATCCATACTTATGTTGGTAAAAAGGAGACTGGAAACTGGAAAGATGGAAGGATTTTAGGACACAAGGAAAGGAATCAAGAAGGGCAAGATAACTTGTACATTGTAGTTGGCAATGGCAAATTCCATTAATTTGCCACTTGTTTGTACTATAGGTGTGAGAGCCTAGGCTCTGATACCAACCTGTAACGCCCCGCGATCCGGAGGGTACGGGGACGTCACTGCGACGTACATACGCAGGTCAGAAGTAACCTCACGTATATACGCTAAGCATCAGTACAAGCAAGAATCAGAGTACGACAAACGTAGCGTCCATTCATATGCCAACATAAGACGTACAAAGTACAAGGTTATCACAGATTGTGACATACATTTACATATCACATGCGTCATATATCACAGCCAAACACAAAAGTACGATTTACAATATAATTACAATATGCTCACGAGTTGAAAGGGGATCCCGCGAGCTCAAAAGGAAGGTCAGGTACAACAGAAACCGAGACAGTCAGCCTGCTCGGAAAGGAAAGCCTGGTCCTCCACAGAAGGCTCCACCTCGATCCAAGGTTCGGAACCTGAACGTACAAATTCAAGGGAGTCAGGACCTCCCAAACAAGTGATCATGCTACAGCCGAGTGGCATAAGAATAAGAATATGAGAGTTGATGCAACATCATGAGTAACCAGCCAGTAAGTAACAGAAGCACAATATATTATAAACGAAAGGCATTGTATAAGCTCAGGTTACGACCTCATGAGACTAGTACTTCGAGGGAATAATCCAAACAAGGAAACCCTCATCTATATACCTTTATCTCATGTCACCGTAATCCAAGCGCATACAACACCCACAATTAGCGTCTTTTATCATTATTATCATTATTATTGCTCGTCCTACCCTGATATCTAGCTATGTGAACTAGCGTCCCAGCACACATAGATCCATATCCGAGTAAGGCAAGGTTGTTATTGGAAACCAGCGGGGGTATCAACGAACTATGTTTACAGTGGGTCCCGTGCATACCCGGGACTACGGCCCAGGATGTTCCGTTGCTTGGTGGACGGAACCTGCCGCTAGGCTAACAGGAGGGACTTATTGTATGCCCTTATCATGATGGTACCAGGAATGAGGGAGCCAGCACTCCCCTCGGTCACCTGGAGGCCCACAGGTCAGACCGGAAATTTAGTTGCACAACATACCTAATACCACTGTAAACACGAACACATATTGATAGCCGCATGTTTCCCCCGACCCAATGTAAGTTGTCTCATTTTATGAATATTAGATAATTATCAAATTTCGGGAATGAGCGGGAACACGTCAGGAATACAGGTATATCAGGAGTACTGGTTCGTACTATCATGTAATCAAGTTTGTAAATCATGAAGTCCGGTTATCATTCCCGTTACAATGATAATTATAGGAGTCAGGGGGATCATGCCTTATGTTAATAGATAGCATGATAAGAGGTGATATTCATCAAGTGACAAGTCTTGCAAATAGCGATATATAATAAATGACCCAAAGATAATGTTCATAATCAAAGAAGTAATTAACCATAACAATAAATCAAGATTTGTCGACTAGGGAGAGAAATTAGTCGACTAAGGAAAGGAAAGTGGTGCGTTTTCAGGAAAGGAAAGTGGTGCGTTTCAAGAAAGGAAAGTGGTGCGTTTCAGAAAAGGAAAGTGGTGCGTTTTCAGGAAAGGAAAGTGGTGCGTTTCAAGAAAGGAAAGTGGTGTGTTTCAGAAAAGGAAAGTGGTGCGTTTTCAGGAAAGGAAAGTGGTGCGTTTCAAGAAAGGAAAGTGGTGCGTTTCAGAAAAGGAAAGTGGTGCGTTTTCAGGAAAGGAAAGTGGTGCGTTTCAAGTGGTGCGTTTCAGAAAAGGAAAGTGGTGCGTTTCAAGAAAGGAAAGTGGTGCGTTTTCAGGAAAGGAAAGTGGTGCGTTTCAAGAAAGGAAAGTGGTGCGTTTTTAAACAAATATGAAATAATATCCAAGTCTTGGCGAGTAGAATTACTCGCCTAAGGTGCGTCCGACGCAGAGAAACTCAGTCCCAATCCAAAGGAGGGTACTGGTCCTCACAAGTTGATGGAGAGGGGTTGTGGTTGCTTGGAGAAGATGGAGGTGCAAGTCTAGTTCACCATGCAAAAACGGGATCTTGCAAACGTTGTTGCGGGGGACGAAACTATAGTCCGCCGGAAAGAGGTTGACGAGGGGGTGAAGATGGTATGCTCGGTGGAGGCTACGGTGGTGCGGGTGGTGGTGGAAATGGTGGTGAAGTCTTTTTGGTGAAGATGGGTTCTTTGAAGTCTCTTGGTGAAAGGAGGTTGAAGAAGGTGGTGTTTGTGATTGGAAATGGAGGAGGAGATGGAGGAGAATGAGGTAGAGAGATTTGTGGTGGTGAAATTGGATTTGGTGGGTGGTGGTAATGGCCGGCCAAGGAGCTTGGGGGTTGGGTTTGCTGTTGGAGCTTGCTGGAAACAAGAAGGTGAAAGAAAATGAAAGAGAGAGAAGATAGGAGTGCATATATATAGAAGGAGAAAAATAATATAATAAGTGCCATCCTCACTTCCTTATCAAAGAAAGCTGCGTTTAGGCAAAAAGGGGCCAAACGCGGAATTTAATGGCTGCGTCCAGAAGAAAATGCAAGGAGGCTGCGTTTCAGAGAAAAGGACAAAGGCATGGGTGATTGGACTTAAGTTGAATTTGCCCATAAGCATTAAATGCAGCAAGGGAAGGGTCTCCGCATTAATGATGGATCCAGTTGGCCAAAACTCGCGTTTGAAGAAGGAGAGAGAAAAATGGAAAAAGAGAAGAGTGAAGTAGTTGGATAAATTCCCGGTATCTGGGAAAATACCGAGATTTCCGGAAAAGTCCAAAAATTAAAGTGTCTCGGAAAGCTCTCCAAAAATTTACAAAAATCATAAATATTATGAAATGGCTTTTGGTGAAATCGATTTTCAGAAATTCAGTCCCATTTTTAAAATAAAAATCCTGGAATATACTGGGATCGGTGTCTACACCGGGTAGGCTGAATTTTCGATAAAATCTGAAAATCCCCAGAAAATGCCCAAAGGAAGAAAACATAATTCTAAGAAGGAATGTGAAAGCAGAATCCGGAAATTTGGTTCCAATAGCAAATTAAAATTCCTGGAATCAACCAGTGATACTGGCCGACACCGGTTTTGAAGATCTATAATTTAATTCCGAAAAATTCCAGAAAATCATGAAAAATCTAGAATATTAAAAGATAATATTTGAAACTAAAATTAGTCAAATCTGAATACCAAACAGATCAAATCATGCAGTACTGCTATATGAGTAAGTATTTAAATAGCAGAAAATAAATAATAATAATAAAATGCACCAAAAATCAGGATACGTAACTGTGCACGTATACCGAGGATGGGGTGTTACAACATGCCTGAAGATGCATGGAAGTTATTTCTTGGATTATTTACACAATTCACTCCTCTTTATTTAAATTCAAGTATTTAATTAAAACAATATTATTTTTGTTTGCCCTTTAACTGAAAATTTCATTTTATAGATACTTGGGTTTGAACTCATATAAATACTTTAAGAAGAAATCATAATTTTTATTAACTATCTTACTTCAAAAAAAATTAATTGCATAACCTTCATTTTTTAAGTTATTAAAATAATTATTTGCTGACGTTGTATGACACTTTATGGTCTTTCTTTTTTTGTTTTCCCTTCTAATTTTGTTTTTGAAGAAAGGCCTTTAAGCTAACACTTTATATCCTTAGAGCGTAAGAAGCAAATAAGGAAAAAAATATTAATGTTTGGCTAGTTGTTAACTTTTTGCTACGATTAGTTGTGACATTAAAAGCTATTTGATCTGCTGCAATAATTTACAATATATCTACGATATATGTTATAAGAAATTAACTCTGATTTTATCATTTTATTTGCTTCTATCTAGATTGTTGTGTATACTTTCTCAAAACTAAAATAACTATTTATTTGACGTTCCACAACATTTATTGTTACAATAATGTATTGTGGGAAATTTGAGAAATAAAATGTGACAATATGATAAGATGATGTGTTTTTATATTAAAAGTCACTCGAACATTTGTTGTAGTTTTTTTATGCTACTTCATTCATAATTTTTCATTCTCAATTCCCTATTCTATATGAAATATAAAAAAAATACAACTACATCATTTATTGTACATTTGTCTCATTAAAATATAAAATTTAGAGAGCGAGCTGTAATACTTGTTGTAGCTTAAATATTATAACTAAATATCCATAATTAGAGCTAGCAAATCCAGTTATTTTCCTTCATTTTTTTCAAGACATCAAATCTCATTTGCATAAATGATATTTTTCATTTGTCTAGAAGAGGTGAAAACTCAAGTAAATACGAGAGATATTACGCAAACCCCGACCCCCCTACACACACACACAACACACACACACACAAAAAGAACTATTTTATGAATTAAGAAACAAGATAGTGCTTCAAATATTAATGTCACTATATGATTATGCACTTTCAAACTGCTTGAAATCAGCAATATGTATCTCTTAAGGTCTTTCTGTTGTAACAAATCAGCACTCTAACACCAATTGTTATCTCGGTATTGATGTTGGCGGCACTAGGCAATATGATGTTACTTGCAAAAAGAAAACTGTTGTAAAGTAAATTAGCAATACTGAGACAAAAAAAATAAGAAATAACACGAGAATTTAACCTGCTTTGACCCAAACTTACCCTCGTCCACGGAGAGAGAACTTGAGAGAGATTTATTAATAAACTTGATATAAAGAGATCTAGTCTTCTTCTTGATCCCACAAGAGTATTCACCTTCCCCTTAAATCTAGACCTAGATTATAAGAGTATACCTTCTCTCTATGCACCTCTCTTTCTTGGTTCCTCTCATCTCCTTTACTTGAAATTTATTTACAATACTAGGTACAACATTTATTTATAAGATTTTATAATTTCTATTTGGATTATAAGATGATCTTGGGGATTGGATGCTTCAAGAATCTTGATCAATCCTTTTCGGAGTTGATTTTCTTGATCTAGAAGAATTATAAATATTTCAATCTTTAAAAATAAATCTTCATTGAATAGAACCTGAATCCTGTCCGTACTCTTCTACAAAAGAAAACTCATAAGTGCCTAAAAAATAAACTACTCCATCTTGATTTGCTTTTTCTGCTTCAAGCTATGGTCTTCTCCAACTCAATTGAATTTTCTTGGACCATCATCTCTTCTTGAAAATAAGGCAAAATCTTAATAATCTCCATTTTGACTTGCTTTTTAAGTCTTTAGTAAAAACACCTTGAGATTTTAGAGTACTACCTTTATTCTTCTCTTGGTTGTAACCAATTCGTGAGGCCTTTAACTCTTGTCTCCTCTCCTTGGTGTCTTTGACGGATTTACCGCAATGGCTTGGATCGCTTCGGGCCTTATCCGAATGCACCCTTTCTCTTTCCCGCAACACTTTAACTCGGTTCATGTCCCGTTGTAATCTTCCTTGAAGCTCTACCTCATGATGATCTCCTTTTCAAACTTATCCTTGAAACTCCACCTCAAACTAAGTTTTCTTTCTTGTATAATCCTCCACACTTCTCTCCTTCCAAGATTATCCTATCCCATTGGCTAACTGTGATGACGTTTTTTTTGCACTTGGATCTAGCATTCTTCTTCGTTGAGCACCCTTATGATATTAGATTGTACCATCACTCGGGGATATACCAGACCGCCTCCAGGGCATGCACCGTCTCATCTCTTTCTGTAATCTTAATTATTCCAGTGCCAATAACCTCGCAAGTCAAGCCATCAACTATCTTGACAATCCCTTCCTCTTGTGCAACTAAAGAGTTGTTTAACGGCTCTTTCTGAGAACATACATGAACTATACTACTTGTAACCCCCTGCTCCCTGATGTACGCATCACAGTATAAGTACTCGATATAGCATATAAAATTGATTTAACCTTTCTACTAGTCAGATTCAGCCAGTTTCAGTTTCAAATATCATTTTCTAATATTTTAAATTTTTTAGAATTTTCTGGAACTTTCTTGATTATTTTGGAAAATCTCCGTAGTCGGTGTCAACTGATACCGATAATCGGCTCTATAATTTTTAAATCACAAACGGAGTAGACTTTGGGAATTAGCTTTCACCTTGTGTCTTCGAATCATATTATCTACGTTATGATATTTTTGAAAATTTTTCTGAATTTATCAAAAATCGAGCTAAACTGGTATTACCAGTATTGACGATATGTTCTACGATTTTTAACTTACAAACCGGATAATATTTCTAGAATCCGATTTCACATTACTCCTCAGCAGAATATTTGCTATTTTTCATAATTTTTGGGACTGTTTGAAAATAGTCAAATTTGAACTCATCAAAATAATATTAAATTTTTTTCTATTTCTTTTTCTATTTCTTTTTCTTCTTTCTTCTTCTCCACTCTTCTCCACCGCCTCTTCCCACCGACTTAACCCAACTACTTCCCCTCTTTAAATCCCCCATCTCATTCTCTCTTTCCCCATCTATTTTCTCTCTAATTCTCACATCTATTCTCTCTCACACACAAACTCTCTCTATTTCTTCTCTCTCTCCCTCTCACTGTTCCAGGCCGGGGGTGGGTCTGACCCACGCCTACGGCCAGGCGCGCCGCCACGCCCCCCACCAGGCGCCACCTCCTCCTCTTCTTCTTCTTCTCCTTCTTCTTCTACTGTAAAACTCCCTCCCCCTCTTCCCCGATTCCTCTCTCCCCATCTCTCCTCACCCTCTCTCTCGGCCTGTACCACCGCGGAGCCGCCGGCGGGCCCCATCACCGCCGGCCAGCTGCGCTGGCCGGCCACAGCACCACTGCAGCGGTAGCGAGCGCTGCCGTCGCTGTTGCTGTATGAAGTTGGGTTTGGGTGTAAACCCGAACCCTATAACCCTTTTGGGTTGGTACCCATTAACCCAAAGTACCCAATATCCATTTAACTTAAGTTATGGGTTTGGGTATTGGATCCAAACCTGACCCATTATCTTACCAAACCCGCATCCAAAACCCAATAAAGGTAATATTACAGAAAACTCCCTTCTACTTTTTATTAATTACATTTGAGATATTTTTTTACATATTTAACTCATTTCTATTACTCTTAGTGATCGGGCGATATCTGGAGCATCCGGTGTCCGATCTGAACGATTCTGAAATCGTTATGATCGTGGGAAAGAGAGCTATCTTCCCATGGCCAGTTTGTGAGTATTTTTCTTTTATAAATTATAGTTATCCTATTTAATTAAATTGATTGATTGCTTTAACCAATAAGTCATGTTTATCAGTCCATCACTGTAACTATTATATAAATCATAATTCTTAGAGTATCACTGTAAATAGAATTAAATAGAATTCTTGGTTTATTATAAAATATAGATGACTTATTTAAATATCGGGATTCATAAGTTAAGAATTTTACTAAGTAAATTAACTAATAAGTTGATAATTTAAATAAATAAATATATGTAATAATATTGTGATCTTGATCATATTAATAATATTGTAATAATTATTACAAATAGAGATATATGGTATGATCACCATTAATAGACCACACTGAACACCAGTCCTACATGCACTCGTGTTATCGTTACACGAACATTCTAGTACATTGGACATTGCATTTAGGATAATTACCGATTATACTAGATACTGTTATTTTATGTACAAGTGTCACTGTTACGCAGACACTGATACACATGATACTATTATAGCATGTTCATGAATCACTGATATATGTATATGATATTAACGTACCATAACTCTTTCTTATTGTCCCACCGATATATAGATACACCAGCTCACTGGACACCGACATAATATGTTGGTACCATCATTACAATGGATGCTTGATACACAGTTATATCATGTTCATACATCACTGTTATATATGTTCACCGGTAAACATGCATTGCTTGTTTTTATATTCTTGTCATATAGATCACCGTTCATATTGCATATATTATTGTTGCATGTATCTTCCTGTATTACCGTTACATAAATATTTCCGTTACTGATATTGATATTCCCGTTATTGGATACATGAGCTGTTTATATGCGATGTGTGGCATCCCACATCTACCGTTTTCTGTTTCCCGTTATCCTATTTTATGCTATTAACAAAGCGCATGTCCTATTATCGTATTATTTGTACCATGCACTGTTCTAACACTTGATATACTGTTTAGTTCATACTTGTATTCTGGTACACCAGCTATTAGCACAGTCACGCCAGCGTCCGGCAGAACATGTGTGGAACTAAGTGCCACACGGAGCAAAGTGTCACATCACACCTATCCGTGGTGGGGTCACCTCTTGAATCCGTGGGGGCTACCTCTAGAATCCTCACTCCGTCTGGTGTTGGGTGACGAGGATGTCTCCGGTGTTCTTATTATTGATATTGTTACTGACCAGACTCAATATTCTTGTTATATATGGTATTCCCGTTATACGTACGGTCATGCTGGCGTCCGGCACATGGTGTGTGGAATAAAGTGCCACACGGAACAAAGTGCCACACCACAGACATGGTGGGGGCCACCTCTTGAATCCGTGGGGGCCACCTCTAGAATCCCACAACGCGGGGTGTTAGCATGATGGAGGCATCCTCTGTGCACTTACTATTCAGATTCAGTACATGATACATTTAATAACCCAACAATAGTGATGTCAGCAATACTTGTCATTTGGTCACTCTCTCGTTTGGATAATAGTACCCGTATGCCATGTCCGGATGGGTTCGACTAGAGTGCGGGATCCAGTATGGACTACTAGTCGTATGGAATACTGAAAGAGATTGATTAAATTATTAGGTGGTACAGATTATAAATCACCTGACATGCTCGACACTATATATTATTGTCCCTTTCTATTTGTTATTCTTCCTGATATGTTATCCACAATCATGTCACCTGTATACCTTATTACACTTCTTGATATTTGTTACACTGTCATATATATTACATATATTCTGTTGTATGTATACATTGCAGACTTCATTACTGTATATGCACAATATAGTAGTATCATTTGTAAGTACACCTAGAGGGGGGTGAATAGGTGTACGGCTAATCTAATGAACAAAATGCGAAAATTAAAACTTAAATGCAACACACTTAATGTAACCAACGAGTGTAGCCGAATTCCGGTGAAGGGCTCTGGACTAACTCCTCTTGATTCCTCTGAATAAGAGTTGAGGTGCTATATGAAGCTCTCGTGGTTAGACACAAGTGAGGCACACAAACAATCACAACCAAGCATATAAGTATGATATGACAATATGAATCAAGACAAGGCACAATATAAGAGAGAGTTAGAGTCAATGGATCAAACGCAAACACCGAGATTTATTTCGAGGTTCGAGCACCCAGCTCTACGTCCCCGCCTTCATACAAAAGGATTTTCACTAACTCGTCCACACAAGACTCCCACACAGGGAACCTCCACTAAGGATTTGGGGCAATTACAATTTGGAGTACACAACTCCTCTCTTTACAAACACAACCTCTATACTTAGAGGCTAGGCACAAAGCCAACACAAATTAACCTCACAACTGAGGGATAGGTACAAAATCAAACAACCAATCAACCTCTCACTAGAGGGATAGGGCACAAAGCCACCACTCCAATAATCAATCTCTACATAAGAGGGATAACACAAAGTAGGAGGGTTTACAACTTAGTGATCAAAAGACCACAAACTAATCTCTTTTCCCACAAAACAAAGATCCTATAGAGAGGATAGAATGATAAGCTCAAGTGTGAGAAATAAAGAGTTTGAAAATAAAAAAAAACAAAGAAAAACTCTAGGGAAAAACTCTAGATAGAAATGTAAATGAAGATCAAATCAATTCCCAAAGAATTTTCTTTTCAATGATTTTCCAACCTTTAAAAAAATAAAGATGAAATCTTTAAAGCCAAAAACTCTTTTAAAAACTTGCTTTTAAACACTTGAGAATGGGAGATATTTAGCGCTTGAAAAACTTGTTGAAAACTAACTTCAAATGGGCTATTTATAACCCCCATAAGAATTCTGCCTGTTGACAGCTGACAAGGTCAAAAATGACCTTTCGGTCGACCGGTCGGTCGACCGACCAACGGTCAAAAATATGACCGTTGAGCCTGCCGGTCGACCGCCCGGTCGACCGTGCTAGATCCAGAGAGCAGTTGCTCTCTGGCCGGTCGACCGCTCGGTCGACCGTGCCGAGGCTCATGGTCGACCGATCGGTCGATCGCCCCCACCCGAGAGTGGGGCTGTAACACCCCGATCCGGCGGGTACGGGGACGTTACTGCGACGTATATACGCAGGTCAGAAATACCCTCACGTATATACGCTAAGTATCAGTACAGGCAAGAATCAGAGTGCGGAAGCATGTGGTGCATTATACATTCCAACAATAGAGTTCAATTACAAAGTTATCACAGGAAGTGATCCAATATTACAATAATATTACATCACCAGCAGGCGCAAATGCGAGAATACAAAGAGATGTACAAGTATGAATAGTACAAATGGAGGCTCATAGTCATAACAGGAAAACTCTAGAGCCGAATAGGGGGGCCAGGAAAGATGGGGCTCTGGACGGTCTGCTGGAGATCCATGCTACCGCTGCGTCACTCTGATCAGCAACTGGGAGAATCCACACGCTCCAAACTTCAAAACCTGTACATGAGGATCCAGAGGAGTCAGAACTCCCCGGCGAGTGGTGATGCAAAAGTCAGATGGCGAGTATGGATAAGCACATGTGTGACGATAAATCTGGATCATGAACATGAAAACCGTGTCGTAGGCACAAGCATGCAGGAGCAAGTAGATATACAGCAAGTGATATCAAGTAGGAAAGATTCATAGTATGATAAGATAAGAGCAGGGGGCAAGTAAAAGGCAGGATATGAACAAGTATAATATAATAATCATAAAACTGGAAATCTGAAGTAAAATCCGATACAAGCAAACATGGCAAGGCATACTACAGATTCATAGCTGGCATCTTTTATTATTATTATTACTCGTCTTACCCGATGTCTAGATATGTGAACTAGCGTCCCAGCACACATATATCCACATCCGAGTAAAGTAAGATTGTTATTGGAAACCAACGGGGGTATCAACGAACAATGTTTACAGTGGGTCCCATACATACCCGGGACCACGGCCCAGGATTGTTCCGTTGCTTGGTTGACGGAACCTGCCGCAAGGCGATCAGGAGGGTCTTATAGAATGCCCTTATCAAGATAGTACCAGGAAGGAGGGAGCCAGCACTCCCCTCGGTCGCCTGGAGGCCCACAGGTCAGACCGGAAGTTTTAGTTGCACAACATGCCTAGTACCACTGTAAACACGAACATATATTGATAGCCGCAAGTTTCCCCGACCCGATGCAAGTTGTTCCTTTTTATGATTTGTTATGTAATTGTCAACTTACGAGAATAGCAGGTGCAAGACATGATCAGGAGTTCAGGAGTACATGAGTACTGTAAATTCAGGTCACTGTATATATATAATACAGGATAATAAGTACAAGATTCAAGTCACTGCATGTAATGCAGGATAACAAGTATAGTATTCCCGTAAATGTGATAATCACAGGTCAAGTATTAAAATGTCCGGATGCAAGTGATAAGTCATGTCATACTAAGAAGTAAGTGTCAAGTAGCAAGTCGGGTGTCAGGTGATGACACATCTGTTGACAAGTGATACGGACAAGTGTCAAGTATTAGCATGAAGATGGTAGGTATCAAGTAATAACATGTCAAGTGTTAATATATCAAACATATACTTGTCAAGTGATAGAATAATAGTTGAACACAATCAAAGAAAGTGTTAGTTCCAAACAGCATAAATCATGAATAATACAAGTCGACCAGATGAATGAGAAAGCCAAGAGGAAAGCGAGAACACTCGCCTAAATCCTTGAAAAACATGGTGAAATCCCTGATCTCCGGAATCTAGGAAATCAACGCGTCAACGCGTTAGAAGGAAAGTGATAGAGAAAGGAGAGAGAAAGTGAGAGCTAGAGAGAGAAGTCCATGGAGGGAGAGTGTACAGGGAGAGAGAGATTGTACAGGGAGACGCGAGTTTGAGAGTGAGACGTGGGGGTCGCAGACGCGGGAGTCGCGTCGCGTAGATGCCACAACCGCGAGGTTCGAGACCCGCGTTCAAGTCAGGACACGAGGAGAACGCGAACGCGAACGTAGGTTCCGCATCACGTTAACACGAGAAGAACACGGACGCGGGCATAAGCTCCGTGTCGTGTTGACACGAGAAGGACACGGACGCGGGCATGAGCTCCGCGCCGCGTCAATACAGAAACGCGAAGGTTCGTGTTAAGGAATTGCCTAAACGCGGGGTGAACTCCGCGTCTAGAAATCAACAGAGAGAAAGAGAGACAGGGAAAGAGGGAAAGTGAGACGCAGGGAAAGGGGAGATGGGACGCAAGTTTAGGGAAAATTAACAAGGAAAGGAAAGAAAAAGGAAGGAAAAGAAATAAGGAAGGAAAGAAAGAAAAACAAAGGAAGGAAAGAAAGAAGAGAAAGGGAGGTAAGCCGACCGTGGCTTGGCCCGTGGTCGCCGGCGAAGGCCGGAGTTGGCCGGAGTTGGCCGGAGTGGGGTGGACAAGGCCCCAAAAGAGAGGGTTGGTGGTGGTGCAAGTATAATTCAAATTGTAAAAATGAGATTTTGTAAAAGGTGTTTCGGAAAGCGAAACTATAGGTCATCAGAATGAGCTCTCCGAGGGGAGGAAGATGGCACAGTCGTTGGTAGCTAAGGTGGTGTAGATGGTGGTGGGAATGGTGGAGAAGGTGGTGGTGAGAATGGTTGTTTGGTGGAAAAGAAGAGGAAGAAGATGATGATGTAGATGATATTATGGTTGTAGTTGTTGTTGGAATGGAGAATGAAATGGAGGAGAAAAAGGTGGAAGAGTTGGTGGAGTTAATGGTGGTGAAAAAAATGGAGAAAATGGGTTGTGATGGCCGGCCAAGGAGCTTGGCTGTGGGTGGCTTTCGTTGCTGTTGAAGGAGGAAGGAAGATGGAAAGAAAATAATGAAAGAGAGAGAAGGAGTGGGGGTGTAAATATATATATATATATATATATATATATATATATATATATATATATATATATATATATATATATATATATAAAGGACTAGATTATTACAACAATGCCCTTGCCAATCATCCAAAAGAGACTTGCGTCTCTTCTTAAAAAGGGGGCTGCGTCTCCTACATGATGTCCGCGTCTGGCTACTAAAGCTGGACGCGGGGATTAAAGCTGCGTCCAAAAAGGAAAACGCAAGATCACGTTAAAGAAGAGACAAAAAGGCATGGGTGATTTTAACTGGGTTGATTTCTTTGAAGAACAAAGCATTAAATGCGGAATGGAGAGAGTCTCCGCATTAATTGTTAAACCCAGAGTTGGTGGGTCTCGCGTCAGGCAAGGAGAGAGAAAAGGTAAAATATCCGGATAGAATTCCGGTATCTGGGAAAACACCGGAAACTCAGGAAAAGTCCAAAAATTAAAGTAGCTTGAAAAGCTTCCCAAAAATTTTAAAAAATAATAAATATTATATAAAGATTTTTTGTGAAATCAGTTTTTAGAAATTCAATCTCATTTTCAAAATAAAAATCCTAAAGTCAACCATCAATACCGGTCTACACCGGGTCGGCCGGATTTCGATAAAATCTGAAAAATCTCAGAAAATGCCAGAAAGGAGAAATATAATTTTAAGAAGTAATATGAAAGTAAAATCCAGAAATTTGATTCCAATTGTAAACTTAAATTCCTGGAATCAACCAGTGATACTGGCCGACACCAAATCCAGTGGAATTTCGATAAATTTAGAAAATTCTCAAAAAAAGTATTTAGATAGAAAATGTGATTTTAAGAAGTTATAGGAAAGCCATTTTTTGAATTTCAACTCCGTTTGTAAATTAAAAATCCGAGAATCGGTCCACGGTATTGGTCGACCCCGGTTTTGAAGATTTTCAACTTAATTCAGGAAAATTTCAGAAAATCACGAAAAATCTAGAATATTCGAAAATGATGTTTGAAACTGAAATCGGTCAAATCAGAATACCAGAAAGTCCAAATCGAGCAATACTCTAGGATCGGTCCCCCTGGTTCAGAGTAGGGCTGACTCCGAGTTCACGAATTCAGATCCAAGGCAAAACGATCATATAAATAACTCATAATATAAAACAAATACAGGAAGTAAATCAAAAAAAAAACAATCAGAAAATATGAATACGCAACTAAGTACGTATTCGGGGAGCATGGTGTTACACTCCATCCACCTTATAAAAATTGCGTCCTCGCATTCGATAAGGGGAAGATGAACACAGAAAGGATAGGAATGAGGATTATGCCAATCAAGATATGAATAACTGAGGGCTGTTCTCCCAGATCGACTGAACGGCTAACTCAGGGCTAAGGCATCTCTGCACTTCTGCCGTATAGATACATCCTCTGACGGTGCCATATTAACACTGATCTGCTGTCTGCTTATAAAAGAACACTGTCAGAACTTCAAAAGATTAACCCATTCTGAATAATATAAAGTGAGATAACTTGGTGAGAAAATCAATAATACTTCAATCAGACTATGAACCAAAGCTGATGAAATCCATAGAAATCCGTAGTGCTGAAATCCATAAATATAAAATCCTGCATGGCATGATGTTGTCCTTGATAAAGAGTCTGCAGTAGAATTACTAATGTGCCACATACATATTAATTCCCCGGAATAAACCAGAATACCCAAGATAAAGAAAACCCTGATAATACTGAGCATGAACCAAGAAGACCGATAATTAAGAATTTCTGCATACTGGGCGTTGCTAACTCTGAAAGACATAACCAAGAATATAGCATAACCCTGAAGAATTCTAAATATTGACTTCTGAATGATAACCCGACTGCAGATGAAACATGTAGAAGATATCTGAGCAATGCAAGATTGGTCGAATGGATCATTGACAAGGATCATGGCGATGGCTCAGATATAGCGATAAAACCATGTTCAGCGGATCCATGAAAGCACGCTAGGCAGAAGAAATCCGAGGAACGGGCTAGAGTGCTAAGCACTGAAGGAACTAGCCACGGGCAAAGCAAGCCTAGGTGAAGCTATCGCGTAACACAGCTCAGGTGTTAAGCATTAGGGTGCGGCGAAGCTATCGCTCTGCGAGGCTCGCATATGGCGAAGCTCTCACGGCGAAGCCAGCGCGTAACACAACGCTAAATGCTAAGCACCAGGGTGCAACGAAGCTCACACCCTGTTAGGTTCACGGGTGACTAGAACACGACCCTCACTTGGCGAGGCTAGCGGAGTCTATGGTCCACCAAATCAATAAAGACTGCCAGAAGTCCTGATTCTGAAATACTGTTATATACTGACACTCCTCATGTAATGATACAGTCTATCTGATTATATAAGCGATGACTAGTCCACTTGATGTACTGGTCTCCCATGATGTATCCATAAATACAAGAATATAATGCGAGGTTGAAGATCTGTTCAATATAAGACAATGTGATGTACGAGAGTCGAGGAATGCCAGAACATAATGAGAACGAACCACATCTGCCCTGCTGTTACCTCACTTGTCTATACATATCTTAAGTTGGCATAAGGATTACGAAAATCAGAATAGTAAAAATAGAAGAGATAGAAATCATGAAATAGGGAGGTAGACACGGACGGACTAAGACTGGTGGTGATAGTGCAATGAGAAGGATATGATATAGAGAATTTACCAACTCCCAGACATGCTAAAATGGGGACAATGGTTACGGTTAGTACTCTCAGGGTCCTTTTTCAGGCATTGAGCATCCTTCCCTGTTCTCACTCCATCCGTATCTTGACTTCCTCTTCGGTCAGATTATGTGTTCGCCTCCTTCTACCATGTGCCCTCGCTCTTAGTCTCTTTTGTGTATGACTCCATGCTTGATGCTGGGGATGAAGCGAGGTTATTCTGCCAGTAGGTCCTGGATTCCCTCACAATGGTGATACTGGATGAGTTGATCTGATCTGTGCGATGTTCTCTGCCTTCTTGAACGGACAGTCACTTTTCAACTAATCTCTGGACCCATATATGGCATAATTCATAATCTTTCTGGTGGTTGTGTTGTAGGTGTCCGGCTTTAGACAATACCCACATGTCATATGCTGAGGGCAAGGTTGGAGGGATGGCTTAACTAGTGGGGCATCCAGGGGCCTGTCTGAGTCTTCACTTCCATCAAATGAGAGGGTCTCTTCGCCAACTTCATCTGCATCTCATCCTGATCTTCCTTCTCCGAGTCCATTCTACCTCCTAGATGATGACAAAAAAACTTGAGAATACTTCTTGGGCTGCTTGGGAATAAGAGACATCTTGATCCTCATCTTCATTTCTCACTAAAATATTACTTGCTCGGCTCTCCTTGTCAGCCACCATGTAAAATACCGACCGACTATGCCTTAGGAATCTTGCAGTGTTCTTATTTACAATTCAATCTTTTTACTGCAATTTGATAAATCATCCTTTCATTTCTTTCTGAGCTATTACAGAGAAGAATCGTCTCATAGAAATCCTTCGAGAACTGGTCCCAAGTGATGAGCTTTTCCAGTCTCGCTGCTCCTACCAACCACCACGTCTTGGCTACATCTTTCAACTAAACCTTGGTCACTTCCACTTGGTTCTCGTTAGGGACCCGAGTTGCCTTCAGAAGATTTTTAGTGTTTACCGGCCACTTCTATGCATCCAGGGCTTCTCCATGTTCGAAAAGATTGCCGGCTAAAATTCCCTGAAATTTGATATGTTGCCTGGTTTCTGTTCTCGGAGTGCAACCAACAATTCTTGGTGCGGGACCTTCGTCTATTCTTGTTAGTTTTTCATCATATTTTGTAGGAATTATCAACACTTTTTCCATTAGGGCCATTCTAAGAAGAACCAGAACCGTTATGATTTTCTCGTCTTTTCATGTCCGAGTTGGTCTAAGAATAATGAGAAACTGAAGTATGAAAGGATGGGAGAACTTCAGGGTTCAAAGGCAAGATTGTCAAGAGAGAATGGATAACTTTGTACTTGTAGTTGGATTGTATAACCAAGACTCATGCATTCCAGTTGCAAATTTCTTTACCATTAATTTGCCGACTGGTTGTACTGAGGATGTGAGAGCCTTGGCTCTGATACCACCCTGTAACGCTCCGATCCGGCGGGACGGAGACGTTACTGCGACGTATATACGCAGGTCAGAAATACCCTCACGTATATATGCTAAGCATCAGTACAGGCAAGAATCAGAGTGCGGAAGCACGTGGTGCATTATACATTCCAACAATAGAGTACAATTACAAAGTTATCACAGGAAGTGATCCAATATTACAATAATATTAAATCACCAGCAGGCGCAAATGTGAGAATACAAAGAGATGTACAAGTATGAATAGTACAAATGGAGGCTCATAGTCATAACAGGAAAACTCTAGAGCCGAACAAGAGGGGTCAGGAAGGATGGGGCTCTGGACGGTCTGCTGGAGATCCACGCTACCGCTGCGTCACTCTGATCAGCAACTGGGAGAATCCGCACGCTCCAAACTTCAAAACCTGGACATGAGGATCTAGAGGAGTCAGAACTCCCCGGCGAGTGGTGACGCAAAAGCCAGATGGCGAGTATGGATAAGCACATGTGTGACGATAAATCTGGATCATGAACATGAAAACCGTGTCGTAGGCACAAGCATGCAGGAGCAAGTAGATATACAGCAAGTGATATCAAGTAGGCAAGATTCATAGTATGATAAGATAAGAGCAGGGGGCAAGTAAAAGGCAGGATATGAACATGTATAATATAATAATCATAAAACTGAAAATCTGAAGTAAAATCCGATACAAGCAAACATGGCAAGGCATACTACAGATTCATAGCTGGCATCTTTTATTATTATTACTCGTCTTACCCCGATGTCTAGATATGTGAACTAGCGTCCCAGCACACATATATCCACATCTGAGTAAAGTAAGATTGTTATTGGAAACCAACGGGGGTATCAACGAACAATGTTTACAGTGGGTCCCGTACATACCCGGGACCACGGTCCAGGATTGTTCCGTTGCTTGGTGGACGGAACCTGCCGCAAGGCAATCAGGAGGGTCTTGTCATAGTAAGAAGTAAGTGTCAAGTAGCAAGTGAGGTGTCAGGTGATGACACATCTGTTGACAAGTGATACGGACAAGTGTCAAGTATTAGCATGAAGATGGTAGGTATCAAGTAATAACATGTCAAGTGTTAATATATCAAACATGTACTTGTCAAGTGATAGAATAATAGTTGAACACAATCAAAGAAAGTGTTAGTTCCAAACAGCATAAATCATGAATAATACAAGTCGATCAGATGAAATGGGAAAGCCAAGAGGAAAGTGAGAACACTCGCCTAAATCCTTGGAAAACAAGGTGAAATTCTTGATCTCCGGAATCTAGGAAATCAACGCGTCAACGCGTTAGAAGGAAAGTGATAGAGAAAGGAGAGAGAAAGTGAGAGCTAGAGAGAGAAGTCCATGGAGGGAGAGTGTACAGGGAGAGAGAGATTGTACAGGGAGACGCGAGTTTGAGAGTGAGACGTGGGGGTCGCAGACACGGGAGTCGTGTCGCGTAGATGCCACAACCGCGAGGTTCAAGACCCGCGTTCAAGTCAGGACACGAGGAGAACGCGAACGCGAACGCGGACGTAGGTTCCGCGTCACGTTAACATGAGAAGAACACGGACGCGGGCATAAGCTCCGTGTCGTGTTGACACGAGAAGGACACGGACGCGGGCATGAGCTCCGCGTCGCGTCAATACAGAAACGCGAAGGTTCGTGTTAAGGAATTGCCTAAACGCGGGGTGAACTCCGCGTCTAGAAATCAACAGAGAGAAAGAGAGAGACAGGGAAAGAGGGAAAGTGAGACACAGGGAAAGGGGGAGATGGGACGCAGGTTTAGGGAAAATTAACAAGGAAAGGAAAAGAAAAAGGAAGGAAAAGAAATAAGGAAGGAAAGAAAGAAAAAACAAAGGAAGGAAAGAAAGAAGAGAAAGGGAGGTAGGCCGACCGTGGCTTGGCCCGTGGTCGCCGGTGGCGGCCGGAGTTGGCCGGAGTTGGCCGGAGTGGGGTGGACAAGGCCCCAAAAGAGAGGGTTGGTGGTGGTGCAAGTATAGTTCAAATTGTAAAAATGAGATTTTGCAAAAGGTGTTTCGGAAAGCGAAACTATAGGTCATCAGAATGAGCTCTCCGAGGGGAGGAAGATGGCGCAGTCGTTGGTAGCTAAGGTGGTGTAGATGGTGGTGGGAATGGTGGAGAAGGTGGTGGTGAGAATGGGTTGTTTGGTGGAAAAGAAGAGGAAGAAGATGATGATGTAGATAATATTATGGTTGTAGTTGTTGTTGGAATGGAGAATGAAATGGAGGAGAAAAAGGTGGAAGAGTTGGTGGAGTTAATGGTGGTGGAAAAAATGGAGAAAATGGGTTGTGAAGGCCGGCAAGGAGCTTGGCTGTGGGTGGCTTTCGTTGCTGTTGAAGGAGTAAGGAAGATGGGAAGAAAATAATGAAAGAGAGAGAAGGAGTGGGGGTGTAAATATATATATATATATATAAAGGACTAGATTATTACAACAATGCCCTTGCCAATCATCCAAAGAGACTTGCGTCTCTTCTTAAAAAAGGGGGCTGCGTCTCCTACATGATGTCCGCGTCTGGCTACTAAAGCTGGACGCGGGGATTAAAGCTGCGTCCAAAAAGGAAAACGCAAGATCGCGTTAAAGAAGAGACAAAAAGGCATGGGTGATTTGAACTGGGTTGATTTCTTTGAAGAACAAAGCATTAAATGCGGAATGGAGAGAGTCTCAGCATTAATTGTTGAACCCAGAGTTGGTGGGTCTCGCGTCAGGTAAGGAGAGAGAAAAGGTAAAATATCCGGATAGAATTCCGGTATCTGGGAAAACACCGGAAACTCAGTAAAAGTCCAAAAATTAAAGTAGCTTGAAAGATTCCCAAAATTCTCAAAAATAATAAATATTATATAAAGATTTTGGTGAAATCAGTTTTCATAAATTCAATCTCATTTTCAAAATAAAAATCCTAAAGTCAACCGTCAATACCGGTCTACACCGGGTCGGCCGGATTTTGATAAAATCTGAAAAATCTCAGAAAATACCAGAAAGGAGAAAATATAATTTTAAGAAGTAATATGAAAGCGGAATTCAGAAATTTGATTCCAATTGTAAACTAAAATTCCTGGAATCAACCAGTGATACTGGCCGACACCAAATCCAGTGGAATTTCGATAAATCTAGAAAATTCTCAAAAAAGTATTTAGATAGAAAATGTGATTTTAAGAAGTTATAGGAAAGCCGTTTTTTGAATTTCAACTCCGTTTGTAAATTAAAAATCTGAGAATCAGTCCACGGTATTGGTCGACCCCAGTTTTGAAGATTTTCAACTTAATTCAAGAAAATTTCAGAAAATCACGAAAAATCTAGAATATTAGAAAATGATGTTTGAAACTGAAATTGGTCAAATCAGAATACCAGAAAGTCCAAATCGAGCAATACTCTAGGATCGGTCCCCCGGTTCAGAGTAGGGCTGACTCCGAGTTCACGAATCCAGATCCAAGGCAAAATGATCATATAAATAACTCATAATACAAAACAAATACAGGAAGTAAATCAAAAAATACAATCAGAAAATATGAATACGCAACTAAGTACGTATTCGGGGAGCGGGGTGTTACAGGGGCACTTGCAGTCGATCGACCGGCCAAGCAAGCTGGCCTGCGTGCACGTCCTTGTGCACGTCAGTCGACCGTTCCGGTCGACCGACCACTGGTCCGGTCGACCGTCCCGATCGACCTCCTGGGCCTGGCAGGCAGATTTCAGAACTTGAAAACTGGGTTTTTATTATCAAATAAATCCCATAAAATCTCTAAAAATCTACAAAAATAGTTTCAATATAATACATTGATATACAAACATGTTTGAGTAAAATCAACCCATGTTACAAACATTTTGAACTATTTTTATAACTTAGAAATTTTGTCGAAAATCAAAATCCGTATTTTCCAAAACTTGAATCTTGAAATGAAAAATCGTTTTGTCCAAAACTCATCCAAATACAAAAACATGATATTGAAACAACTTTTAGGCATGTTGTATATGGACATAATCCAATATACATGAAAAAAATATATATCAATGTTTTTTACATTAATTCAAAAATAAGTTTTGTTTAAATACAAAACCCAAATACATGAATATGTTATCAAAATAAGCTTTTCAAAGAATATGAAGTATACATGTATATAGAACAAATATAATATACATTAAATCATGTAAACTTGTTTTGATTCTATCTATTCATGAAAACTAAGATCGGTTAAACCAAAATCCGAAAACTAATAAACATGAAACGTGTGTGTGTTGTGAACTTGAGCATATCACACTATCTAATTTTTAACAATGGATCTAAACTAACTATTCTAAAACAAACCGAGGTCTTCTTGTAGAGCGGCGTCTCCAAGTTGACTCGATCCAAACGTGATCCACCGAGCTTGACTCCAAAGAGTGCTAGATAAGAACTTTGACGCTCGGGCTTTTGAATCACCATGTGAAAGCTCCAAAACACCTTTGTTGAAGTTAATCACCTACTAATATCTTGGTTAAATATCTAAAATTAAATATCATAAGATTATTAGTAAACTATAACTACATGAGTTAATCATCATCAAAACTAGAGTGGATGGCCTCTGGGTCAACATCGTTATGTTGCATACTGCATATCTGCATGTTCATTTCCATCACGTCATCATTATACAATAGTATTTATTATATAAAACTGGATACTACTGTAAACATGACCCGATGATAACATGCTAGGCGGTGATGGTATTTAAAGATGACATTTTATGTTTCTACTGAGTATTAAATTCCTATTATGGTATCACTGATAAATAAACATGTATTATATATTATTATCGTGCTTGTATTATTATAGTACATATTACTGCCTCCTTTATTTTACTACTCACTAGGTCGCTTTCTGACGACCCTGAGTTTGTGGGCCCAGTTGGAGATCCGAGTTACCGTATTATGAGATAGTGCATTGAATTCACATAGGAGATTCCTCATCGAGACCATTCATAGGTATCTTTGTGATTTATTTCTGTTATCTTATTTATCCCTATTTTCATATCTGTTATGATTACTAACCCCCTTTCTGTAAGTATTCTTGTACTTATTAAATGCTGGAACTCGTGTATATATGGGGCCATTTCCTGTACTGAGGCTTAGCGTACGTACGTGAGGGTACCTCCGCCCTGCGTATGTACGTCGCCATAATGTCTCCGTATCCATGGGATCGGGGCGTTACATAGTGGTATCAAAGCTTAGGTTCACACCTGGTGTGGGTAACCACCTGGGTCAATCCTCAGGCTCAGACCTACAGTACAATTAGATTCCGATTAAAATTCATCTATATCTGACTTGGGGATTCCAGCGACAAGTACAAGAATACCATGTCATGGACAATTCATTTCCTTGACTATTTTCTATTCCTTACTTATAATTGTCAACCAGAACATCTGATTTCCTTCTCGCTTTCTTTTCATCTTTTTGCTTCCAATCCGTTAGCGTTAGTTCACTACAATAATTCTCCACTCTAAGTTTATTATAGATATCAGAGTGCGCAGCGGAAGCATCGTGTGCCTGCAACATTTAGGCTTTGGAGCTGTAAATATTGTTCTCACACCTAAATTGAAATTCGAGAACGAAATTTTTTGTAAGGTGGGGAGAAATGTAACCCCCTGCTCCCTGATGTACGTATCACAGTATCAGTATTCGATACAGCATACAAAATTGATTTGACCTTTCTACTAGTCAGATTTAGTCGGTTTGAGTTTCAAATATCATTTTCTAATATTTTAGATTTTTTAAAATTTTCTGAAACTTTCTGGATTATTTTGAAAAATCTCCGTAGTCGGTGTCAACCGATACCGATAATCGGCTCTACGATTTTTAATTCACAAACTGAGTAGACTTTTGGGAATCAGCTTTCACTTTATGTCTTTGAATCATATTATCTACATTATGATATTTTTGAGAATTTTTCTGAATTTATCAAAAATCGAGCTAAACCGGTATCACCAGTATCGGCGATACGTTCTATAATTTTTAACTTGCAAACAGGATAATATTTCTAGAATCCAATTTCACATTACTCCTCAGCAGAAAATTTGCTATTTTTCATAATTTTTGGGGGCTATTCGGAACAAGTCAAATTTGAACTCATTAAAATAATATTAAATTTCTTTTTCTATTTCTTTTTCTATTTCTTTTTCTTCTTTCTTCTTCTCCACTCTTCTCCACCGCCTCTTCCCACCGACTTAACCCAACTACTTTCCCTCTTTAAATCCCCCGTCTCATTCTCTCTTCCCCCCATCATTCTCTCTCTAATTCTCACATCTACTCTCTCTCTCACACACACAAACTCTCTCTATTTCTTCTCTCTCTCCCTCTCATTGTTCCAGGCCGGCGTGGGTCTGACCCACGCCGCGGCCAGGCGCGCCGCCGCGTCCCCACCAGGCGCCACCTCATCATCTTCTTCTTCTTCTTCTTCTTCTACTATAAAACTCCCTCCCCCTCTTCCCCGATTCCTCTCTCCCCATCTCTCCTCACCCTCTCTCTCGGCCTGCACCAACGCGGAGCCGTCCGCGGGCCCCATCACCGCCGGCCAGCGCAGCTGGCCGGCCACAGTACCACAGCAGCGGTAGCGAGCGCTGCTGTTGTATAAAGTTAGGTTTTGGTGTAAACCCGAACCCATAACCCTTTTGGGTTGGTACCGATTAACCCAAAGTACCCAATATCCATTTAACTTAAGTTATGTGTTTGGGTATTGAATCCAAACCCGACCCATTATCTTACCAAACCTGCATCCAAAACCCAATAAAGGTAATATTACAGAAAACCCCCTTCTACTTTTTATTAATTACATTTGAGATATTTTTATTACATATTTAACTCATTTCTATTATTTTTAGTGATCGAGCGATATCTGAAGCATTCGGTGTCCGATCTGGACGATTCTGGAACCGTTGCGATCGTGGGAAAGAGAGCTATCTTCTTATGGTCAGTTTGTGAGTGTCATTTCTTTTATAAATTATAGTTATCCTATTTAATTAAATTGATTGATTGCTTTAACCAATAAGTCGTGTTTATCAGTCCATCACTGTAACTATTATTTAAATCATAATTCTCAGAATATCACTATAAATAGAATTAAATAGAATTCTTGTTTATTATAAAATATAGATGATTTATTTAAATATCGGGATTCATAAGTTAAGAATTTTACTAAGTAAATTAACTAATAAGTTGATAATTAAAATAAATAAATATATGTAATAATATTGTGATCTTGATCATATTAATAATATTGTATTATTACAAATAGAGATATATGGTATGATCACCATTATTAGACTCACACTGAACACCAGTCCTACATGCACTCGTATTATCGTTACACGAACATTCTAGTACATTGGACATTGCATTTAGGATAATTATCGATTACACTAGATACTGTTATTTTATGTACAAGTGTCACTGTTACGCAGACACTGATACACATGATACTATTATAGCATGTTCATGAATCACTGATATATGTATATGATATTAACGTACCATAACTCTTTCTTATTGGCCCGGCGATATATAGATACACCAGCTCACTGGACACCGACATAATATGTTGGTACCATCATTACAATGAATGCTTGATACACAGTTATATCATGTTCATACATTACTATTATATATATTCACCGGTCTACATGCATTGCTTGTTTTTATATTCTTGTCATATAGATCACCGTTCATATTGCATGTATTATTGTTGCATGTATCTTCCTGTATTCCCGTTACATAAATATTTCCCGTTACTGATATTGATATTTTCGTTACTGGATACATGAGCTGTTGATATGCGATGTGTGGCATCCCACATCTACCTTTTCTATTTCCCATTATCCTGTTTTATGCTATCAACAAAGTGCATGTCCTATTATCGTATTACTTGTACCATGCACTATTCTAGTACTTGATATACTGTGTAGTTCATACTTGTATTCTGGTACACCAGTTATTAGCACAGTCACGCCAGCGTCCAGCGGAACATGTGTGGAACTAAGTGCCACACGGAGCAAAGTGCCACATCACACCTATCCGTGGTGGGGGCCACCTCTTGAATCCGTGGGGGCCACCTCTAGAATCCTCACTCCGTCTGGTGTTGGGTGATGAGGATGTCTCTGGTGTTCTTGTTATTGATATTGTTACTGACCAGACTCAATATTCTTCTTATATATGGTATTCCCGTTATACGCACGGTCATGCTGGCGTCCGGCACATGGTGTGTGGAACTAAGTGCCACACGGAACAAAGTGCCACACCACAGACATGGTGGGGGCCACCTCTTGAATCCGTGGGTGCCACCTCTAGAATCCCACAATGCGGGGTGTTGGTATGATGGAGGCATACTCAGTGTACTTACTATTCAGACCCAGTACATGATACATTTAATAACCCAACAATAGTGACGTCAGGAACACTTATTATTTGGTCACTTTCTAGTTCAGATAATGGTACCCATATGCCATGTCCGGATTGGTTCGACTGGAGTGCGGGCTCCAGTATGGACTACTAGTGGTATGGGACACTGGAAGAGATTGATTAAAATATCAGGTGGTACTGATTATAAATCACCTGACATGCTCGACACTGTATATTATTGTCCCTTTCTATTTGTTATTCTTCCTGATATGTTATCCACAATCATGTCACCTGTATACCTTATTACACTTCTTGATATTTATTACACTGTCATATATATTACATATATTCTGTTATATGTATGCATTGCAGACTTCATTACTGTATATGCACAATATAGTAGTATCGTTATGTTGCATACTGCATATCTGCATGTTCATTTCCATCACATCATCACTATACAACAGTATTTATTATATAAAATTAGATACTACTGTAAACATGACCTGATGATAACATGCTAGGCGGTGATGGTATTTAAAGATGACATTTTATGTTTCTGCTGAGTATTAAATTCCTATTATGGTATCACTGATAAATAAACATGTATTATATATTATTATCGTGCTTGTATTACTATAGTGCATATTATTGCCTCCTTCATTTTACCACTCACTAGGTCGCTTTCTGACGACCCTAAGTTTGCGTGCCCAGGTTGGAGATCCGAGTTACCATATTATCAGATAGTGCATTGGATTCACATAGGAGACTCCTCATCGAGACCATTCATAGGTATCTTTGTGATTTATTTATGTTATCTTATTTATCCCTATTTTTATATCTGTTATGATCACCAACCCCCTTTTTGTAGGTATTCATGTACTTATTAAATGCTGGAACTCGTGTATATATGGAGGCCATTTCCTATACTGAGATTTAGCGTACGTACGTGAGGGTATCTCCGCCCTGTGTATGTATGTCGCCATAACGTCTCCGTATTCATGGGATCGGGGCGTTACATTACTAATCAAATATCTAGCCTTTACCTTGAGAACTGTTGTCTTCAACATAAGAAGCCATTAATACCTCAGTGTCAACATCGCTTGCTGCATTTACCTCCACGGCTTGCCTCTTCTTTTTCAGCCACTCTTACTGATGCTTGCAGTCATTCTTTCAATGACCTTCCCTATGTCAAAAGAGAAAATATACCTAGAGGGGGGTGAATAGGTGTACGGCTAATCTAATGATCAATAATACGGAATTAAAAACTTAATGCAACACACTTAGTGTAACCAACGAGTATAGCCGAATTCCCGGTGAAGGGCTCTGGACTAACTCCTCTAAATTCCTTTAAATAAGAGTTAAGGTGCTATGTAAAGCTCTTTTGGTTAAACACAAGTATGGGCACACACAAACAACACAAGCATGTATATAATATGACAATATGAATCAATGCACAATGTAAGAGAGAGAGAGTTAGAGAAAGTGGATCAAACGCAAATACCAAGATATGTTTCGAGGTTCGAGCACACAGCTCCACGTCCCGCCTTCACACAGAAGGATTTCCACTTACTCGTTCACACAGGACTTCCCACACAGGGAACCTCCACTGAGGATTTGGGGCAAATACAATCGGGAGTACACAACTCCTCTCTTAACCAATACAACCTCTCACTAGAGGCAAGGCACAAATAAATCACCTCTACACTTAGAGGGATAGGCACTTAGCCAAACAACAATTACCTCACACTTGAGGGATTCCAACACAATCTCTACCACTCACTAGAGGGAGCCAAATACTACTTTCACTATCACCTCACACTTGAGAGATAACAACTCAATCACCTCTCACTAGAGGGATATCACAATCAATGGAAGGTATACAACTTGGTGGTCTATCTCAACCATAAACTAATTCTTTCTCACTAAAACAAAGATCCTATAGATAGGATAGAATGATAAGCTCAAGTGTGAGAAATAAAGAGTTTGAAAATCAAAAACTCAAAGAAAAACTCTTGAGAAAACTTCTAGAATGAATATAAATTGAAGATAAAAAATAATCCCAAAGACTTTCTTTTTCTTTGAATTTTCCAACCCTTTAAAATAAAATAAAGATGAAATCTTTAGGCTTAAAAACTCTTTTGAAAACCAGTGTTAAAATACTTGTAAATGGGAGAAATTTTGCTCTTGAAATTCTTATTGAAAAATCAACTCAAATGGGGTATTTATAACCCAATTGGAAATCTGCCCGTTGGCAGCTGAAAAGGGCTAGATTGCCCTTACGGTCGACCGGCCAACGGTCAAAAATTTGACCGTTGAGCCCAGCGGTCGACTGCCCGGTCGACCGTGCGCAGAACCAGAGAGCAACGACTTTCTGGCCGATCGACCACCCGATCGACCGAGCTGGATACAGAGAGCAGAGCTCTCTGTCCGGTCGACCGCCCGGTCGACCGGAGGCATTTCCAGAGAGCAAAGCTCTTTGGCGGTCGACCGACCTGATCGACCGGCCTCCCCAGCAAGGCTGCGTGTACGTTCTGTGCACGTCAGTCGATCGGCCCAGTCGACCGCTCACAGCTACGGTCGACCGGCCCGGTCGACCGGCAGTCAGCCATCCTGACAGATTTTGGGACTAAAAATCTTAAGTTTTTATCTTTTATAAAATCCCATAAAAACACATAAATTCAACAAAAATCAGTTCATATTATATCTTTGAAATACAAACATGTTTGAGTAAAAATCAAATCATGTTATAAACATTTTGAACCATTTTTGTGACTTGAAAAATTTTCCTTAAACCAAATTCTGTATTTTCCAAAAATAGAATTTTTGAAATGGAAATCCGATTTTTCTAAAACTCATGTAAATACAAAAACATGATATTTAAATAACTTTGAAGCATTTAGTATATGGATAGAATCCAATATACATGAAAGGTATTATATCTATGTTTTGACATTAAATCCAAAAATAAGTTTTGTCTAAATACAAAACTCCAAACACATGAATAGTATATCAAAATAAGTTTTTCTAAGTATAAGAAGCATAGATGTATATAGATCAAATCTAATATACATTAAACAATGTAAACTTGTTTTGATTCATCTATTCATGAAAACCAAGATCAGTTAAACCGAAAATCAAAACATGAAATGTGTGTGTTGAACTTGAGCATATCACACTATCTAATCTTTATAATGATCTAAACTAAATCATAACTAAACAAACCGAAGCCTTCTTGTAGAACGCCGTCTCCAAGTCGACTCGATCCAAACGCGATCCAACGAGCTTGACTCCAACCAAGTCTAGATATGAACTTGACTCTCGAGCTCTTGAATCACCATGTGAAAGCTGCAAAACACCTTTGTTGAAGCTAATCACCTACTAATATCTTGATTAAATATCTGAAACTAAATATCACAAAATTATTAGTAAACTATAACTACATGAGTTAATCATCATCAAAACTAGAGTGGAAGGCCTCTGGGCCAACAATCTCCCCCTTTTTGATGAAGACAAAACGAGTTATATATGCATAGATTAAAGTTAAGCTTCAAAGAAACTCCCCCTTAACTCATGCATAGCAATAAACTATAAAGATATGTAATGAATGCTATAAACACAAACATGCTTTTGATACCAAATTTTAAAATAAACATGTTCTTAAATACCAATTGAAAATATAAACTTAAAAAAATATGTTCTTAAATAATTACTCTTGATACCAACAAAATTTCAATAAAAGCTCTTGATACCAACAATAAAAATTTCAATAAAAGCTCTTGATACCAATAAAATAAAACAACAAAAGCTTTTGATACCAACAAAACAAAACAACAAATATGTTCTTGATACTAATATCCATGCTCTTGATACCAATATCAACAAAACATAAAACAAATGTTTTTAATATAAACTTAAATAAACATGCATATATACTAAAATATTTCTCCCCCTTTTGTCAATCATCAACAAAGGGGTTAAAGAAAACAATAAAACAATGTTCTCCCCCTTTTTGTCCGAAACAAAAAAATCAATAAGGGGTGAAATCAAATCAAAACATTATGATACCAATTGAAAAAATATATCAATTTAGTGCAAAGATATACATGAAAATATCATGATACCAAATGATGATACCAAATTGAAAATAAATAAAACATTTTGAAGAAACCAACAAAATTTTTGATATCAATTGAAAGATATAAACATATAGGTAATCTTAATACCAATTGTATAAATTAGTACCAATTAAAAATATTTTACACTTTTGATATCAATTAAAAAACATAAACCAATCTTTTTGGTTAAACACCAAACTCATTTTGCAATACCAATTGAAAAATACCAAACTCATTTAACAATAGAGATACCAAATAGAGAATAATAGCAATTTAATATGTTTGATACCAATATTGAAAATGAAACATATACCAATTGAAAATAATGAAACATATACCAATTGAAAATGATTTTCATTAGGAGCGTATGATACCAAATTAAAAAAAATCAATATCATTTTTCAATCATTTTTCAACATAAAGTGTGGGAGTAAGATACCAAATGTAAACAAAACCAATTGAAAGGTGTAATATGAATTTACTCCCCCTTTATGAAATACCAAACAAAATGATGCATAAGCCTGTATAAGATACCAATTGAAAATAATCAATTGAAATATAATTGTCATTTAAGTTTAGCATAACCAAAATTTGTGCTCAAGGATATAAAGATATAGTAGGCACAAATAAAATACATATAAATGTATGAAAAATTGAATACCAATCGAAATTAATACTATTTGAAGTATAAGCACACATATATAAGAACATATATGAGTATACAAAAAGAATGTCAATAGTGATACTAATTGAAAAGATACAATGATATCAATTGAAAACAAAATAAGATCAAATGTATAACTCATACTTTCTATCACCCATTTCATGCACATGTTTAAATAGATTTTCAATAATGAGCATATAAGGTATGGTCGCCCAACTAACCGCCCTTGAAAGGGTAGGGATTTTCAAAAATAAGTTTGAAAATAATATAACACGTTTGAAAACTCTACCGTAGGAAGAATACGAACTAGTTATATGAAAAATTTGAAAACTAGTATGAAATCCTTCAAGTAAGGAATAGAGCAAAATTATATTTCATGAAAAACATGTAAGTCACACGATCATCAACACTCAAAATGTATAAGGCACAAATCATACTCATGAAAATAAAATCAAGAGAAAACTTTTAAGTAAAGTGAGCGTATAAGTGTTATGTGAAACACATCATTATGAAAATAGGTAATCAAGCTCAATATGAAATTCCTTAAAACATGAAATACAAGAAAATCTAATTTTCATCAAAATAATTTAATCTTCAAGGCATATGTATGTTTTGTACAAACTAGAGTATACATACATATCCAAACATGAACGAGTCCACAAAAGTATACGCATGAAGGCAAGTGGCTCAAGGATGTATATGTATAACTATTAGATTGGACAAAATAGACTTATACATGAAGTTTAAACATAAACATGAAAAATATGTCAAAAATATGGAATACAAGTTAAAATGTATGAATCATCAAAACTAGGCTATATTAGTACATCTAATGGGTATAAATGAGCATTTAAGCACAAACATATAAAATTCTATTTGTGGCTCACTAGTTGTACAAGTATATATCTAAGTTTTAATGAAAATTAACATCTAAACATGTAATCAAAACATGAAGTGCAAACATTTAAACAAAACTCATATGATCATTATGTAAATGCACATGCATTAGATCTGTGATATACACAACAGCTAAACAAAAATGAGAACACTAAATATAATCTATATAAACATGGGTGATCTCAAATACTAATCTGTAAGATCACCTAGAGGGGGGGTGAATAGGTGATGGCTAATCTAATGGTCACTTATGAACAAATAATGCGGAATTAAAACTAAGTTGACCAAATTAAACTTCTTTTAATTCAACACTTATGTATAACACAAGAGTGTTGCCGAATTCCCCTTGCGAGGCTCTGGACAAACTCCTCTAGATTCCCCTTGAATGGGTTGAGGTGCCGCGTTGGCTCTCTTGGTTGAATACTAGTGTTAATAACAATCCCAAGCAAGTATAGCAATTATGAGCACAAAGGTATATCATGCATATAAGAGATAAAGACTATAAAGTAATGCAAGATATAAGTGAGACAAAAAGAGTAAGAGAGCAAGAGTGAGCAATCGCAAACACAAAGGGTTTGTTTCGAGTTCGAGCACACTTGCTCTACATCCCCGCCTTCGACACACGAAGGATTTCCACTATGCACGATCCAACCGGATCTCTCCTTGGTGCCGCAACACCTACAAGCCCTCGGACTCCCAAAGTCCCTTACACACCACAAGCCCACCGGCTCGTCGAGGCCGCACCTCGTACAACAAGTCCGCACCCGAACTCAAAACACCGCAAGCACACTTGCCCGCTTCCTCAAATACAAAGAAAGATCTTGGTGATCTAAACACTTGATCACCTAACAAAACTCTCACTACAACACTCCTATAGGATAGATATAACTATGGATGCTCAAGTGTAGTGTGAGAAATCAAGGAAAGAACTTTGATGGAAAACTCAAGAAATCACAATAAACACTCTCTTGATAAAATCCCTTTTGATAGGAAATATTGGCACTCTATTTTGTGGAGAAAACTCTGCTAAAAGAATGGAAATAACTGGACAAAAGCTCTCCTAAAATCTTGGCTTCAAACAATGACAAAACCCTCTTTTATAGAGGCCAGAAAAATCTGACCGTTGGGCTCTGTCAGTACTGCCGGTCGACCGGTCCGGTCGACCGCCAACGGTCAAGAATCCGACCGTTGGAGCCTCCGGTCGACCGACCCGGTCGACCGAGCAACTGGAGGAGAGAGTAAACTCTCTGTCGGTCGACCGGCCCGGTCGACCGAGATTTCCTGAGAGCAAAGCTCTCTGAAGCGGTCGACCGGCACGGTCGACCGTTCTCCAGTGCACACAGGCGTGCACGTCTGTGCACGTCGGTCGACCGACCCGGTCGACCGGCCACTGTCAGTTCTGAAAAATCAGAACTGCCAGAACCTGAAAATTTTGGGATTAAAGATTGGTCTTTTTGGCTTAATAAAAAATCCCATAAATACTTAGAAATTCTACAAAAATAGTTTTATGATATAGAAACATGCTTGCACAAAATCAAGGCATGTTATTAAAGATTTGACTATTTTTTTGTAACTTGGAAATATTGGCTCATAATAAAAACTGTTTTTCTAAAACAACATGTTTTTCCAAATTTTCATCAAATACAAAACAAGATATACTTTAAAGCATAGTGTGTATGGATATGATCCACTACACAATCAAGATGAAATATCTAGTTTTTGACATAAAGCACTAAACTTGATTTTGGATATAAGATATGTAAACTTGAAATACAAGAACCAAATAGAATCTTGTCACAATGAAAATCTTTTCTTAACAAGAAAATCGTTTATGAAAATGAAATTTTTATCATGAAAACAATTCTATCAAGAGTGTGTGTGTGATATGACTTGAGCAATCCACCAACTATTCTATCCTTTACATTTTAACTAAAACAAAAATAAAATCTTATACCTAGACACAAGTCTTCATCTTCTTGAAGTCTTCCCTTGAAGTCTTCTCATCTTCTTGACTTGGTCCACATGCAATCCACGGAGCTCATCTCTAGATGTGGTCTTGATGCATAGGCTCGTGAATCGACCGGTGCTAGCTTCCAACTTGACATTTTATCCTTTGTTGAAGCTCCACACCTACTAAGATCTTGATAAGGAATCTGTCACTAATTAAACATAAGATCATTAGTAAACATAACTTCATGAGTTGATCATCATCAAAACTAGGGTGATAGGCCTTTGGGCCAACAATCTCCCCCTTTTTGATGATGACAAAACTCATGAAGTTATATATGATGATGACAAAACTCATGAAGTTATATATGCATGGATTAAAGTAAAGCTTCAAAGAAGCTCCCCCTTAACTCATGCATATCAAATAAATGATAAAGATATAACAATGAAGCACATGACATGTATGCAAATGAATGGAGATAACACAAAAACAAATCTTTTTCTCCTATTATTTGCAAACCAAAATATATATGCATACATACAAATCTTATACAACCTTAAGTAAGGAAGACAAGGAAGACAAATACTTCTCCTCCTTAAGTAAGGAAATCATGCATATATCACAAATACTTCTCCCCTTTTTGTCAATCATCAACAAAGGGTTTAAAGTAAAAATCATCAAACACATTTTCTCCCCCCTTTTTGTCAAAAATAAGGAAATCAAGGAGGGTAAAATCAAATCAATCAATAAGATTTATATGCGATATACATTCATGAAGAAGAAGACGCTAAGTTAACTTCCCTACACATATGCATTACATGAAGAAGGGATGACAAGCCCTAACTCACATAACACATATTATGTAATGCATAAGAGGAGATGTGAAGCTCCCCCTACACACGTGTACCATATAAAGAAGAGATGTTAAGCTCCTCAATACACAATACACTCAACATGAATCTATATGTAAGAGAGATGTTAAGCTCTCCATGCATATAGGCAATACAAAACACAAGTTCATATCAAATATATATTTTTTTTTTAAAAAAAATCTTGATAAGCAAACATATAGTATATAATATACGTGTGTAAATCAAGCACAAAAGATCACATATATGTATGAAAAGATAATATCAATTGAAGTAGATGCATACATATATGAAAGAACAACATATGAGTATACACAATAAGAGGTCATATTGATACCAATTGAAAATATCCAATGATACCAATTGAAAATTAAGCTTAAGTGTATATATCATAAAATCTACCACATGAAGAATTCGAACTAGTTAAATGAAGGTGTTTAACAACTAGTACGGAATCCTTCAATCAAGGAATAAGTCAAAAGTTTTTCATGAAATATCAATGAAACACAAGGCACTAAAAAGCACTCTATCCATAAAGTCCATATCAAAAACAAGTGAGTGTGCTAGTGTTATGTGGAACATGGTATCATGAAAAATAGCAATAAAACTCAATATTCCTTAAAATTTTGAAATCATGAAATCCATCACAAAAATTTTATTGAAAAATTACAAAATTTTTATTAAAAAACAAAAATATATTTCAAGATATATGTATGTTTTGACAAGACATTAAGTATACATACATATCCTTAAAACACATTTGACTCTATATATAGATTTGCATGAAAGGCAAATGACTCAAGAGGTATCCATGTATATCTTAATGTTTTGGCAAGACAAACATATACATGAAATGAAGGCACATGATCATAGCATAAATCCAAAATGGGAATACAAGTTTAAAATGTAATAATCATCAAAACTTAGGCTATACTAACACACCTAATGGGCACAAATAAGCATTCAAACCCAATCATATATAGATTTATTTGTGATCCATAATGTGTATAAGTATAAATCCAAGTGTTGACAAATGCTAACATTTAAACTAATATTCAAATCATGAAGCATCAAATAAATTTTGAAAATACTAAAGAATTTATCCATATGATTACAATAGGATCATGTGAATCAATTTGAAGAATAGATAACTAGTTTAAATGGATTTTGACAAACTAGTTAAAGATCCTTCAAAAATACAAAGTCAAATGTTTTCCATGAATAATACTAAATACATAAAAGTTCAAGCACTCATAGTCCATAAAGCTCAAAAATTATCTTTTATCATAAAAGATGAGTGTTCAAAGGTTATGTAAATGGTATTTCATGAAAATAGAAGGTGAAGCATGAATCTCATAAAAATCTATTTTTCATCTTAAAACAAATCATATATTTTACATAAAGTATTTTGTATTTAGCAATGCTTTATGAAAATAGTCTTTCAAGCTCAAAAAGATCATAAATCACATTTTGTTGTACAAAAATTTTTTTTTATTATTATTTATTTAAAAGAAAAAAACTAATCTTCATGGTATATGTATGATTTATCCAATTCTAACAATATGCATACATATTCCAAATATGAAAAGAGTCCAATGTATATTGTATGAAGGCAAATGACTCAAGGGTATACATGTATATTTATTAGATTTGAATTAAACACACATATACATGAAGTAAGATTAAGGATAGGCATAACAAGTATAAATGACCGAATCATCAAAACTAGCCTATACACATGCATATAGTGGATACAAATGAGCATGAAGTTCAAATATGTATGAGTCAATTGTAGTTCACTATTCATATATGTATAGATGCAAGTTTTGACACATTCTACATTTAAGCATGTAAATGCCACATGAAGTACCAAAAAAAATATGAACATGCTACATGAAATTAAAAAACATGCATAAATGAAATAGGAGTTTAGAAATCGTTACCAACTCCAAAGCTCCTAGCATGGTGGTTGACCCACCAAAATTCCTTGATAGCGGTGCTCCAAGTATGTGTCATTTTAGTTCAAATGCACCCACCATCAAGGCACCAAATCTCTCACGTTTTGAGAGATTCCTCACCTACATCAAATACACAAGGTGGAGATTTTGGTACCCATATTTTCTTGGGTCCTATGGGGTTAGTCTTGTAGGGAACCCAAGCATTTTATTTTTATCAAAAATAAGAACATTTAACCTTTCATAACAAAATTTTCTTAGATGGCCTTTGCGGCCACAATGTGTACATGTGTACACCTTAGCATACTTATGAGTGGGAGTGTGAGCATGATGTGCATCATAAGCATGGTCATGATGATGATGTGCATGAGTATGAGGAACTTGTTTCTTTTGAAACAAGGATTCCAATCTAGTATGATTGAATGCACATGAGCTCAAATTAGAGCTCAAATTATCAATTTTATTTTTCAAATTTTTAATCTTATTTTGATCAATGTGTGCATGAGAAGCATGATGAGATATATGAACAATTTTCTTTTTCTTTTTACAAACATTTTCCTTTTCTTTTTCACAAAATTTTTCTTTTTAAAGATTTATTTTCTTGAAAAACAACTTCTTTTGTTTTTCCACCAAATCAATCTTATTTTTCAAAGTAGTGTTCCCTTCACATAAATCATTCAATTTTGTAAGCAAGGAAACATTCTCATTTTTTAAATCTTCATTTTCTTTTTCTAAACATGCAAGTTTATTTCTAAAAGAATCATTTTCTACATGCATGCAATCAAATTTCTTTTCCAACTTTTATTATCTTTTTCTAAGCATGCAATGTTATTTCTATATGAGTCATGTTCCTTATGCATGCAAGCAATTTCCTTTTTCAAATTTTTATTATTCTTTTAATCATGTCATATTCTCAAGCAATAATTGGCAAAAAGTATTAAGCTCATCATATGACATATTAACATCCTCATCCTCGGATTCGGAGTTTACCTCAAGGGGGTCATCCCCTTGGACCATAAAGCATGCATTGGAGGTGTCGCTTCCAACGTCCGAGTCACTCCCCGCATAGTATAGATCTTTTTCGCCGAAGGAGGTGATGATGTTCCATACTACAAAAGCCGATTCAACATTAGAAACCCTAGATAAATAATCATCATTTAGGGTTGACTTAATAGCATGAAGGGCTTTTGCATTAGCCTCAATGTTCTTACCATTTAAGCAATATTCTTTATTAGTTGTGGCAAGATATACACTAAGGCCAAGTCCTTTGAGGAACAAAGACATCTTAACCTTCCAAATTTGGATGTTAAGAGTGTCAAAGGTGGGTGGTGACATGAAGTCCATTGGTGTGTACAAATCTTGTGATTAGCCTAAAAGAGGATCTTTAACTCTAGGTTGTTAGACCCAATATCAAGAGCACTTGGCTCTGATACCAATTGTAAGATCACCTAGAGGGGGGGGGTGAATAGGTGATGGCTAATCTAATGGTCACTTATGAACAAATAATGCGGAATTAAAACTAAGTTGACCAAATTAAACTTCTTTTAATTCAACACTTATGTATAACACAAGATTGTTGCCGAATTCCCCTTGCGAGGCTCTGGACAAACTCCTCTAGATTCCCCTTGAATGGGTTGAGGTGCCGCGTTGGCTCTCTTGGTTGAATACTAGTGTTAATAACAATCCCAAGCAAGTATAGCAATTATGAGCACAAAGGTATATCATGCATATAAGAGATAAAGACTATAAAGTAATGCAAGATATAAGTGAGACAAAAAGAGTAAGAGAGCAAGAGTGAGCAATCGCAAACACAAAGGGTTTGTTTCGAGGTTCGAGCACACTTGCTCTACATCCCCGCCTTCGACACACGAAGGATTTCCACTATGCACGATCCAACTGGATCTCTCCTTGGTGCCGCAACACCTACAAGCCCTCGGACTCCCAAAGTCCCTTACACACCACAAGCCCACCGGCTCGTCGAGGCCGCACCTCGTACAACAAGTCCGCACCCGAACTCAAAACACCGCGAGCACACTTGCCCGCTTCCTCAAATACAAAGAAAGATCTTGGTGATCTAAACACTTGATCACCTAACAAAACTCTCACTACAACACTCCTATAGGATAGATATAACTATGGATGCTCAAGTGTAGTGTGAGAAATCAAGGAAAGAACTTTGATGGAAAACTCAAGAAATCACAATAAACACTCTCTTGATAAAATCCCTTTTGATAGGAAATATTGGCACTCTATTTTGTGGAGAAAACTCTGCTAAAAGAATGGAAATAACTGGACAAAAGCTCTCCTAAAATCTTGGCTTCAAACAATGACAAAACCCCCTTTTATAGAGGCCAGAAAAATCTGACCGTTGGGCTCTGTCAGTACTGCCGGTCGACCGGTCCGGTCGACCGCCAACGGTCAAGAATCCGACCGTTGGAGCCTCCGGTCGACCGACCCGGTCGACCGAGCAACTGGAGGAGAGAGTAAACTCTCTGTCGGTCGACCGGCCCGGTCGACCGAGATTTCCTGAGAAAAGCTCTCTGAAGCGGTCGACCGGCACGGTCGACCGTTCTCCAGTGCACACAGGCGTGCACGTCTGTGCACGTCCGGTCGACCGACCCGGTCAACCGGCCACTGTCAGTTCTGAAAAATCAGAACTGCCAGAACCTGAAAATTTTGGGATTAAAGATTGGTCTTTTTGGCTTAATAAAAAATCCCATAAATACTTAGAAATTCTAAAAAAATAGTTTTATGATATAGAAACATGCTTGCACAATATCAAGGCATGTTATTAAAGATTTGACTATTTTTTTGTAACTTGGAAATATTGGCTCATAATAAAAACTGTTTTTCTAAAAACAACATGTTTTCCAAATTTTCATCAAATACAAAACAAGATATACTTTAAAGCATAGTGTGTATGGATATGATCCACTACACAATCAAGATGAAATATCTAGTTTTTGACATAAAGCACTAAACTTGGTTTTGGATATAAGATATGTAAACTTGAAATACCAAGAACCAAATAGAATCTTGTCACAATAAAAATCTTTTCTTAACAAGAAAATCGTTTATGAAAATGAAATTTTTATCATGAAAACAATTCTATCAAGAGTGTGTGTGTGATATGACTTGAGCAATCCACCAACTATTCTATCCTTTACATTTTAATTAAAACAAAAATAAAATCTTATACCTAGACACAAGTCTTCATCTTCTTGAAGTCTTCCCTTGAAGTCTTCTCATCTTCTTGACTTGGTCCACATGCAATCCACGGAGCTCATCTCTAGATGTGGTCTTGATGCATAGGCTCGTGAATCGACCGGTGCTAGCTTCCAACTTGACATTTTATCCTTTGTTGAAGCTCCACACCTACTAAGATCTTGATAAGGAATCTGTCACTAATTAAACATAAGATCATTAGTAAACATAACTTCATGAGTTGATCATCATCAAAACTAGGGTGATAGGCCTTTGGGCCAACATAATCATGTATGTCATAGGACTAATAAACATGGCATATGGCATAATGAGCATTAAAACAAGACATGCTAAAAATCAATAATATGAAATACATGTAAAAATAAATGGGGAGTAAGAGATCGTTACCAAAAACAATAGGGCACATCTCCATATCTCTAAACCATGGTGATCCTCCCACCAAATTCCCCTTGAAAGTGATGCATCCAAATTGTCCTCTTTAAGCTCGGAACGCATTCATCTCAAGGTACCATCACTCTCACATCATGTGATAGCCCACACCTACATCCAATAAAATAGGAGTGGTCTTTGGTACCCATACTCTTTTCGGTCCATGGGGGTTAGCTCCTTTTCTAACCCAAACAAACTTATTTGCTAAATTAGAATCATGTATCCTATCATACCAAAATTTAGCAAGGTGGCTCTTACGTCCACAATGTGTACAAGTGTACACATGAGCATACATTGTGTGATGGATGTGAATGTGAGGAGCATGTGTATGCCGTGGTTTGTGTGCATGCATAGGAGGAATTTATTTCTTTCGAAACATAGATTCCGAACGTGTATGGCTCAAAGCACAATGGCTCAAAGTAGAGCCCAAACATTCAACACTTTTTTCAAAACATTTATATCATTTTTAATAGATGAAGATAAAGTGGAGCATGCAATAGGTGAGCTAGAATGTGAAGCTACACTCGCATGACAAACATGTGAATTAATATCATTTTTCAAATAAATGTTCTTCTTAGAAACCAAATCCAATTCCTTTGAAATAGAAACATTTTCATTTTTAAAGATTCATTTTCTTTTACAACAAAATCAACTTTTAAAGATAAAGTCTCATTTTTCTTTAAAACATTTTCACAATCATTTTTACTTTTTAAAATCTTGTTTTCATTAAGGGCAAGTGCAAGTTGGGATTTATGTGAGTCATGTTCACTTGAAATCTCATCCCTCTCTTGCAAAGCAACATCAAGCTTAGAAGACAAGTTTTCCTTTTCTTTGTTATGTCCAAAACTCTTCTTTTTCAAAGCTTAATATTTTTCAAGAAGGTTCTCACAAATAATAGATAGTTCTTCATTTAATGCATCAGATCAATATATTCATCACAAGAAAAACTAGCACTATCTAGTTGAGTGTTCGAATGTACCTCAAGGGAGTCATTCCCTTGAACCATGAAGCAACGTTGGTCAGACTCTTATTCCTTCTCCTTTTGGATTCGCAATTGAAGCTTTAGAGAGGTCAAGATGTTTCACACTGCAAAGGTGAAAACACAATGAGAAACTATATTTAAATATTCTTTACTAAGTGATTTTCTAAGTGCCTCTAGGGCTAGTGCATTGGCCTTTATATGCTTGCTATCACTAAGGTAGGATTCCTTGGTAATGGTAAGGTAAACTTTATAACCTATGGCTTTTAATTGCCAACTCATCAAAATCTTCCATGTGTCAATTTTAGAGATATCAAACATGGGAGGACAATCCATGAGTGCAAATAATATGTGTGCAAATGCAAATGATAGATTAGCAACCAAGATCACACTCCTAGGTGGTTAAACCTAATATCAGGAGCGTAGGCTCTGATACTAATTGAAAATACATCTAGAGGGGAGGTGAATAGGTGTATGGCTAATCTAATAATTAATAATAAGGAATTAAAAACTTAATGCAGCACACTTAATGTAACCAACGAGTGTAGCCGAATTCCCGGTGAAGGGCTCTAGACTAACTCCTCTGAATTCCTCTAAATAAGAGTTGAGGTGCTATGTAAAACTCTCTTGGTTAAACACAAGTATGGGCACATGTAAACAACACAAGCATGTATATGATATGACAATATGAATTAATACACAATATAAGAGAGAGAGAGTTAGAGAAAGTGGATCAGACGCAAACACCAAGATATGTTTCGAGGTTCGAGCACATAGCCCCACGTCCCGCCTTCACACAGAAGGATTTCCACTAACTCGTCCACATAGGACTTCCCATACAGGGAAGCTCCACTGAGGATTTGGGACAAATACAATCGGGAGTACACAACTCCTCTCTCAACCAATACAACCTCTCACTAGAGGCAAGGCACAAACAAATCATCTCTACACTTAGAGGGATAGGCACTTATCTAAATAACAATCACCTCACACTTGAGGGATTGCAACACAATCTCTACCTCTCACTAGAGGGAGCCAAATACCACTTTCCCTATCACCTCACACTTGAGGGATAATAACTCAATCCCTCTCACTAGTAGAGGGATTATCACAATCAATAGAAGGTATACAACTTGGTGGTCTGTCTCAACCACAAACCAATTCTTTCTCACTAAAACAAAGATCCTATAGATAGGATAGAATGATAAGCTCAAGTGTGAGAAATAAAGAGTTTGGAAATCAAAAACTCAAAGAAAAACTCTTGGAAAAACTTCTAGAATGAATATAAATTGAAGATCAAAAACAATCCCAAAGACTTTCTTTTTCTTTGAATTTTCCAACCCTTTAAAACAAAATAAAGATGAAATCTTTAGGCTTAAAAACTCTTTTAAAAACTAGTGTTAAAATACTTGTAAATGGGAGAAATTTGCTCTTAAAATTCTTGTTGAAAAATCAACTCAAATGGGGTATTTATAACCCAATTGGAAATCTGCCCGTTGGCAGCTGAAAAGGGCCAGATTGCCCTATGGTCGACTGGCCGGTCGACCGGCCAACGGTCAAAAATTTGACCGTTGAGCCCAGCGGTCGACCGCCCGGTCGACCGTGCCCAAAACCAAAGAGTGACTGTTCTTTGGCCAGTCGACTGCCCGGTCGACTGAGCTGGATACAGAGAGCAGAGCTCTCTGCCCGGTCGACCGCCCGATCGACCAGAGGCATTTCCAGAGAGCAGAGCTGTCTGACGGTCGACCGACCGGTCGACCAGCCTCCCCAGCAAGGCGCGTGCATGTTCTGTGCACGTCGGTCGACCGGCCCGGTCGAGCGCTCACTGCTGCGGTCGACCGGCCCGGTCGACCGACAGTCAGCCAGCCTGACAGATTTTGGGACTAAAAATCTTAGGTTTTTATCTTTTATAAAATCCCATAAAAATACCTAAATTTCACAAAAATCAGTTCATGTTATATCCTTGAAATACAAACATGTTTGAGTAAAAATCAAATCATGTTACAAACATTTTGAACCATTTTTGTAACTTGAAAAATTTGCCTTAAACCAAATTCTGTATTTTCCAAAAATAGAATTTTGAAATGGAAATTCGATTTTTCCAAAACTCATGTAAATACAAAAACATGATATTTAAACAACTTTGAAGCATATAGTATATGGATAGAATCCAATATACATGAAAGGTATTATATCTATGTTTTTGACATTAAGTCCAAAAATAAGTTTTGTCAAAATACAAAACTCCAAACACATGAATAGTATATCAAAATAAGTTTTTCTAAGTATATGAAGCATAGATGTAAATAGATCAAATCTAATATACAACCATGTAAACTTGTTTTGATTCTATCATTCATGAAAACCAAGATCGGTTAAACCGAAAACCAAAATATGAAACGTGTGTGTTTGAACTTGAGCATATCACACTATCTAGTCTTTACAATGGATCTAAACTAAATCTTAACTAAACAAGCCGAAGCCTTCTTGTAGAACGCCGTCTCCAAGTTGACTCGATTCAAACGCGATCTAACGAGCTTGACTCCAACCGAGTGCTAGATATGAACTTGACGCTCGAGCTCTTGAATCACCATGTGAAAGCTCCAAAATACCTTTGTTGAAGCTAATCACCTACTAATATCTTAATTAAATATCTAAAACTAAATATCACAAGATTATTAGTAAACTATAACTACATGAGTTAATCATCATCAAAACTAGAGTGGAAGGCCTCTGGGCCAACAAAAAGTGGCATGTTCGAGTCTGGACTTTTCTTTTCTTCTCCTATTCCTTTTCTTCCTGTTACTTACCAAATTTGATCATTCCTTCTCCTTTGATTTATCCTTTTGTTGATCTTATTAGATAAGAAAGTTGATGTGACCTCCTCCAGGATAAGAGTTTCTTTACCATAGAGCATGGTGTTGACGATATGATCGTATGCCTGTGAAAGCGAACTGAGAAGTATTAACGCTTTGTTCTCCTCGTCGATCTTGACAACAACAGTTAGAAGTTCGCTGATGACCTTATTGAAAAAGTTTAGTTGCTCCAACACTGTTACCCTTTCCTTCATGCATAGCCATATAGTTGTTTCTTTAGACAACTTATTGGAGAGACTTTTTGTCAAATACAATGTCTCAACTTTGACTATAATTCCCTAGCCGTTTCTTCATCTATCACGTTGTACATAACGTTGTCTGCGAGACATAGTTGGATCGTGTTTGCCGTCTTTAAATCCATCTCCTCCCAATCCTCATTTGACATACCTGCAAGTTTTGCTGACTTTTCCTACAAGGTTTTCTGAAAACCTTGTTGCAATAGCAATGCCTTCACCCTCTTTTATCATAAATTGAAGTTTTATTTACCATTGAACTTCTTGACCTCGAACTTTATCATAGAACTTTCTATTTTTGACATATCGTCTTTCGTTAACCTTTAGCTTAGATACCAATTGTTGTAACAAATCAGCATTCTAACACCAATTGTTACTCTCGGAATCGATGTTTGTAAAACTTGACAATATGATGATACTTGCAAAAGAAAACTATTATAAAGTAAACTAGCAATATCAAGATAGAAAAGTAATAAGAAATAACATGAGGATTTAACGTCGTTCAGCCCAAACTTGGCCTACGTCCACAGGGAGAGAACTTAAGAGAGGTTTATTAATAAACTTGATACAAATAGATCTAACTTTTCTCTTGATCTCACAAGAGTATTCACCTTCTGTTTAATCTAGACCTAAATTACAAGAGTATGTATTCTCTCTATACATCTTCACCTTGCTACTCCCTTTTTTAGCTTTCTCTGATCTCCTTTGTTTGAGATTTATTTACAATGCTGGGTTATAATATTTATTAATAGAATTTTATAATACAACTCCTATTTGGACCATGAGATGATCTTGGCTATTAGATGCTTGAAAAATCTTGATTAATTCTATTTAGAATTGATCTTCTTGATCTAGAAGAATTCTAAATCCTTTAATCTTTAGAAACACATCTTCATTAAACAGAATCTGAATTCTATTTGTACTCCTCCAGAAAAAAAACTCGTAAGCGTCTGAAAAAGAAACTGCTCCACCTTGATTTACTTCTTCTACTTCAAGCCATCATGTTCTCCAACTCAATTGAATTTTCTTGGACCATCATCTCTTTTTGAAGCAAGGCAAAATCCTAACACTTTTTTTACTACTAACCCTGCGTGAAGGTGCTCAAAGATTCTTAGGATAAAGTATATGTCATCACATTTTACTCTCCAAGATCTACCGTAATAACTCTTATTTTTTTTTCATTATTATGATTTGAGAGAAGTAAATTTATCAACATTAATTGAAGTAGTAATTTTTCAGTTTTATTGATTATTTTCATAAAAATACTAAAGAGTTTTATGAAAGTATTGTTTAAAATCATGAAAAACTATACAAAGCATCTCAAATCACATTCCTTGAGCGATGGTACCAGAAGAACTAAACAGAGTTATCAAAACCTTTATGGCGATGTGCAACAAAATTCCACCTTAACGAGCTGGAACACATGTACAATAGTTAATCATCAAGGACTCTTCCTAATCCAAGTGGAAGCTTCTCTTTAACAGTGCTAAGCAAGCAGGCAAGTCTCATTATGCATGAGTATAACTTGTATCAACAAAAGGATGAATTTTAAATACCTCATAAATCTTTAGTAATTTTCTCAAAAATCTGTCTTGAACTATTTAAATTTCAAAATACTCCCTTAAACTATTTGTGTATCACATTAGCCCTATAACGCTGTTAAAAGCCGTTGCGAAATGACCTATTTACCCATACTCTCATATCAATTACAAAAACCAATCCAATTGTTTTTTCTCACAAAACCCCACTCACTCACCCACCTCCTCGACCCACCCCTCTCCTTCCTCCGAAACTGAATATTCCTACCTTCATTATCATCATTGGTAGCCGACATGGTTCGCGATCGTCATTGTCATCATGGTCGTTATTTGTCGTTGCTGTAGGGAGAAAGGAGATAATAGGAGATAAAAGACATTGAGAGAGTTTTTTAAACACAGTGGAAGAGATAGCTCAGAGATCGGAAGCCAAAAGGAGCGAGAACGCAGCTCGTAGCAGGCCAGGCGCAGCTCGCAGCAAGCCAAGGGACAGGGCCCGGTCGATCGGTGTGCACAACGTGCACAGGGACGGCCCAATCGACCGCCTGGTCGACCGTGTTTAGTAAGCGGTCGACCGATGCGATCATCGACCGAAAGACATGGCTCTCTGTTGGTTTCGGTCGACCGATTCGACCGAGAGACAAGGTCGGTCGACCGGCTGGTCGACTGATAGGCGAAACTACTCCTGAATAGATTCGGACTTCTTTTATGAATTGGAGTCGAATCCAATCAGGGTTTCCTAAAACCCTGGGACTCTCTGACTATAAATAAGGGCTAGAACCCTTATGAATTGTATCCTAAGTATCCCTCAGAATATCTCTTGAATCCTCTTGTAATTGATTGTTGAATTAATAAAATCTCTCTCTTATCCCGAGGACGTAGGCAATTGCCAAACCTCGTTAAATATTATGTTGGCTTGCTTTCTCTTTTATTTCTAGTTCTTATTGTGTAGGTACTTCTCTAGCACATCTATCTCCATTGCTTGGGTTCCTCAAGTTGGTTTGCCAAGAAGACGCTAGGTGTAACAAGTGGTATCAGAGCATCCCAGGTTCATTGTGGGATTGTGTGTCGATTCCAAGAGCATCAATTGCTGTTTGGTGGAGATCATGTGCCAATTTCGGAGTAGCATTGGAACTGTTTGTGGGATCGTGTGTTGATCTCAATATAGAGTTTAAATTGCTCGAGGAATCAAATTCAATGGAGTAGATCATTTTGGAAACTCTTCGAAGGTTTCTTTTTGAGGTAAAATCCTATCTTTATCAAGTTTTTTTGATCTTACTCTGTTTGTTTTCCACATTATTTAAGAAATCAATTGAGAAGATGGATAGAGATAGTACATTTACGGTGAAATTCATGAATCCATATCCATTGAGGATTGATGTGATGAAGTTCGACGATAAAAATAACTTTGGTATGTAGAGATGTGAGGTGATGGATGTATTGACGGCATCAAACTCAAAGACACTCTACGGTTGGAGAAAAAGCGCAAGACTACTACTAAAGAGGATTGGGACAAGATGAACCGAAAGACATGTGGCTGATAAGGTCTTATTTGACATAAGACATCAAGTACATGTGTTGCATAAAATATTTGCATGGCAGTTGTGAGAGATCCTAAAAAAAAGTATCTGACGAAGAGCATCGAGTCGCTGTTGCAGTTAAAGAGGAGGCTTCACTTTCAAATGAAGAGAGAACTCTCCATTGATGAATACATGAATAGTTACACAAAGCTTCTTACAGACTTAGTTAATGTGGGTGTGAAGATCGATGAAGAGGATAAGGCGGTGATTCTATTGAATTCTCTTCCTAAAGTAGAGTATGGGACCTTTACTCTTACATGGATCAATAGAAGATAAATATTGAACTACAATGAGATGTCGGCTGTTCTTATAAATTATGAAGTAAGGAATCAAGACATTTTGTCTTTTTCTATAAGTACATCAGCAATGACATTGGCGACAAGAGGCAGGAGTTCCAATCGGAAGGGCAGAGGTGATCAGGGGAGATCAAAGTTCAGGTCAGATTTCAGAGATCTGAAGAAGAACCAATACTCCTTATGTAAAGAGTTAGGATACTAGAAGGTTTATGGTCCAAAGGCCAAAGGTAAGAAGAAGGAGTCGAAGTCTGAGACAAATCTCGCACAGGTGTTCAATACTCAAGCCTTCACAGGCAGATGGATCGGACTCAGACTCATCGGTATTCTCTTTCTCCATTACTATTCCTACTGTTGGTTATATAAATAATTCTGAGTGGATCTTAGATACATGAGCTACCAATCATGTGTGCTCGAACAGGAATTGATTTTCTAACTTTGAGAAGCTAAATGAATGTTTCACTGTCATGAGTGATGATCAACTATATAATGTGGAAGGGTTAGGTATAGTCTGTATCAAGATGTTTGATAGGATAGTACGAGAATTGAAGGAAGAGAGTTATGTACCTCGCTGAAAGGGAATCTTATCTCAGTTAGTGCTTTGAAAACGTTAGGTCTTGTGGTATCTATACGAGATGGTGTTCTCAGAATAACTAAAGGCTCAATAGTGATTATGAAGGGCATCCGCCGAAATAATCTCTACTACTTGAATGGTAGTATAGTTACAGGTCAGATGGAGACTTCTATTTCTTCAGATGATGTTTGATCACAAATCTGACAGATGTGGCTCGGACATGGGGAAGAAAAGTCTTTGTAAGCTTCAGCAAAGAAGAATCATTAGAAGGTCCATCTATCTACAACATAAAATTGGGTGAACACGACGTTCTGGATAAGAAGAAGGTGAAATTCAACACCACAACTCACCACTCGGAAGGTCTTCTTGACTGTGTTCACGTAAGTATTTGGGGACCTGCCAAGACTGCATCACTTGGAGGTCATAGGTACTTTGTCTCTTTCATTAATAATTTATCTAGGATTGTTGAATATATCCCATGAGATAAAGGTTTCAAGCCCTATGCATGTCAGTGAAGTGAAAGGATATCAAGGAGAAACAAACTTGTAGGAAGATCAAAGAGCAATAAATTGGTAATGTTGAAACATACAAGAACCAATTCATACAATTTGGCCAGAACACTGGTATTGGTACTCACTTCACAGATGGAATACATGGGTTGGACAAGGAGATCAACCGCTCCTTGCTAGTGAAGGCTCGGTGTTTGTTGTCTAATGCATAATTAGACAAATCATTTTGGGCTGGGACAATTGTATGTGCTAGTCATCTCATAAATAGATTATCATCGACTGCGATAAAAGGTAAAACTCTTCTGAAAGTTTGGTCTGAAAAAACTAGTCAAGATCATAGTTTGCTGCGAGAATTTGAAACCAACCTACTTTAGTACCAAATATGGCAACGTAAATCCACAAGTAAAGAGGTTTGTGTTTTTGGGTGTCAAAAGTGAAAAATACCTAGAGGGGGGTGAATAGGTGTTATGCTAATCAAATGCACTTTGAAAAACAAGTTAAGAGATATGATGCAAGCGGTCACTCAAAATAAGAAATTGAAGCCGAATTTCCCGTGAAGGGCTCTAAAACTTCTCCTTTTTGATTCCTCTAAATTATGAGTTGATGTGCTTAATTGCTTCCTTGTTGATATGAGTAAAGACCAAAAATACAAGAAGATGAATTAAGTGCAATAATGAAAACAAGGCAAGTAGTAGCAAAAGTATAAGAATGTAAAACAACAAAGAGCAAAAGAAAATCAATCGCAAACACAAGAGAATTTGTTTCGAGGTTCGAGTCACTGCTCTATGTCCCCGCCTTCACCACAATGAAGGATTCACTAATCTATAAAGAGACTTCCACACAGGAACCGTACACTCAAGGGATTATAATTGGTCTACACAAGACCGGAGTACCCAACTCCAACAATATTATCCTCACACAAGAGGAACCACAACTCAAAAGAATACAAGTCTCTTGGTGATCTAGAAAGACCACAATACTCTCTTACAACTTCTTATAGAGTGGAGTATGATTTTTAGCTCAAGAAGTAAAGTGAGAGAAAAATTTCAGTAGTAAGAGTTTAGAAGACTTGAAAACAACCTGAAAAATTTTGCAATAGAAAGAATTTTGAAATTGAAAAGCAATGAAACACTTATTCTCTTGAAAATACTTGAAACTTGGATATTTTTCTTATGGAAAATCAAAGACCCATGACCCCTATTTATAGGCAAAGGATAAATATGTTGGCCCAGAGGCCTTCCACTCTAGTTTTGATGATGATTAACTCATGTAGTTATGTGTACTAATAATCTTGTGATTTTAGTTTCAGATCATTAATCAAGTTATTAGTAGGTGATTAGCTTCAACAAGATGATTTGAAAGCTTTCACATGTTGATTCAAGAGCCCGAGCGTCAAAGATCATATATAGCACTTGCACGGTGGATCAAGGAGTTTTGGATCGAGTCGGCTTGGAGACGGCGCTCTACAAGAAGACTTCGGTACCCTAGTTTAGTTTTGTGTTTAGATCCAAATTGTAAAGATTAGAATAATATGATATGCTCAAGTGCACAACACTCACAAGTTTTATGTTTGGATATTGGTTTTCGGTTTTTCCGTTTTTGATTTAACCGATCTTTGTTTTCATGAATAGATAGATCAAAACAAGTTTATATGGTTTAATGTATATTAGATTTGTTCTATATACATACATGCTTAACTTCTTAGACAAACTTAGTTTTGACTTATTTATTCATGTGTTTTATGTTTTGGTATTTCTAACAAAACATATTTTTGGAATTAATGTCAAAAACATGGATATTTATATGTTTCATGTATATAGGATTATATTCATATACATCATGCCTAAATGTTGTTTAAATATCATGTTTTTGTATTTGGATGAGTTTTGGACAAAACGTATCTTCTATTCAAAAATCCAAGTTTTAGAAAATACAGTTTTTGATTTTTGGCAAAATTTCTATAACACAAAAATAGTTCAAAATGTTTGAGATTTGTGTTAAACTTTTTAACACAAGTTTGTATTTCAATGAAAAATGATAAAACTATTTTTGTAGATTTTTAGAGATTTAATGGGAATTTTTAGGATTAAAAATTACATGTTTTTGCTGACCAGAACAGTCTCTGCCAGGGTAGGTCGGTCGACCCCTACGGTCGACCGCACCAAGTAGCCGGTCGACCGTATCAGTCGACTGACGTGCACGGATACGTGCACGCTGGCTGCCACATGGTCCGGTCGACCGCACGGGCGACCGACTGCATGCAGGCAACTCTCTGTTTGTTTCGGTCGACCGGGCGGTCGACCGGTAGCTGGCAACGGTCATAATATGACCGTTGGCTGGTCGACCGCACGGTCGACCGGTAGGGCATTTTTTGCAGTTTCTGCTGCCAACGGCTATATTTTTCTGGGGGCTATAAATACCCCATTAATTGCCTGTTTTCTATAAGATTTTTTGTGCGAATTTTTTCTGACTCTCTAGTGTTTTCATAGCAATCAAAAGAAGTTTTTGGGCTTTATATTGATCAATCTATTTGGTGTTTTTGTTAGGGTTTGGAAAATCAAGAAAGGGTTTTTGGGAAAAGATTTTGATTCAACTTCTATATCTTGGTTTCAGTTTTTCCCAAGGATTTTCTTTGTGATTTTGATTTCTATTCCATTGGTTTTCTCCACACTTGAGCTACATCTACTTTCTTATTCTATAGGATCTTTGTGTGGGAGAAAGTGATTGTTTGTGGTTGTTGTTTAGACCACCAAGTTGTAAACCCAATCTTTTCTTGGCTTTGTGCCTTTGGGTTGTATCCCTCAAGTTGTGAGGTGATCCTTGTATTAGTTTGTGCTAATCCCTCAAGTTGTGAGGTGATTGTTGTTGGCTTGGAGTTGTGCCTCAAGGACGAGGTTGTGTTTGTAAGGAGAGGAGTTGGGTACTCCTTGTAATTGTTATTGCCCCAAATCCTCGGTGGAGGTTCCCTTTGTGGGAGTCCTTTGTGGACAAGCTAGTGAACTTAAAATCCTTCTGGGTGAAGGCGGGGATGTAGAGCTGGGTGCTCGAACCTCGAAACATATCTTGTTGTTTGCGCTTGATCCCTTGGCTCTTACTCTATCTCTCTCTCTCTCTTTACTATTGTGCCTTGCATAAATTCATATTGTTCATTCATAATTATTTGCTTGGCTTGTTTGAGTGTGCTTCTCTTGTTAATTGCAATTAGTTTTTACGCATTAAGTTCATTAGATTAGCATAATCACCTATTCACCCCCCTCTAGGTGATTTTCAAAATACCATTCATAAGTGTTGCTAGGTCATTAAGGATGAGTTTAACCACTTGGAAATAAGAAATAGCCATTGGAACCCATAAAAAATAAAACAGATTCAAAATAAAGCCATTGGTGTCAGTCTGGACAGCTGCCGGTCGACCGGCAGGCCACTTGGTAAAGTAGCCGTTGGCTCCGGTCGACCGCCAGGTATATAAAAAAGAGATTTTTGAACGTCCGGTCGACCGGAACAAACAGAGAGCAAGTTCCATGCAGTCGGTCGACTGCAGGGGTTGACGGTCAACCGGCCCGGTTGACTGACGACGTACACAGTGTGCACGTCCACGGCCAAAAGGCCCGGTCGACCGGGCCGATCGACCGTGTTGGCCTGAAACAGCTACGGTCGACCGCTCGGTCGACCGAAATGGTCTAAAATAGGATTTAAACAGATTTTTGAACATGGAAAAATTGGAAAATATTTTTCAATGGTTTGAGGGTTATGTAGCATAGTATAGGAGATAAAATAAATGTTCTAAATTTGATATAAAAATTTGAAAAATTATGAAACATGTATATTAACCAAACATGCAACAAAACCAATATTACCAAAAACTTGTATTTTTGAAAAGTATATTTTTGTGTGTGTAACTTCTTGAGCACATATAATATATCCTTACTCTTTAACATACTAAAATCTTCAATCGGGCGTTTCCATTTGCATCGTTGAGTAACTTGAATTATTGATCCCGTATACGAGTCATCTTGAGTCAATACCACCTTCCTTTAGGGAAGAAACATCTTGAATCCTAAGAACTCTGAAATAATCTTAAACTTGAAGTACAAATAACTATATATGTTTTGTGATCATCAAAACTCTAAAACCAAATGATTGTAACCTTGGGCCAACAATCTCCCCCTTTTTTATGGTGACAAAACATATGAGTTATTTAGAGAAAAAATGAAAGAGCTTGAAAAAACCCCCCTCAAATCATGCTATCTATCAAGAATAAGAAACGAATATTATAACACAAAATGAATTAAAAAAGTATGCATGAAAAACAAATAATAAACTCAAAAGTATTTCTCCCCCCTTTTGTCATGCATCAAAAAGGGTCAAGGTAATAAAACATGTTTGAAGAGTATTTGCAAAAAATTCATGAATCCATAATACAAACATTTAATTCACCATAAATAAAAAAATCTATTATAATCTAGTGGTTTAGTAAAAATATCCGCAAGTTGAAAATCGATGGAAACATAATCAATTTCAATATCACCTTTCTCATAATGATCTCTAAGAAAGTGATATCGAATGTCAATGTGTTTGTCTTACTATGTTGATTTGTATTTTTAGTCATATGAATTGTACTAGTGTTATCACAAAATATTTTAATATGGTTATAATGCAAATCATAGTTAAGGAGAGTATGTTTCATCCAAAGGACTTGTGCACAATAAGCCCCGGCCGCAACATACTCCGCATTGGCGGTAGAAAAGGCTACAAAATTTGTTTCTAGGAAGACCATGAAACAAGATAATTTTCTAAAAACTGATAGGTTCCACTAGTACTCTTCCTATCCACTCTACAACCCGCATAGTCGGTATCTGAAAAACTCGTCATGAAAAATTGTCTGGTCTCGGATACGACAAACTCATTCCAATGGTGCCCTTAAGATATCTAATAATGCGTTTTACCGCAATTAAATGGGACTCTTTAGGACACGATTGAAATCCATCACAAAGATAAACACTAAACATAATACCCAACCTACTAGCCGTTAAATATAATAAACTACCAATCATGCTACGATAGAGTTTAATGTCTACATTTATAACTTGTTCATCCTTATCAAGTTTTATTGTGGTAGCCATGGGAGTCTTGCTTGTTGATTGTAGTTCATTTTTGCATCATCTTCCACCTCTTTACCATGCATAATATCAATAAAAATCTGTTTTTTACTCTTTTTCTCTCTATTTTTGCAGGTCCATATTTTAATGGAGAGAGGCCCATAAATCCATGTAATTAGCAAGAATTAAAGGGGATTAATTCAAAGCCCAAAAGAGAGCCCAAGAGTTGAGCCCAGGATCTGGAATCACCCACGCATCCAGTCAGCATTCTAGAAGATCCACGTGGCTAACAACCTGCAACAAACTCGCAACAGAAATCGTTGGCGCAACGGCTAAGATTCTGCCGCGGAAACGCGGCTCTGGCCGCGGATCCGCGGCAGTTATCTGGCCGTTAAGCCAGCGATTGATTCCCAACCGTCTGGATTCTGGAGCCTTCTCCTCTGAGGCCTATAAATAGACCATCAGGGCCAATGAGAGAAAGAGAGGAGAGAATAGAGGAAAGAGCTTGTAATTTGTAGGTTTTTCTCTAGGTTTATTGCTCTTAGTCTTCTTCTTCCTCCTAGAAATTTTGCAAGAGAGAGATAGTGAGAGAGTGAAAACTTGTAATCAAGGGGTGACAACTTGAAGCAAAGCAAGGATTAATCCAATCTACTTTCTCTTCTTTTGCAATTTCTAGCGTCTTTCATTACTTGCTTTATTTCATTCAAGCTTTACTTTCATAGCATATTGTCTTGTTGTTTTATTTCTCTTGTAATGGCTAGCTAACTTCTTCTAACATGACTAGCTAACAACTAATCTTGCTAACTTCTAACTCTTGGGTGAATGCTAATTCTTAATCTTGCGAATGTTGAGTCTCTTTCATCCCCGATGGGTTACTTTCATTCTTGGCAATCTCTTGTTGTAATTCTCCATATGATTCATGTGTGCCTCATTTAGAGTCTTGTCTTAGAACAAGTGCCTTGATGGAACATGGAGATGGAGCACCAAACATATGCTATTTGTTGTACAACTTTCTTACTTCAATGCTAACTTGTTGTATGGCCTTGAATGTCTAATGAATTTTGTATCTTCTTCCTTAGCATCCCTTGAGTGACACTCCCCGATTCCACCATGAAATTCTATCTTGAGAGCCGATGAAATCAATGAGGCTATAAGACAAGTCCAAGATGATCACCCATCCATCAAAGGGGAAAGTAACTTGACCAACAAGCAAGACAAACACTTGCCGATGAATCAACATGAGGCATGCTTCACCCTAACGGAGATTAGTAAGTTAGCAAGTTAGTAAGGTTAGCTAGTCATGGCTTTTTCTATTCTAAAAGTCTTTTGCAAGTTTTCTCTACTTTAGTTTTCTTCCTAAAAGCAATTCTTGTTTTCAAATTCTTTTCATTCTCTTTTCATCGTTCTTACTTTCATGTACAAAACCACAACCAATTCTTTCACCTATTTTTCTATGTCCTTTTCATTCTTTTGAAACAAAGAAGAACTTTCGTTTGTCTTTCTTCAACATCAACCATAAAGTTTCCGTCGTGAGCTCTCCTTGTGGATTCGACCCGTATAGCTTATACTACTACGGTGATTTGGAAAGGAGTACATTACACATTGTGAATACACTTCGGAGTGATTAAGCACCTAAGGTTGACTCTAACCTTCTCTATTTCGTTGAATATCTGTGCGAATTATACTCCACTACTATCTCCCCTTTTTCCTTATCACTTGTCTTAGCCCCTTCAAGCTCAAATTTCTTGATGAGTTCCTTCGTGTACTTGACTTGATTTATAAAAATCCCATCACTCTTTTTCTTGATTTGGAGTCCAAGGAAGTAGTTAAGTTCGCCCATCATAGATATCTCAAATTCCTCTTTCATGCTGATTCAAAATCTTTGCAAAGTTTTTCATTAGTAGATCCAAATATAATATCATCAATATATATTTGAACAATAAGAATATCATTTTCAACATGTTTAGTAAGCAAAGTAGTATCTATTGTGCCTTTAGAGAAACCATTAGAAATAAGAAATGATGAAAGTCTTTCATACCAAGCTCTAGGAGCTTGTTTTAAACTATATAAAGCTTTGTCTAGTTTGAAAACAAAATCAGATGTATAGGATTAACAAACTCGGGGGGTTGTTCAACATACACCTCCTCTTCAATAAACCCATTTAAGAATGCACTTTTGACATCATTTTAAAAAGTTTGAAATTTTTATAGGAAGCAAAAGTAAGTGTTATCTGTATAGCTTCAAGCCGTGCTGCGGGTACAAAGGTTTCCTCAAAATCGATACCTTCAATTTAGGAGTAATCTTGGGCCACTAACCTAGCTTTATTCCTAACAACATTGCCCGACTCATCCAACTTATTCCTAAAAATCCATTTAGTGTCAATTGTTGGTCTATTGAGGGGTCTAGGGACAAGATGCCAAAATTGATTGCATTCAAATTGATTGAGCTCCTCTTGCATGGCAAGTAACCAATATGAGTCGCCCTCGGTTTCGAGGATGTTCTTTGGTTCAAAATGAGAAATAAATGCATAATGGCCACAAAGATCATGGAGTTTAGAGCGAGTGGTTACCCCTTTTGATACATCACCTATAATTAGATCATTGGGATGATGTGGAGTGAATCTCCAATTCTTTGAAAGAGGAAGTGGTGGCTCCACTTCAACTTCTTGAGTTTCACTTTGCACATCAATCTTTGGCTTGTCTTCTTGTATAGGTGAGTCCTTCAAGGTTATTCTCTTCATGTCTTCACTTAAGGAATCTATTTCTACAACATTCTCAATAAAAATATTAGATTCCTCAAACTTCACATGTATAGATTCTTCAATAGTCATTGTAGATTTATTGAAGACTCTATAGGCTTTACTAGTGTTAGAATAACCAACAAAAGTAACTTCATAAGATTTTGCATCAAACTTACCTAAATTATCTTTACTATTTAAAACAAAACATTTACAACAAAAAACTTTAAAATAAGAAACATTTGGTTTTCTTGAATAGTAAATTTTGAAAGAAGGTTTAAAAGTGTTTTTGAAAAAGAAAACCCTATTTGATATGTAACAAGATGTGTTTATGGCCTCGGCCCATAGGTATTGAGGGAGATCGTATTCATTTATCATTGTCCTAACAATTTCTTGAAGTGTTCGATTTTTCTCTCAACTACTCCATTTTGTTGTGAAATTTTAGGACAAGATAATTTATGTTTAATTCCGTTGTCTTCACGGTAAGTGATAAAGAATTGGCTATTGAATTCACCACCTCTATCACTCCTTATTCGTAAAATAGAAGAATCTTTTTCCTTTTCAACTCTTTTCTTAAATGTTTGAAAATGTGAAAAAGCTTGATTTTTGTGTTCTAAGAAGAAACCTAAGTAAAACGAGAAAAATCATCAACCAATACAAAAGCAAAACGATTTCCACTTAGACTTTTAGTTTTAGTATGACCAAACAAATCTATATGAATTAACTCCAAGGGTCGTGATGTCATGATATCCTTGATGGATTTGAAAGAGGACTTGGTTTATTTTTCAAGTTGGCACGCATCACAAATGCCGTTCTTTTTAAATTTCAAGAAAGGAATACCTTTCACCGTTTCCTTGTTGTGTATTCTAGATAGGTGGTCAAAAAAAATATGGCCTAGTCTCTTATGCCACAATTAAGAGTGATCATTGAAGGTATTCAAACAAGTGGCATTACATTGCATATTAGACATATCAATCATGTATACATTGTTTTTACGAAATCCGGAAAATATACATGCATTAGTTTGTCTATCAAAAATATTACAAGCTAAGTAATCAAAAATCACATTAAAACCTTTATCACAAAGTTGACTAACACTCAAGCGATTATGCTTGAGGCCATCAATTAAAGCAACATTTTCAATCATAGGAGATGAACCAAATTTAATGTTACCTATACCAACAATCTTTCCTTTGGAGTCATCTCCGAAAGTGACGGTGCCACCTTCATGGTACCTTGATAGAGTTGTAAAGTTATTGATATCCCATGTTATTGTTGGGCCAAAAGGTTACACTCTCCATTTTTTTAGAGTTTTGATGATAACAAAACAAATAAGAGCTATTTGGTACTAATAAGTTTGTTCAAGATAAGTTTCAGGTTAGTACCATATTTGGAGGCCATTGCTTAGCTTTTGCAAGAAATTCTAGGTTCATGGAGCAAAGAAGGCTTATGCAAATGAAGGAAGGAACTTAGAAGAGAAGGCTCTAGCAAGGCATTGCATGGCTCAAGAAGACTTCATTAGATTTGTTTTTAGTTTTATAGTTTTGTTAAAGAATAGTGAATAGGTTTGAAGCTCTATATTTCAACACACACGTTTTTGCGCACATGTCTTTCCTAGAAATATTCCCTATAAATATATACAAAATATTTTAATACAAAGCCTTTTGATTACAAACTCAATTTTATGTTTTATATATATCTCTAATCAAAACTATTTTGTTAAAATTTCAAAACTCCTCAAAATTCTGTTTCAGTTTTGATTTTTGGCCTGAGCCCGTCGACCGACCGGTCGACCGACATTAAGTCAGGTCAGATCGGTCGACCGACCCAGTCGACCTAGGTTCTGGCAGTTGGTGCGTATCCGTGTGCACGTTTCTCGGTCGATCGACCAATCGACTGACTGAAGTGCAGTTGCTCTCTGTTTGTGCACAGTCGACCGGGCGGTCGACCGGAAGCCCGCAACGGCTATTTTATTTGAACCCCGGTCGACCGACCGGTCGACCGAGAGAGTCGTTTCAACAGTAACGGCTACTTTTTAAACTTGTTTTATTTTTGTCTTTTTCTTTCCTAAAAGTGTTTAAATGATATTTTTTTTACCTAATACTTTCTAATTACCATTAAGTGGGTTTTCTCTTTAATCCCTATCCCTCTCCTATAAATAGGGGTGTTTAGGGAGAGGTTCATAACAACAAAAAGTTTACAAAAGTTTCAAAAGTTTAAGGCATTCAAAAGAGATTTTGTTCTTGATTTTTGTGCTGAAATTCTCTCTCATTTTCTGAAGTGTTTTTCAAAACTCTCTGATTTTCATTTTCTTTTTCCACTTACATACTAAAGCTTCAATCCTACTCATTGTTCTACAAGAATTTTGTAAGGGAAGAGAATTTTTCAAGAGAGAGTTTATGGTCTTTTGATCACCAAGAGATACTTGTACTTGAGATTATGGAGTTGGGTACTCCGGTGTAATTGTAACCTCTTTGTGAAGTTATAGTGGTTAGAAATCCTTCTGGGTGAAGGCGGGGACGTAGAGCTGGGTGCTCGAACCTCGGAAAAATTCTCGGTGTTTGCGTTTGGTTTACTTGCTCTTTCTTCTTACTTTACTTTCATTGCTTCTATTACTTGCTCTCTATTTTCATCTCAATATTCACTTGTTTCATATTCATATTGTCAATCAAAGTCCCATACAACAAGATTGCATTGCGCACCTCCAACTCATATCTAGAGGAATCACGAGGAAGGAGTTCAGAACCCTTCACGGGGCATTCGGCTTCTAGTCTTGTTTTGGGAGATTGTTGCATCATAATTTTTAATTGTGCATTGATTAGCATTATCACCTATTCACCCCCCCTCTAGGTGATTTTTAATTGGTATCAGAGCGTTGACTCTAGGTTTGGCTTAACATCCTTAGAGAGATCCTAAAAATTTGCTAATCAACATTTGCATTCTTTCATTCATACACTAGTAAATATGGCCGACAACATCAAAACCCCTCCTAAACTTGATGGACTTAATTTCCCTATTTGGAAGGTTAAGATGACTATCTTTTTACAATCTTTAGGTAGCTCAGTTGCAAAATCCTTAACCAAACCCTATGTTAGACCCGATAGTGATGAAAGCACATGGTCCGACTTTACCTTTAGAGAATATGAGGCTAACTCCAAGGCCCAAAATTCCCTCCTAACCGCCTTGAATGAGGATGACCTTACACGGGTAATACATTGCCAATCCGCCTATGAGATTTGGCAACATTTGTTGGTCACACACGAGGGGACATCACAAGTAAAGAGAGCTAAGATAGATCTCTTGAGGTCCCAATATGAAAGCTTTAAAATGATTGATGATGAATCTATTGATTGCATGATTACAAGGTTTACTAAAATCACCAATGCTCTTTCCTCTTTAGGTGATGATATTAACAATGACCAAAAGGTGCGAAAAGTGATTCGGGCTCTTCCTTCATCATGGGAGATAAAGGCTACCACCTTGAAAGAGTTGAATGACAAGGATGAAATGGATCTCATTAGTCTCATTGGAAACTTGAAGACTCATGAGATGGAAAAGAAGGCAAGAGAAGAAGCCGCTCCTCTAAAGAAGAAATCCATAGCCTTCAAGTCTTCCTCCACTCTTGATGACGATGAAGAAGATGAAGAAGAAGATGAGGAGCTATCCTTACTTGTGCGAAATGTCAAGAGGATGTACCGGAAGAACAAGCTCAACTTTAGAAGGAAGTTGGAAAGAAAAGAGGAGAGAAGAATCATTTGTTATAATTGCCGAAAGCCCGGACACATCATGGCCGATTGCCCAGAATTCAAGAAGAAGATGACTTCCTCCTTCAAGAAAAAGATGCCCATCGAAAAGAAAGCTTACAAAGCCATTTGGGATTCGGAAAGCGAGTCCGAAGATGAGGTAGACACGGCAAACATGTGTTTCATGGCAAACACTCCCAAGGTAACCACTCAACCTCTTGATGAAGAAGATGAATTGAATAAAGAAGTGCTTGTACATGCTTTTGTTGAACTTTCGGAAACCTATGATGTTAAAAAGGTAGAATGTTCAAAATTGAAAAAGGAAGTTGCTTTTCTTAAAAATCAACTTGCTATTGTTTCAAAAGAAAGGGATGAAATTTCTTCTAATCTTATTTCCACTCAAAAAGAATTTAGTGCTTACAAAGTTGCTTGCAAAGCAAAATTTCCAAAGATTGATGAAAAAGAAATTTCTTCGTTAAAAACTATAATTGTTGATTTTGAAAAGGTTTTGAAGGATTATGCTTTCAACACTAAGAAACTTGAGGAAATATTTTCTAAAAAGCACACTTCTCATGCTAAAGCTTCTCATGTCAAAATTCCTCATGCTCACACTACACACAACACTCATGCTCAATCCACACATGCTCACAAGTCACACACTCACTATGCTTTTAAATATGGTAGAGTGTATAGATGTACTTATTGTGGTAAGAATGGACATTTGGTTAAGTTTTGTTATGACCAAATAAATAGAACAAATAATCTTGTATGGGTTCATGACACTAACACTTTAGGACCCAAGAAAATGTGGGTACCAAAATCAAGTCCTAAATTATTTGATGTAGGTACACACCAAGGCTCCAAGACGTAAGGAGCGGTGGTACCTTGATAGTGGTTGTTCAAGACACATGACGTGGGATATCAACAACTTTACAACCCTATCAAGGTACGTTGAAGGTGGCACCGTCACCTTCGGAGATGACTCCAAGGGCACTATCATCGGTATAGGTAACATTCAAATTGGTGCATCTCTTATTATAGAAAATGTTGTTCTTGTTGATGGTTTGAAACATAACTTGCTTAGTATTAGTCAATTTTGTGACCGTGGACTTAAAGTTATTTTTGATGATTCTTCTTGCAAAATCCTTGAATGTAAAATCAATAATTGTATTCTCACCGGATTTCGTGATAATAATGTTTATATCATTGACATGCTTAATTTGGATTGTTCTACTAAATGCTTGAATGCTTTTGATGAGAATTCTTGGCTTTGGCATAGAAGATTAGGACATGCATCTTTTGACCATCTTTCTAGGATTAATTCTAAGGAATTGGTGAAGGGTATTCCTTACTTGAAGTTTGAGAAAGACCGCATTTGTGGTGCGTGCCAACTTAGGAAACAAACCAAGTCTTCCTTCAAACCAATCAAGGATATCATGTCAACTAAGCCATTAGAATTAATTCATATGGATCTTTTTGGACCAACTAAAACTAAGAGCTTAAATGGTAGTAGATATGCATTTGTTTTAGTTGATGATTTTTCCCGATTTACTTGGGTTTTCTTTTTGGAACACAAAGATCAAACTTTTTCACATTTTAAGATTTTTCGAAAAAGGGTTGAAAAAGAAAAGGGTTTTTCGATTTTGAAAATAAGGAGTGATAGAGGTGGTGAGTTTGTTAACCAACTCTTCATGACTTATTGTGATGAAAAGGGAATCAAGCATGAAATGTCATATTCTAGAACTCCACAACAAAATGGAGTTGTAGAAAGAAAGAATAGAACACTTCAAGAGATGGCTAGGACCATGATAAGTGAATATGACCTCCCTCAATATCTATGGGCCGAGGCAGTAAACACCGCATGCTATATTTCAAATCGTATTTATTTGTGTAAAAATTCTTCCAAAACTTCTTTGAAATGTATCATTCTAGAAAACCTAATGTTGCATATTTCAAAATTTTTGGATGCAAGTGTTTTGTTTTAAATACTAGAGATAACTTGGGTAAATTTGATGCTAAGGCTTATGAAGCTATCTTTGTTGGATACTCTACTACTAGTAAAGCTTATAGAGTATTCAATAGATCTTCCCTTACCATTGAAGAATCCATGCATGTTAAATTTGAAGAATCTAATGTGGTTGTTGAGAATGTTGTAGAGATTGACCCATTAGGTGAAGACATGGAGAGACTATCCTTGAAGGACTCACCCGCTCAAGAAGAAAAGCAAGAAACCATTGGTGATGTTCAAGAGGATAAAGAGGAAAGCTCTCAACCGCTTCCTAAAGATTGGAGATACGCTACAGATCACCCCAAGGAACTCATTTTAGGTGATGTCTCTAAAGGGGTAACAATTCGCTCTAAGCTCCATGACTTATGTGGTAACTTTGCATTCATTTCTCGTTTTGAACCCAAAAGCATCCTCGAAGCCGAGGCGGACTCATATTGGCTGCTAGCCATGCAAGAGGAACTCAATCAATTTGAGCGCAACCAAGTTTGGCACCTTGTTCCTAGGCCTCACGATAGACCAATAATTGGTACTAAGTGGATCTTTAGGAACAAGATGGATGAGTCCGGAAATGTCATTAGGAATAAAGCTCGGTTAGTAGCCCAAGGTTACACTAAAGTTAAGGGAATTGACTTTGAGGAGACCTTTGCACCCGTAGCATGGCTTGAAGCCATACGGATGACACTAGCTTTTGCATCTTTTAAAAATTTTAAACTTTTTCAAATGGATGTGAAAAGTGCATTTTTGAATGATTTTATTAATGAAGAAGTTTATGTTGAATAACCTCCCAGTTTTGTTGATCATGTTCATCCCAATTTTGTTTTTAAACTTGATAAAGCTTTGTATGGATTGAAACAAGCTCCAAGAGCTTGGTATGAAAGGCTTTCTAGTTTTCTCATTTCAAATGATTTTGTTAAAGGCAAAGTAGACACAACATTATTCACTAAGCATGTTGATAATGACATTTTAATTGTGCAAATTTATGTGGATGATATAATTTTTGGTTCTACTAATGAGTTTTTATGCAAGGAATTTGAAAAGGTTATGCAATGTGAGTTTGAAATGTCTTCCATGGGTGAATTGAATTTCTTTCTTGGACTCCAAATCAAGCAATTGCAAGATGGGAACTTCATATGTCAAGCCAAGTATGCAAAGGAACTCCTAAAGAAGTTTGGATTTGAAGGCTCAAAAGTTTGCAACACTCCCATGGCAACTACAACCAAGCTTGATAAGGATGACCAAGGTAAATGTGTTGATATTAAGTTATATAGAAGCATGATAGGAAGTTTGTTGTATTTGATGGCAAGTAGGTCGGACATCATGTTTAGTGTGTGTTTTTGTGCTAGATTCCAATCGTGTCCTAAAGAGTCCCATCTTATTGCGGTAAAACGCATCATTCGTTATATTAAGGGCACAATTGAAATGGGTCTTTGGTATCCGAAAACCGTAGATTTCTCAATGACGAGTTATTCAGATGCCGACTATGAGGGTTGTAGAGTAGATAGAAAGAGTACTAGTGGGACATGTCAATTTCTTGGTAATTGTCTTGTTTCATGGCCCTCTAGGAAACAAAATTTCGTAGCTCTCTCAACCGCCGAGGCGGAGTATGTTACCGCGGGGGCTTGTTGTGCACAAGTCCTTTGGATGAAACATACTCTCCTTGATTATGATTTGCATTTTGACCATATAAAAATATTTTGTGATAATACTAGTACTATACATATGACAAAGAATGCAAATCAACATAGTAGGACCAAGCACATTGAGATTAGATATCACTTTCTTAGAGATCATTTTAAGAAAGGTGATATAGATATTGATTATGTTTCCACAGATTTGCAACTTGCCGATATTTTCACTAAACCACTTGATTTTGCTAGATTTTTCTTTATTTGTGGTGAACTTAATGTTTGTGTTATTGAATAAAAATGTTTTCTTCACCCTTTTTGATGTATGACAAAAAGGGGGAGAATGAGTTTAATAATGAGTTTATATATGGAAATATGAGTTCATATGGTGTTGGTTCCATATGAGTTTATATATGTTTTTGGTTTTTGATGTGTTTTTATGAATTCTTGTACTTGAGTTTAAGTGTTTTGCAAGTGTTTTGTATCCAATGGTTTTTAGTCCTATGGTTTTTGCTTGCTATTCAAATTGTTTTTCTTTGATTGATGTAGCATAATTTGAGGGGGAGCTTACACCCTCTCTTGTATTTTTATCATAGCCTATTTGTTTTGTCATCATCAAAAAGGGGGAGATTGTTGGCCCAAAAGGTTACACTCTCCATTTGTTTAGAGTTTGATGATAACAAAACAAATAAGAGCTATTTGGTACTAATAAGTTTGTTCAAGATAAGTTTCAGATTAGTACTATATTTGGAGGTCATTGCTTAGCTTAGCTTTTGCAAGAAATTCTAGGTTCATGGAGCAAAGAAGGCTTATGGCACATCAAGGAAGGAACTTAGAAGAGAAGGCTCTAATAAGGCATTGCATGGCTCAAGAAGACTTCATTAGATTTGTTTTTAGTTTTATAGTTTTGTTAAAGAATAGTGAATAGGTTTGAAGCTCTATATTCCAACACACACGTTTTTGCGCACATGTCTTTCCTAGAAATATTCCCTATAAATATATACAAAATATTTTAATACAAAGCCTTTTGATTACAAACTCAATTTTATGTTTTATATATATCTCTAATCAAAACTATTTTGTTAAAATTTCAAAACTCCTCAAAATTCTGTTTCAGTTTTGATTTTTGGCCTGAGCCGATCGACCGACACTAAGTCAGGTTAGATCGGTCGACCGACCCAGTCGACCGAGGTTCTGACAGTTGGTGCGTATCCGTGTGCACGTTTCTCGGTCGACCGACCAATCGACTGACTGAAGTGCAGTTGCTCTCTGTTTGTGCACAGTCGACCGGGCGGTCGACCGGAAGCCCGCAACGGCTATTTTATTTGAACCCCGGTCGACCGACCGGTCGACCGAGAGAGTCGTTTCAACAGTAACGGCTACTTTTTAAATTTGTTTTATTTTTGTCTTTTTCTTTCCTAAAAGTGTTTAAATGATATTTTTTTTACCTAATACTTTCTAATTACCATTAAGTGGGTTTTCTCTTTAATCCCTATCCCTCTCCTATAAATAGGGGTGTTTTGGGAGAGGTTCATAACAACAAAAAGTTTACAAAAGTTTCAAAAGTTTAAGGCATTCAAAAGAGATTTTGTTCTTGATTTTTGTGCTGAAATTCTCTCTCATTTTCTGAAGTATTTTTCAAAACTCTCTGATTTTCATTTTCTTTTTCCACTTACATTCTAGAGCTTCAATCCTACTCATTGTTCTACAAGGATTTTGTAAGGGAAGAGAATTTTTCAAGAGAGAGTTTGTGGTCTTTTGATCACCAAGAGATACTTGTACTTGAGATTGTGGAGTTGGGTACTCCGGTGTAATTGTAACCTCTTTGTGAAGTTATAGTGGTTAGAAATCCTTCTGGGTGAAGGCGGGGACGTAGAGCTGGGTGCTCGAACCTCGGAAAAATTCTCGGTGTTTGCATTTGGTTTACTTGCTCTTGCTTCTTGCTTTACTTTCATTGCTTCTATTACTTGCTCTCTATTTTCATCGCATATTCACTTGTTTCATATTCATATTGTCAATCAAAGTCCCATACAACAAGATTGCGTTACGCACCTCCAACTCATATCTAGAGGAATCACGAGGAAGGAGTTCAGAACCCTTCACGGGGCATTCGGCTTCTAGTCTTGTTTTGGGAGATTATTGCATCATAATTTTTAATTGTGCATTGATTAGCATTATCACCTATTCACCCTCCCTCTAGGTGATTTTCAGTTATGTGTCTTGAGCAACCACTATCAAGATACCACCGCTCCCTACGTCTTTGAGCTTTGGAGTGTACGTACATCATGTAACATAATTATTGACTTTGGTACCCAAATTTTCTTGGGTTCTTTAATGTTAGCATTATGAACCCAAACATGATTATTTGAGGCATTTATTCTATCAAAACAAAATTTAGCTAAGTGACCCTTTCGGCCACAATAAGTGCATGCATAAATTTTACCATACATGAATGCATGATGACCGGTGGATTGTGAATGTTTGGTTTGTGCACATGTTTGACATGATGAGAGTGCAAATGTTGTGACTTGTGAGCATGGGTGTGTGTAGCATGAGTTTGTTTCTTTGGGATATGTTTCTTAGAAAACATAGCCTCCAATCTAGATTTATCAAATTCACATTTCTTTAAAACTTCTCCCAAAGAGCTAATTTTATTCTTTAGCATGAAAATCTCATCTTTATCTATCAAAGGAAATTTAGCTTTACAAGAAATCTTATAAGCATCAAAATCTTTTTGAGTGAAAGTGAGAGTTGAAAATAATTCATCCTTTTCTTTTGTGAGCAAGAAAATTTTGTGGTTAAGAGTTTCATTTTCCTTTTTCATTTTTAAGTATTTCTTTTTAAGAAAATCATAATTATGAGATAATTCTTCAAAAGCTTCTCCTAATTCATCCATGGATAATTCACAATCTTCGATAGATGATTCGGGGATTACCTTATTTGTGTTTTCATTAGTCATGAAACACATGTGAGCCGTATCAACTTCTTCTTCAGATTCACTCTCCAATCCCAAGTAGCCTTTAAAACCTTCTTCTTGTATGGCTTCTTGGAGGTAGAGAGTTTGCTCTTATTTTTCGGACACTCCGCAACGATATGCCCCGGTTTCCGGCAATTGAAGCAAATGATCTTCTTTTCTTCCTTTCCTTGTCATCTTCTTCTATTTTTGAAATTTTGCTTTGTTATACATTCTCCGAACATTCTTCACAAGAAGAGAGAGATCTTCATCATCTTCTTCTTCGAAGTAGGTGGAGGAGCTTTTGAAAGTGATTGCTTTCTTCTTTAGAGGAGCCATTTCTTCTCTAGCTTTTCTCTCCATCTCATGGGTCTTGAGATTCTCAATGAGACCAATGAGCTCTATTTCCTCCTTGTCATTGAACTCCTTCAAGGTTGTAATTTTGACTTCCTAAGATGGAGGGAGTGCATGAATAATCTTCCTCACCTTTTGATCATTGTCAATATCATCACCTAAAGAAGCAAGCCCATTAGTTACTTTTGTAAATTTAGTAACCATATCATCAATAGATTCATTTTTTTGCATAGTAAAGTTTTCATTTTGGGAACGTGAAAGGTCAACTTTAGCCCTCTTAACTTGTGATGTTCCCTCATGAGTGACTAAAAAGTGGGTCCAAATCTCATATGTGAATTTGTAATGTATGACTCTAGCAATGTCATCATCATTAAGAGCTTGAAGCAAGGCACTGTGTGCCCTAACATTTGCGTCAAACTCTTTCGTGACAATTTCGGACCAAGTATCCTCATCACCAAGGGGTGCGCTAAAAGGTTTAGTCACCGCCTTTGCAACATTGCAACCCGGCTTCCTAAGGATTACAAAAACACGGTCATCTTAACCATCCATATGGGAAAGTTAAGACCATCAAACTTGGGTGAGGTCTTAATAACTTCAGCCATCTTTACTAAAGTGTATGAGAATAAAATATGAAAATGATGATTAGCAATTAAGGATATCTCTAAGGATGTTAAGCCAAGAATCTAGAGATCAAAGCTCTGATACCAATTGAAAAACACCTAGAGGGGGTGAATAGGTGTTATGCTAATCAAATGCACTTTTAAAAACAAGATATATGATGCAAGCGGTCACTCAAAATAAGAAATTGAAGCCAAATTCCCCGTGAAGGGCTCTAAAACTTCTCCTCTTTGATTCCTCTAGATTATGAGTTGAGGTGCTTAATTGCTTCCCTGTTGATATGAGTAAAGACCGAAAATGCAAGAAGATGAATTGAGTGCAATAATGAAAACAAGGCAAGTAGTAGTAAAAGTACAAGAATGTAAAACAACAAAGAGCAAAAGAAAATCAATCGCAAACACAAGAGAATTTGTTTCGAGGTTCGAGCTACTGCTCTACGTCCCCGCCTTCACCACTATGAAGGATTTTCACTAAATCCATAAAGGCAACTTCCACACAGAAACCGTACACTCAAGGGATTACAATTGGTCTACACAAAATTGGAGTACCCAACTCTAATAATACTATCCTCACACAAGAGGAACCACAACTCAAAGGAATACAAGTCTCTTGGTGATCTAAAAAGACCACAAACACTCTCATACAACTTCTTACAGAGTGGAGTATGATTTTTGGCTCTAGAAGTAAAGTGGGAGAAAAATTTCAGTAGTAAGAGTTTAGAAGACTTGAAAATCAACTGAAAAATTTTACAATAGAAAGAACTTTGAAAATGAAAAGTAGTGAAACACTTCTTCTCTTGAAAATACTTGAAACTTGGATATTTTTCTTATGGAAAATCAAAGACCCATGATCCCTATTTATAGGCAAAGGATAAATACCATTCATAAGTGTTGCCAGGTCATTAGGGGTGAGTTTAGCCACTTGGAAATAAGAAAAAGCCGTTGGAACCCATAAAAAACAAAACAGATTCAAAATAGAGTCGTTGGTGTCAGTCTGGACAGCTGCCGGTCGACCGGCCGGCCACTTGGCAAAGTAGCCGTTGGCTCCAGTTGACTGTCCGGTCGACTGCTAGGTATATAAAAAAGAGATTTTTGAACGGCCGGTCGACCGACACAAACAGAGAGCAAGTGCCATACAGTCGGTCGATCGGTCAGTCGACCGCAGGGGTTGACGGTCGACCGGCCCGATCGACCGACAGACGTGCACAGCGTGCACGTCCACGGCCAAAAGGCCCGATCGACTGGGCCGGTCGACCATGTTGGCCTGAAACAGCTACGGTCGACCGAAATGGCCTGAAATAGGATTTAAATAGATTTTTGAACATGAAAAAATTTTTAAATATTTTTCAAGGGTTTGAGGGTTATGTAGCATAGTATAGGAGAAAAAATACATGCTCTAAACTTGATATAAAAATTTAAAAAATTATGAAACATGTATATTAACCAAACATGCAACAAAACTAATATTACCAAAAACTTATATTTTTGAAAAGTGTATTTTTGTGTGTGTAACTTCTTGAGCACATATATCATATCCTTACTCTTTAACATACTAATATCTTACAAGGATCTAGGGGACTACAAGATCTTCAATCGGGCGTTTCCATTTGCATCGTTGAGTAACTTGAATTCTTGATCCCGTATATGAGTCATCTTGAGTCAACACTGCCTTCCTTTAGAGAAGAAATATCTTGAATCCTAAGAATCTTGAAATAATCTTAAACACTTAAACTTGATTAGTACAAATAAATATATATGTTTTGTGATCATCAAAACTCTAAAACCGGGTGATTATAACCTTGGGCCAACAAAAAGAAATATGAAAGGCATATGTTATGGGACCCTGAAAATAAGAAGATTGTGTTGAGTCAGCATGTCACATTTGATGAAACTTCTTTGTTTAATCCTACCGTCTCTCAACAGGTGGAGAGAACAAAGAACAAGGATGTATCACAGTGGGTGGAGGTTGATGCTACTCCATCAACTCCAATTGGTTCAGTATCAGTAAGGACATCACTGGATGTGACACCGGATGAAGATCATGTAGCCAATTTTGATGTTGAACATGTTGAAGATATTGATGAGAATGTCAAATTATTTGTAGTTATCGAAACCAAGATAAATCCACGAAGATGGGTGAAGAAATATGAATCTCAAGTTGGTGACCGCAACAAGCTCAAATTGTAGGTCGTTGTTTTCCATGACGGTAGCAAGAAGCATATGACTCAACCAGTTAGATTCGCTGCTAAAGATTCAGTCACAGGTGCTTGAGCTATGTGGAGGTCATTTCAATGAACTACGGTTGTCTTGAACCCTTGGGCAAGATACATAGGTAGCCGTAAAGGCGCAGTCGTCTAGTGATGCAACCCGTAGAAGCTATTTGGTGTATTTGAGTTCTCGAGAATTGACAGCGGAAGCTGATTGAGACTTCACGTAGAGGTGAAGAGTTAGACTTCACGTAGAGGTGAAGTGTTGTGATCTTGATGAACATTTGATCTTCTGGTGGAAGATAGTTGAGTTTGCAAAAGGGGGTGTTCATCCAGTTTGTTGAGCTGATGTTAGTATTTGGTGTGCTCTACACAGATTTGATTGGACTGTCTTGAAGACATTTAGACTGAAGAGAGCCAGTCAGTTAGAGAGTCGGTGTTGGCTCATGTTAGATTCTTGAGGTCATTTGGAATGGTACTCAATTCAGTTGCTGAGTTGTAAACACGTTCGTTGGTTGGCTCATATGGTGTTGTTTCTCTTCAGTGGAGTGTTGAGAAGGCATATATGTTGCATTCCGTTTGGATAGCTGAGCTGAGGTTGAAATCTTACAATTGATATTGGAGTTTGGAAACTGTTGCCTGAGGGGACGACAAACTCAATTTGGATCTGCTGTGATCAGTGAAAATCAATCGTATGTGTGCTGGGGATTTGTTTTGAAGGAACCAGTTTCATCTGTTGGCAAAGTCGAGATCGTGTGTCGCTTTTGCCGAGGTTGTGTGTCTATTTCATTCGAAGCACTCAAGCCGAGATCGTGTGTCAATTTTACCGAGATCGTGTTGTTAGCCCGGAGGCCTTCCTCTCTAGTTTTGATGATGATTAACTCATGTAGTTATGTTTACTAATTATCTTGTGATTTTAGTTTCAGATCATTAATCAAGATATTAGTTGGTGATTGCTTCAAAAAGAGGAGTTTGGAAGCCTTCACTTGGTGATTCCCGAGCCCGAGCGATAAGATGATACATAGCCATGCTCGTTGGATCACGGTGTTTGGACCGAGTCAACTTGAAGATGAAGATCGTTAAGAAGACTTAGGTATCATAGAGTTTAGTGTGTTTTAGATCCATTTGTAAAGATAAGAATAGTTGATATGCTCAAGTGCACAACACACACGTTTTATGTTTGGATATTGGTTTTTCGGTTTTTAGTTTAATCGATATTTGTTTTCATGAATAGTTGATCAAAACAAGTTCAATTGGTTTATGTATAGTAGATTCTTTCTATACATGCATGCTTAAACTTCTTATACAAACTTATTTTGACTTTCCTATTCATGTGTTGAAAAAGTCAAGTTTGATAAAATACAAGTTTTGGTTTTTGGTAAAAATGTTAAAACACAAAAATAGTTTCATATGCTTGATATTTGAGCTAAACTTTTTATCACATGTTTATGTATCAATGCAAAATGATAAAACTATTTTTGGGAATTTTTACAAGTTTTATTAGATTTATTAAAATATTTTTAACAAGTGTTTTTCTGACCCAGAACAGTGGCTGACAGGCCAGGTCGGCCGACCGCACGGCCGACCGTACCAAGGGCCGGTCGACCTTGCGGTCGACCGACGTACACAGAGCTGTGCACGTCTGGCAGCACAGTGGGCCGGCCGACCGAGCGATCGACCGGACCAGAGAGCTTTGCTCTCTGTATCTGGGCGGTCGGCCGTGCGGTCGACCGGATGCCCCAACGGTCATATTTCTGACCGTTGGCGGTCGACCGGGTGGTCGACCGTAAGCCTGTCAGGCTGCCAGATCAGCCTAACGGCTAGTTTTCTATTTGGGCTATATATACCCCATTTCTTGGGGGTTTTGGTTAAGTTTTTTAGAGACAAAATTTCCAGACTTTCTCTATTGTTTTAAACAAGTTTTCAAAAGAGTTTAAGTGCTAAAAAGATCCATCTTTATTTTGTTTTAGGTTTTTGGAAAAATCAAAGAAAAGAGTATTTTGGGAGATTTGTCTTGGCTTTCATTTTCTATCTTTTACAAGAGTTTTCCTAAGTATTTTTCTTTGAGTTTCTGTTTTCCAAACACCTAGTTTTCCACACTTGAGCTATCATCTATCCTATTCTATTAGGATCTTATTTTGTGGAAAAGAGAGATTGTTTGTGGTTGAAAGAAACCACTTGTTGTAAACACCCTTGCTTTTGTTGTATCCCTCTTTGGTAAAGTTGATCGGGTGATTGGTTTACTCCCTCTTTGGTAGAGGTTGAGTTGATTGGTTTACTCCCTCTTTGGTAGAGGTTGAGTTGGTTGGTTTGCTCCCTCTAGTGAGAGGTGGAGTTTGGTTTGTAAACCCTCTTCGGTAGAGGTGTTGTGGTTGTTTGGCTACGGGCCTACCCCTCGGTTGTGAGGCGGTGTTTGAGAGAGGAGTTCGGTACTCCCTTGTTGTAAAAATCCTTCTCGGTGAAGGCTCCCTCGGTGGGAGTCCTCGGTGGACAAGATAGTGGATTAGAAATCCTTCTCGGTGAAGGCGGGGACGTAGAGCTAGGGGCTCGAACCTCGAAACATATCTTTGTGTTTGTGTTTGATCCATTGTCTCTCTAACTCTCTCTTTTAATTGTGCATTGCATTATTCATATTGCCATATCATTCATATTGCTTGTGTTGCCTTGCATTGATTCATATTGCTTATTCATTATATGCTTGGATTGCTTGTGTGTGCCTCACTTATACTTAACCACAAGAGCTTCATATAGCACCTCAACCATTATCTAGGGGAATCAAGAGGAGTTAGTCCAGAGCCCTTCATGGGGAATTCGGCTACACTTGTGTGTTGTACTAAGTGTGATTGCAAAATTTGTTTAAGCTTCCGCATTTAGCGCATTTAGTTTCTAGGTTAGCATTTACACCTATTCACCCCCCTCTAGGTGTTTTTCACGTGTATCAATTTTGTCAGAAGTTCATTAGAGTTTGGCTCAGATTTGAAAAATCTTCACCAAGGTGGATAATTGTAGGGAGAGAGGAGATAAGAGAAGATAAAAGACATTGAGAGATTTTGTAAACTCAGTGGAAGAAATAGCGCAGAGATCGAAAGCCAAAAAGAGCGAGAACGCAGCTCGCAACAGGTCAGGCACAGCTCGCAGCAGGCCAGGAGACAGGGCCCGGTCTACCACCTGGTCGACCGGTGTGCACAACGTGCACAAGCACGGCCCGATCGACTGAGGCAAGTAAGGGGTCAATCAAAGCGGTCGACCGACTGAAAGACAAGGCTCTCTGTTAGTCCCGGTCAACTGACCGATCAACTGGGCGACAAGGTCAGTCGACCGGTCGACCGACAGGCGAAACTGTCTCCTAAACAGATTCAGACTTCTTTTCTGAATTGGAGTCAAATTCAATCGGGGTTTTCTAAAATCCTGAGACTCTCTGATTATAAATAAGGGTTAGAGCCCTCATGAATTATATCCTAAGTATCCCTCAGAATATCTCTTGAATCCTCTTGTAATTAATTGTTGAATCAATAAAATCCCTCTCTACGTTGCCCCGAGGACGTAGGCAAATTGTCGAACCTCGTTAATATTCTGTTGACTTGTTTTCTCTCTTGTTTCTCTGTTCTTGTCGTGTAGTCTTTGTTGCTTGGGTTTGTAAAGTTGGTTGTTGCCAAGAAGGCGCTAGGCGCAACAGTCGCCGTCAGTCGTCGAGTTTTTTTGAGACTATGATAGAAGTTTAGGCTTTTTTAGACTATTATAAAAACTCAGTGTGATTTTCTGGTACCTTTTTAAAAGTTGAAGAAGGTTGTTTTATGCTTAAAGCTTGTTAGTCTCTCGCAAAGCTGTGTAATCTGTTGTAACATAGATGTATTTGTATTCAATTACTCACAAGTCTCAATTAAAATTTAGTTGATGCATGTATTTGCATTCAATTTCTCACAAATCTCAAATAAAATTTAAAACTTTCAAGAGAGATTAAAATACAACTAGAGAGGAGTAATTTCATTAAAATGGTTCTTCATTTAATTTCTAACAACAATCAAAGCCTACCAAGAAAAAACACTTCTTCTCCGCAAAAACACTTCTGCTTTGCGCTTGAAGTTGACATTTATAAGAAAGAGATGAGATGGGTTTGCTTCAGTTGTGCCCTACAGGAGGAAGATGAAAGAGGGAGGTAGAGTGGATGTGGTGGGTGGTGTTTTCAACTTAAAACAAGTAAACATGTGCAAGACATGTGATAACTAAAGATAATTTCATTATAAAAAAATGTAAGTGAAAGACACGTGACTACTAGAAGACAACCAACTAACAGCAAGGAGTTTTCTGGAAATAACTGAGATAGTTTAATGGGGTATTTTGGGATTTTCGAAGTTTAGAGGAATTTTCTGGGATCACAGTGAAAGATTAATAGGGTATTTAAAAATTCAGCCATCAACAAAATACAAAACAATACAAGGGGTTGGAAGAATAATAAGTGCTCATGTCATTCTCTGTGAGGAAGACACATGGTAGGTGGATAATGGCCAGAGTGTGGATTTTGTTTGATCTACATACCCTGAAGGCAACCTCTTTATACATAGAAATAGAAAGTGAACACATTAATGATAAGCAAGAAAGAGAGTGAAATGAGGATGCTTGACATGAATAAATTAAAAAAAAAAATCCCACCATCTAGCTAGGGAACCACACTGCTATATCTGATTGGTATCTAGCGTGTTTGGTTGCAAGGAAGTGGGCGGAAGTAAGAAAACGAGGAAGTATAATTGCTCACTTTTCTATCTATCGAAACACCAGAAAAGAAAAATAAGAAAACCCTTTTTCCTTTTCTCTCTTCCCTTTTGCACAATCACTTCCTTACTTCTAAGTTTTTATAGTTAATTTTGTGGTGACGTAAATCTTACTTGTAATAAATTGTATCTCAAAATAGTTAATTTTGTGATCATGTAAACCTCACTTGCATTCTAATTACTATCTAATTTTTATTTTTCTTAATTAATTTTTATTTTAATATTATTTTGTGGTCAACTTTGTAGTTAATTTTTTCACTTTCACTTTCACATTGCCATCCAAACACCGGAAAGTACATAACATTTTTCAAACCACACTTCCCAATAACATCCAAATACTGGAAAACTCACTAACTAATTCTCAAGTTTCAAAAGGAACTATTACTACTTCCTCACTTCCACCCCTAACCAAACAACCTCAATAAATCAAGAATGTTAATTCCTCCTATATTTTTTTGTCATCATAACCCTAATACGCAACCAACAAATTCAGATAATCCTTACCAACTCGGTTCACTAGATGTATAGGTGGTTCATTTATATTGCCATCAGCAACAAGCTTCCTTCATCCAATGGTTGATGGCGAAAACGTTCGTCAACCCAAAACATGTGCACAATTTTGAATTAGTTAAGGGATTTTCAGGAGAAATTTTTTGCTCACCGCGTTTGGCTCACTGCGAGCGTGGTGAGCCGTTGGTTTTGGGTGGGCCCCACTGTCCCACCAGTGGGGCCCACCTTCATCCTACGGCTCGTCACACTCGCGTCGAGCGCGGTGAGCAAAAAGTTTCTCGATTTTTTGCATTAGTGCTTTCATTGCGTCAAATCCAAATATTGTGTGAATAATATAATATAACATGAGAGGTTAATTTTTCATGAACATTCTTTGAGCATCTGATCCTGAACAACTATAAAGGGAAAGTTCAGCGCATGTGGTCGAGTGATAGTTTTGGGTTCGTTAAGAGCCCTGCTCACCGACAAGTCACCATTTCGAGCACCGCCAGTGACATATTGATAATATATTTAATTTCGATCACCATGTCCACTGGTCAGACTCTGAGTTTGCTCCCCAATGATCACTAGTTGAGTCCTAATGTGCAACGATTTTTAAGGAGAAAAAACTATAAAGAAAAAGAAAGACATACAGGTGCATTAAGAGAACAATCGCCTGCTACAGCTTATGTATTTGCTGAAAATTAGCTTCTATAACAAAGTGGATGATATTGAAATTATGGATACCACAGTATTGCTGAAAGCAAATTCATACGTTGATCCAGCCAAAGAACTGTGGGAGAGGATCTAAAAATAAAGATGGTAGGGTTTTTTTTTAACCCCATTGGAGATATCAATAGCAACAAAAGAAACATAATCAGAAGACCGCTGTTGACAGCCGCTAAGTGATAGTCAACATCGGATACATGGTACGCCAAACAGCGACAGTATGTTTGACCGTCCATCGATAGCTATTGTATAGTTGTCGACAGACTGAGACAACTGTGGCTCAGTCTGTTGACAGGAGCAGCACAAGCTATCGATAAGTGCCCAACTCAATAGTGAATTAGCTCAGTTTGTTGATAAGCCTTTGGAATTGTCGACAGCTGCGACATTCTGACAGTTTTCAAATTGGGTTCTGATTTTGTTTCTATTCCGATTTCAAATTTTTGGTTTTCTTTTCTTTGTGGGCTCTATGTGTATATATTGAGGGGCAGTGTCCCTATTGATTGTAATCTAAATTGGTGAATTTGTATTGTGAGTTCTAGGGTTAGTTTGTTTTAGAGAATTCTACAGCCAATTGCATAGATTCTCGATTTGGATCTTCGGATCATTTTGTAACCTTTTAACTCAATTGTTTGAATAAGATCTTCTCTTTTCCGTCTCGAGAACTTAGGCAAGTTGTCGAAACTCGTTAAATCGTTTGTTCTCGAGTTCTTTCTTTGATTTTTGTTCGTGCTACGGCGTTGGAACACTGTTCTTGGTGATTGGAGTGTCGGTTGTTTTCCTCCGAGGGCATAACAAGAACAAGTTGATCCCAAACAAGACTTTAAAGTAGAATTATTTTCATGACATTAGCAAATCCAACTAAAAGTAGAAACCAATCCACCAGTAGATCACCTAATGCTCTTTAAAGTGTGCCTACTTTTACTAGTCTTAGACCTCTCTTAAATGTAAGCCTGCCAGCTTTTCTCAACGTAGAAGAAACACCCTTCAAACATTCAAAAAGCTCATCACATTGAACATGCACAATAATAGATAAATGTGTGGTCACGTTCGGTTGCAAGATAGTGAGCTGAAGTAACAAAATAGAGAAGTATAATTATTCACTTCTCTATTTATCCAAACACTGAAAAAGAAAATTGAGGCAACTCTTTTTCCTTTTCTCTTTCCCTTTTTACACAATCACTTACTCACTTTCAAGATGCTATCTCTTTGATAATAAGTTGTAACTCAAAACAGTTAATTTTGTGATCATGTACTTGCAATCTAATAGCAATCTAAATTTTTTTTCAGATTATTTTTTATTTTAATATTATTTTGCAGTAAACTTTGTGGTCACTTTTTCTACTTTTCCTTTCACGTTATCATCTAAATACAAAAAAGACATAACATTTTTTAAATTATACTTTCCAACAATGTTCAAATACCGAAAAACTCATCACCAGCCATAGATTTATTTTTCCCTTTTTAGCGAGGAATCTGAAGATCACCAATCGAAAATACACGTAATAACCGCGTGCGCCATTAGAAGATAGACGACCTTGGAATTCAAAACAAGCCCATCAACCAAACGATCCGGCGACAGGATCAGCCCTCCTGCAAATCAACAGCCAGCGTCAGCCCTGATTCCTCCACGTGCCGTAAGCGAATAGACTTGTCCAACCTTATCCCGCCGTCCAATAACACAGGCTCTATTTCAACGGTCGAGATTCGCTCCCTCCCTTTGATAACCCGAAGCGGCGAGCCCGTCAACAGCGAGAGAGAGAGAGAGATTGGCCTTCTCAAAATGCAACAGGTGAAGCTCTGAACGGCGATCTCTCTCTCTTCTCCACTTTGATCTCATCGAAGCCTTAATTCTCGAGCTCAGTCGTCTCTATTTCTGCTGGTTTGTTGAAAATCTCGTCGATCTCTCTCGCGAGAGAGGCTCTCAGCAGGATCTTTCTGGCCATGCGACCCCTGATCGCTGTGACTGCCCTCTGGAGGAGGAAACCCTAGATTGCTATCGGAACTCTAAAATTATTTCTCAGTGCTGTGAGTTGTTTTCTCGAGATGGCAGCAGAGTCCCACATCCCGAGCCCTAGAGGGCTTCTGTGCAACGCTGGAGCTGGCGCTGCCGCAGGTGCGTTCTTTTGGAGCTCTTGATGATCGAAATGAGTTTTTGATTTTGAATAATTTAGGATTAATTTTTTTCCCTGAATTTGGGTTAAATTGGTAGGGGTGCTCGCGGCTACATTCGTATGTCCTTTAGATGTGATCAAGACTAGATTTCAAGTCCATGGGCTGCCCAATCTTGGTAAAAGTAGTGTTAAAGGTATGATCTTTCTCTTTAGTACCTTTGGAAATTTCTATTATTCTGTATTCGGTTGCTTCTTGTACCGAATCTACTGATTAATGTAACTGCAGAATGTTTATTGGTTGCTGAGACACACGATTTTGTTTTTTCCCTAGAATCAAGATAGATTTGCATTTAAAAGTCTGGACAGTTACTTCAAGAGTTATACTTTGGAAACCAGTTTTCTAAAATTGTATGTGAAAATATTTAATACTTGCATTTGATGGAAATTGCTCCTAGAAACAGCTGACAAGTGGTTGTTTCACCTTTGCATGACAAATGCCATATACAATGAATAAATAAAATTTTGTACTGGGGTTCAAATCATTCTATTGAAAATTTTATCACATGCTACTGCTAGGATCTATAAAGATGGTTGTTATTTTTTGTTTTTCTAGCTGTTCTGGGTAAAACTTGGCAAATTCATGTTCAACCAGTTTTGATTAGGTTTTTAATGCTGAGGAACGATGCTGAATATGCTGCACCTTACTGGTGGTAGCAAAGACTGAATAGGTTGGCTAATTTGAGGTCAAATTGTTTGGATTTGAAAATGAAAGAAGACTTAGTTCTGCTGCTTCTGCATGAAGATACATTAGGGATTGAGTAGCCTTTTTGACAGAGAAGGCTTGAGTTTGAGAAGGATATAACACATAAAAGACTCATTCACTTCCTGATTCATGAACAATTGCCTAGAAAAGACCAATGCTTCTGTATTTTCCTCCAATGTTTGGTTCAGTTACATTTCTCTTCTAGGTAGTGGTTCTACTCCTTTCATTCAATGAACTAATGCATCCAAAGTGTAGGGTTTAAGCTGTCTAGCAAGACCTTGGGATTTGCATGTTGACCAGTTTATTTCGCTCATACTTTCCAGAAATAGCTTCTTCTCTGCCTTCCACTTTTCAAGCAAACCTAAAGTGTCTTTGTTGAGCTCCTTTTTTTCTTACATAGAATGGTTTTTTAATTTTTATTTTTATTATTATTATTTTTTGGGTGGCTTTGTGATCCCCAAAACCTGCAAACTTTAATTGTTTGATAGTGAACAAAGGCAAATTTTATTTGTGTTTGTCATCCACCTGACAGGATTACCTTTTCACATAGATAGCAAGGTAAATATTTTGTTGCTTCTTGCTAGGTAAGGACTCTTCTTTAACCATTTGGATGCATTTCAGGGGATTGGAAATAAACATAAAAAATGTAAAGGAAATAAACATAAGAGGAAATGCTAAAATCAGGAGTATAAGACAGAAAATAAAACAAGAAGCATATGTTACACTGAGAATAAGGAAAGTGATCCACTTGGCCGGAGAAGGAGAACCTAAGAGGAAAAGAGATGAACAAAACCAAACTATATTCTTAAATATATGATCCATGAGCATGTTCATTATAAAAGGTTATCAAAAGGCTTTTGTGAAGGCTAAGTTTTGCACATTTAAGTTCACAATCTTAATTCATTTCATCTTTACCTAGGTTATGGGAATAACTAGCATATTACATGGGATATGGCATGTGGTAGATTTTTCATCATAAGAATATTACAACGGCACCTTTTTATAGAATCATGTGAAATGCATAAGTAAGCCCAAAAAAATTCAGAACTGCTTATGTTGGAAGATAAACAATCTGACAATTGTCTAGAGTAGTCAGCTAGGATGTTGCCTGCACTCAAGCAAAACATCATTTTTGTTTATGTTCTCACAACTATAACAGCAAGGTCTTTAACCCAAATCTTTTGGGCGCTCATGTTCTTACAACTATAACAGCAAGGTCTTTAACCCAAATCTTTTGGGTGCGTCATCTATGTTATTCTACCTGAAAGTTTTAATGTGTTAGAGCTTATGCCTTCAATTTTAATATGTCATTGGTGAAATACCGAGCATAAATTTATTTATATATTTATTTTGAGAAAAAGAGCATAACTATGTTACATTTCTTTTATCCCAGAACTTCCTAAAGGTTATTGTTCTATAATGCATCTATCCAGGCAGTCTCATAATTGGGAGTTTGGAACAAATATTCCGAAAGGAAGGTGTTTGTGGCGCGTATCGTGGCCTTTCACCCACTGTCCTAGCATTACTCCCCAACTGGGCAGTGAGTTCTTTTACTTCTTTCATTTCAGAATAGCAAATATATAGTTGATTGCCAACTCTTTTACTGCAAAACATTTTGTTTATTTTCTCTGAAGGAAAATGTATTCAGGTGATGGGAAATTGCAACAATTAAAAGATTCTATGCATGGAACTATGGAAGTCTTCTTCTTTGTGGCATATGCAAAAAACAAAATTATAGAATCCTTTAATTAAACTTTTTGTATCTCTAAATCTTTAAATATGCGGTCTTTTCATGCCTTTCATGCCATATCATTACAAGAAACCCTGTCCATAGATTGAATGACCTTCTAGCCCTGCTAATATGCTGAGCTTTAAGTGACTTATGAGCAGGTGAAGTCTGAAGCTTAACATAGTGATTTTCTTTTGCAAGTTTACGAGGTAAAATAATGAGTGCCCTGCTCACTTAGAAACACGATCCAGCCGATTGAAGGAATGTCTCAGTTTGTCATAAGAAGCAGTTGGCATACAACTTAGTGTGTCCCTGGTAACCATCTCTTTGTTAGGAACAGATGGAGCTGAACAAAAGGAGGTCTAATTTTTCCAATTGTAACAATTTATATTGTAACAAAGCAATCAATCTTTAGAACATTAGTACCTGAGACAAAATGAAATGAACTAGTAGGGTTTTTGTAGAGAAGTATTGAACCCTTGAGATTTATCTCGTTGTTTTTTTTCATTGTTTTGTCGGTCCATTATCTTGTACAACATTCCCCCAAATACAAATTTAATTTAAAGGTGCAGTGGATCTAGTATTCTTCATTTGGAAACTTTGCTTTAATGGTTAACATTTAACTTTATAATCCATGTTTTATGTTTTCTTTAATCATGCAAGAACAGAATAAGAGAAATTTGTACACGATCCATGTGTAAATTTGTTTATTATATATATAGAAGTAGAACCTTCACTTCTTATAACAGTTTCCTAAAATGGCCCTTGGTCTACATGGTACAAACTAAATGTCAGTTAAGGGCAAAATTTTCATTCATGATATTTTGAAGAATTTGCTGATGAATTTAGTATTTGGAGAATTCGCTGATGAACATTTCCCATTATTGATTTGCTCCTTTGTGCATAATTTTTGCAGGTGTACTTCACTATATATGAACAACTCAAAGGGTTGCTATATACCAATGGTTAGTTTATTTCAAGTTTGAGCTTACAAATTGTTTCCTACTATAGACAATGGTTTAAAATCTCAGTGTCGGTATTGTCATTGGTCAATGGTTTTAGCACCAATGTCGTCAATATCGGCAATATTTGTCCTGATATCTGTCCGTTGATGTTATAGGTTTAATATTGTAACAGATATCTCGGAACCCGATACGATATTGCCGATATAGATTTGAAATGTGGTCAATATTTGAAATCATGCTATAGAAGAATTTAAATTCCTTTTAAATTTATAAGGAACATTGTTATCTGCTTTGATCGAGTTAAATATTGATACACATGCACATTAAATATGTTTTTGAGCAGACGGGAACCATCAACTCTCTATAGGTGCTAATGTGATTGCTGCATCTGGTGCTGGAGCTGCAACAACAATTGCAACTAATCCACTTTGGGTTGTAAAGACAAGATTTCAAGTGTGTATATCTATCTTAATTCCGTAATACTAGAGCCTTTTTTAAACTGCAAGTTTGTGTGCATGGTCTCATACTTTCTATTTGATACTGTAGATCCTTTTTGGATTCTAAATGCACCATGAATATAAATATCCTTATGAATTTGAAGATTCATGAGCATCCAACATAAAAATTATTAAAAGTACTGTTTTACTTGAAAAGGCCTTTTCTTTTGCATATATAAATGTTTTAAATACAGCACCTATTAGATTATTACTATTTGGCATCTTCTGCTGTTTTTCTTATAAGACTCAGACCTGTTCTATATGTTTGCCTGTATCAGCTTACTTGAAAGGCACTGTATATACCCCAAAGACTCATTTCTTGTATTAGTTGGCACCCCAAATGTTCTAGTCCATAGATCCTACATTATTTGGTACCTTACATTTGGATATTTCTGGTACAATGGCACCCTAAATATTGTAGTCCTTAATTGCGAAATAGTGAAACTGGGTTGAATCACATGAACTGATTGCCTCATATGTGGGGTAGTTTTCTAATACAATTATTCAACTATATACACAATAATATTTTGAGGTACAGTTTAAAGAAAGTCGAGAGCTTTAGCCAGCTCTTCACCAATTGATAACCTATAGGCCACATATGTGTCTCATCTGTGCCCACCATGTGCGAAAGAGAGTGGGGGGGAGAGGGATGTGAGAATGGGAGGGAACGGAAGGAGATGTGGATGAAGGAAAAAAATGTGGATGGAGCCTTGCTAGGCCTTTTTCGCTGCCATCTGAATTGAAGAAAAAGAAGGAGAGACTGAGTTGGGGTTCAGAATATGGAGATCTAATTTATTACGCTGTTTTGTGTCTGTTCCAAGACCCGATCAACCTTTAATTTATTTTATAATTTAAAAGCTTAATGAGAAATGGGATTCAGTCATGCTCGACCTAAACTTGATCATGTTTGACATAAGCAGTGAGGGAAGATATCTACATTTTATATTGCTTTCATCTTCAACATATTTTGCAATCTGATTTCTGAGGTGGGGGATCTTTTGCTATACTGACTTTTACTTTCATCATTTGCAGACGCAAGGTATGAGAGCTGGGGTGGTGCCATATCGCAGCACGTTGAGTGCTTTAAGGAGAATATGTCATGAAGAAGGCATTCGAGGATTATACAGGTTGCGATTTCTCTTTATTACTTTAGCAGTTATTTTTCTCCCTATTATTTACTTCTCATTCAACTGGATTCTTTTATCTGGGATAACAGTGGTCTTGTGCCTGCACTGGCGGGGATCAGTCATGTCGCAATCCAATTCCCAACTTACGAGAAAATTAAATTGTATCTAGCTAATCGAGGTAATACCTTCTCTCTCACCATTCAAGACAGAAAAAAACAGAAAAGAAACTAGCTGCGCATCATAACAGAGATTCACTTATTAGAACATGTATTGACGCAAACAGTTTTTATCAGATAATACTTCCATTGACACGCTCAGTGCTGGTGATGTTGCACTGGCATCATCTATCTCCAAAATTGCTGCATCAACTTTGACATACCCACACGAGGTACTTCAATATTTCTCATTTCATCTGATCAAATAGAACCAGCTAAATGACTTGTTCTAGTCAATAATGCTAACACGAGGAGGATCTTTTCCTCTCTTGCATAACATTTATTTAGGTGGTGCGTTCGAGGCTTCAAGAACAAGGTTTCCACTCAGAGAAGAGGTATGCGGGTGTAGCAGACTGCATAAAGCAGGTGTTCCGTAAAGAGGGTATCCCTGGCTTTTACCGTGGTTGTGCTACGAACTTGCTTCGAACAACTCCAGCCGCAGTGATAACTTTCACGAGCTTCGAGATGATCCATAGATCCCTCGTCAACGTATTCCCTCCAGAGCCACACCAACAAACACTTGCATGAATTGAATAATGCGAATTTTACTAGCATTAAACAAGATGGTATTATTCAGCAGAATCCACCAATTGTTTTTTCATGGCCAGCCCAGTGCTTTTAATTTCCACACCCATTTGATGGCCGGAGTTTGTGCCAGCTCAATTATTACGATTACTTGGCATGTATAAATAGGCTCAAACCATGGTTCGTGCTTGAATAGCTTGAAGAGCCCCTTCAGAAAGATTTCTTTGCAAAAGGGAGTATGCTGGAAGATTGATGATGACGAAAACAAAAGACAGTTTTGTTCAACCTGTTCGCTCGCTCGCTGTTGGATTATTTTACGGATGTTCTTAATGGTAGCTGGGTGCTGTACTGCTGTGTTTCCCTGAAGAATGAAGATTGCTGTTACAAGTTTCAGCATATTGACAAATGTAGTTAGTAGCAAGCCAAAAATATTTATTATTCAATTCACAGTATACATGTACACTGCTCTGCAGAAAAAACTTAACAGTATAGAGAACTGCCAAAAGAAAACTTGTCCAATTTCAGCTTTCAAACCACTTTGTGTCCTTTTATGCGTTCAGTTCATTGGCTGCTTGTCTCTGTCATACTTGATTCGTTTTTAACCAAAGTTCTTTTGTCGTGCGTATCATTGTTCTGGGCTTACTTTACTGCCATCAAGAAATTAATTGCTCAGCTCCGGGTGCATGCACGGATCTGTTTGGAAGTATTAGGTGGTTTCAAATCAGCTTCCATAGCAAAATTCTAGGACATTTCATGCAAATAAAACTTGTCCTCTTCGGACGCGTTCGGACAAAAAATATTTAATATGAATCGAGTTTGTATCGAATTTGGATCTAAAATATTAGATCGGCACATTATTATAAATAGTATGAAAAAACTCAAATCAGAATCTTTTACTATTGGATTGATTATATCGGGATTGAGATCTCTTATCAGATTTAGATTTTAGATAAATCTGATCTAAATCTGAGTCATTTTTTTTCCCCTACTACCAATATTCCACATACAGTCTTTTAGCAATGAGGTTTGCAGTGAGACACAAAAAGGGGAATCTTCACTTTATCAATACACAAAATGCAATGCCACTCAAAACATTTTCTTTAAAGATGGATTCTTCCAGTTGCCACTTAGATTTAGCTCAATAGTATAAACATGAACAATGAAAAGGGAGATTAGATTGTGAGAAGTCTCAAATTCAAGATCAATCCACTGATCTTAATTCAGGAAAAAAAAAAAAAAAAGAGGAAAGGAATAAGAATTTACAATTTCTACTATATTGCAACAGCAGTAGATGTTAAAGGGCTTTCAATTTGTCAAGGATCCAAGGATTGAGAGCAATAGGAATATAGGATTGATCTGCGCTTAAGAAAACTGCTATCTGTGAATAATTTGTAGATCACCAAAGTTCCCATACAAAGTCACTGATTCTATTACCTTTGAAATATGAACTACCAGTTTTCTATTTTCACAAGAAAACTCTCCAACTGCAGTTCCAAAGACAACAAGGATGGGATTTTGGACAGAGAACTTGTGTTAAAACTGCTGAATTACCTAAATATGATAATAAACATAGCTGAGGACTCCGGCTCATTTCTTCAATAACTTTTACTATAGTAGCTCAACCAAATTTGCACCATACTTCAAACTGCTCAAGTGCAAAAGCAATCAGCACTGTCAGCACAGTAGCTCAAAGAAAATTTGAGTAGAGCGAACTTGCAGAAGGAAAAGTTGCGTGCACAATTTGCAGAAAAAGCCAGTGCTGTTATGATATTATAATCCAATTTACCTGTATAATAGCATTTAAGTGATGAAATGAGAAATAATAGAAGCTTTTATTCTGGAAGCTGGCAAAAAGAATAAAGAATATGAATTGTAATATAACAACCATGTCAGAATATTAGCCTGTTCTCTATATAATGCAACAGATGATCCTAAGGAACTTGAGATGTTATTCACTATAGGTCATAGTTACTTGGTCTGTGACCTCTCTTTCTAATCTGGTGAGATATTCCAAAAAAAGAAAGAAAGATTATATTTTGTCAACAAAATTTCCTGTTCCAATAAAAAACCGAGAATAAGAACTTGATGGATCATTGCTCTAGGAATTTCCTTGAGCAGTTGCAGTTGGTCCTATTCTTTTTCATTTTAGACTAGAGGATCATCTATGAAGAATTTATAGGTTGCAAATCCGAATTTAGCTTTGACACAACAAACCTGCAGGAAGAGCAAAAAGATGGTTTAGTTATTCAGGAATATATATAATATTCATACATGAGTTTATTATCAGAATGATACAATGAAACATAACTGATAGCATGCCTTGAGATACTAAAAGTAATGTATGAGTTTTCTCTCTCCTGCACTGTACAGGACTAAACCATCAACTTCTAAAGAATGGTTCATGTCTCAGTGAAAAGAAGGAAAAAAACATGGCACTTAAGGCCATATTTGATAAACAATCTGCAATCAACAAGGGATTTTACAACAACAATGGATACACAGTACATGTCCTCACATAAGTCAAATATGCAGACCACCATCGTTCTTGCATTCACTAGAAAGCATAGAACCAAGCAGCTCTAACTGATGATACAAATCATTTGATTGCGAAGTTTTTTTTTTTGTTTTGTTTCAATCATCTTTCTGATGTAAAACACGAGGTAGACTATTACCATTCAGCGCAGCATGGTAGATTCGCTTCTCAGGTAGCCCAATATCTGAAAGTACTAGATTACCCTGCAGAAAGTGGAAAGGTGAATTATATACAACAAACATCCAGATAGATCTTAGAAACATATTGAACTACAGCGACAAGGTTAACTATTTATTGGACTCACTGAAAACCCTAAATAAGCTTTTTTTAGCAACTGATGCAGCATCCATAGTTGCGGTTCATCACTTTTTTATGAAGAAACAAAAGGGGGAAAAATTACCATTAGGCTTGAAGCCGTACATTCAAGAAAGAAATTGCCATGACCTACTACAACCTTCTCACCTTATAGTTGTGAATCATGCACATATACCGATGTGGCCATGAGAGCACATTAATCAACACACACAGTTACAAATCAGAAAATCCATTTTCACCTTCTCCCAAATTCTTAATCGCTCTTTAGATCCTAGATGCAAGTATAATTAACCTACTATTCTTATTATATATACAATTCATTAACTAGTGATCCCTCTTTGTGGGAGTTATTCCATTATGAGGCAGAGTATTAAGAGGATTGTACAGTTAGCTACCTGTTATTGGTGGTGGAATATTGAAATTTGAAAGCTTTAGAAGTCACATATTATTATCAATAATAAGGGGGAAACAATCAACATTTCTAACTATAGGCATGTGATTACAATTTTGACGTGTGTCCAGATGCCCAATATATCCAGGAGTAGAAGCAATGACTTCACAAGACCACATCCTTCTCACTGAATCATAATTCATCTGCCTTCCACTCTTCATAAAATAGGCCCTCCAGAAAAGTTCTACTGATTGGTACATTACTAGAAATAATCTAAAAAATTGGCTGTCTCAGGTAGTTCATACAACAGTGACGACTTACTTTGTGATGGAGCTCTACTGATATGCTTGTCAAATGTAAATCCCCAACATATTGGAAGAATGGATCCTCCTTGCTGAGGTCAGTCTGCAGCTTCTACAGTAATATGCTCACCTCGTTGTCAGATTGATCAACATAGTATTCTAGGTGACACCTCCAGGTGTCAGAGGAACTCTGATATAAAGGTACTCAGTTGAAACACTGAACTGAGTAACTGAGTACCTTTATATCAGAGTTCCTCTGACACCTGGAGGTGTTACCTAGAATACTATGTTGATCAATCTGACAAAGCTCAAGACCTCAAGACCTCATATCAAAGCTCAAGCCTCATGGAAGAACAAGAGGTCAATATGGATGTTATATATGACTCATATCATTTTCTTCTACCAACATTATGATCAGAATCCATTAGGACTAGTTGCATTCTCAGATCCCAGTACACCCTGTGGAAGAGCCGTTCCATGTACAGGCAAGAGGCTTTCAGTTACAAAATTGGGGTACATCATTTAAAGCTTCTTGACACGTTTCTTCCATCAGTTTCCGATCTGGCTACGCTTGTTTTTTATGTCAGCTTCCTATCTTCAACCGACCTATGAAATCCTTTTCTGTGTCTTCTGCACCAAATTTATGCTGTTCACACATTTTCATAAAGTTTTGGATTGACTCCAATTCCTATAGTCTTGCAAATATCAGCCTTGAGCGCATCTAAAACTGTAATCCCTATCTTAGTAGCCAACAATGTGACAACACTAGGCATGTTCAAGACGTGGCCAACATGGGAACGTGGAAGGCAATGATGCAACAGGAACTCAAAAATTTTACAAACAATATACCACAACTTTTACCATGCTATTTAACATAACCAAAGTAAAAGAAATGAAAAGGCAAATTATTTATTTCTAGAAGTAAACAAAATGGACCCCATTGCTCAGGCTGAAAGCAGATATATATGTTTCTGATTACATCAAACAAAAGGAGAAAACAAAGGACCTACTTAAAGAACAATTCTATAGATGCTACAAAAGACACCATAGGTGGATCTTATCTCCCGCTGATATGGGTCCTTCAGAGAACTACATTCCATGTGGGGTGACTTCTGGTATATGTCCCTTTCCACCTTTATTGTCATTTCTCAGCTCTATTCTGGATGGATTCTTATGCTTAACTCTTTCCATAGGTCTCAGAATAAAAGGAAGAAAGAAAACTAAAAAAAAGGTTGCAGGCTTCCAGCAAGAGGCCACAGCAGAGCATGCAGATTATAGAACCAGCATCATAAAGGGTGGAAGAGGTGACTGCAGAATCAAACAAGTAACAATAACTAACCTATAAACATTTTAATGACCAACCAGCACTTATTGGCAAACAGGCCATTATGGTTATTAATTCATCTAGCTGATTTAACTGCATCGTACATTGAGTTTATGCAAGGTTTTCTTCATTAAGAGCTCCTGTATATCACATGAACACAATACATAGTAATTCATCTACATGATTTAACTGCACCTTACATTGAATTTATGCAAGGTTTTCTTCATCACAAGTTCTTGTAAATCACATGAACACAATACAAACAGTGAGAATCGAAGAGAGAGATAAATGTGTACCTCAGCAGCCATGAACTTTCGAACATTGCTAGCATAGAGTTTGGGATCCTGCTTTTCTTGTTGGGAAGGATAGTAAACAGGTAAGTGGACAACTTCAATATAATTAATAAATTGGCAAAGAAGCAAAAACACGTGGCGCACCTGTCAATTTTTTTTTGAAAAAATTGTAATTGATCAGAAAAAGGCTACTGGGAATCAAACAAAGCAAAGTTACTCAATAGTGCGACAAAAAAACAACTATCTTCATCTAATGGTATACCTATGTAGCCAAGAAAGAACTTATAAGTGATAAGATCAATTAATTGACACATGCAACGACTTTAAGCTAATACACACACACACACACACACACACACACACACATAATTCCTAGTAGGTCTCCTTAGATTACAATATAAGGAGGAGGCTTAAAACCCCAACATTCCGATTTTTTTTTTACAATACGACCGCACATTATCATCTTCATGTTCTAAGATGTACACGTATAAAAAAAAATCAAATGATTTGGATTTCGTTTACTTATTGATCTAATCGTTGCATTTTGTTCTACATTTAAAAATCGTTAATATTTGAACCCAAAGAAAATAAAGTAAACGAACATGAAATCACTTGATTTTTTATATGTGTACATCTTAAAACATGAAGTTGATAATGTGCGGTCGGATCGTGAAATTTTTTTGAGAGGTTAGAGTTTTAAGCCACCTCCTTAGATTGTAATCTAGGAGACTTACTATGAACACTTAACCTATATATATATATATATATATATATATATATATATATATATATATATATAGAGAGAGAGAGAGAGAGACTTGTGTCCTTCCAAAAGGATTTGAGGCCGAATTCTTCCCACTCAAATACCAACATCCGACATTCGAATACAAGATCCACTCTGTTAAAGTTGATCTATATAATTTCAAGTATCTATAAACTAAAAATTAAGTGTTTTGAATATTTTTTGCCCATGCATCAAGTAGGGAAAAAACAGACGGCCTAAATAGTGATTTGATTAGTTTAACGGTGTAGAACATTTGAAACCTAAAAAAAATTAGTTTGGAGTTTTTAAATGTTTAGATCATAATCAAAGGGCCGGATCGAGAATTTGTACGTCTAAAGACATAGATCTAAGCAACTCACTACTTTCAGCCGTCCATTTTGTGCCGCTTGATGAATGATCAAAAAATATTCAAAACACTTCATTTTTTGGTTTATAGATAGACTTGTGTCCTTCCAAAAGGATTTGAGCTCGGACCCTTCCCACTCAAATTCAACTCTCCGACATTCGAATACAAGATCCACTCCGTTGAAGTTGATCTATATTGTTTTAAGTATCTATAAACTAAACATCAAGTGTTTTTGAATATTTTTTGCCCATCCATCAAGTAGGGGAAAAATGGACGGCCTAAATATTGAGTTAGTTAGTTTAACGGTGTAGAACATTTGAAACCTAACAAAAATTGGTTTGTAGGGGTTTTTAAATGTTTAGATCAGATCATAATGAAATGGCCAGATCGAGAATTTGTATGTCTAAAGACATAGATCTAACCAACTTACTAGGCTGTCCATTTTGCGTTGCTTGATGGATGGGCAAAAAAGTACTAAAAATATTTGATTTTTGATTTATAGATACTTTAAATAATATAGATCAACTTCAACGGAGTAGATCTTGTATTCAAATGTCAGAGGGTTGTATTTGAGTAAGAAAGATTCAGGCACAAATCCTTTTGTAAGGACACAATCTCTCTCTAATATATATATATATACATGCTACAAAATTTCCGTTTATTTTTGGGTCAAACTCTTAACGGTTTGTTTTCCATGCTCCGACATCCAAACGTAAGATCCACTCTGTTGAAGTTGATCTACATTATTTGAAGTCTCTAAAAATCAAAAATCATGTCATTTGAATACTTTTGCTTATTCATCAAGTGGACGTAAAACGAACGACCGAAAGTAGTGAGTTGTTTAGTTTAACGGTGTGTAGTACTTGAAATCTAACAAAAATTGATTTGTGAGGGTTTTAAGTGTTTAGATCATAATGAAATGGTTGGATCGAGAATTTGTATGTCTAAAGACGTAAATCTAAGCAAAATTCTATTTTCAACCGTCAATTTTGCGCCCACTTGATGGATAAGCAAAAAGTATTCAAATGACATGATTTTTGGTTTCTAGAAACTTCAAATAATGTAAATCAACTTTAATGAAGCAGATCTTGCATTTGGATGCCGGGGCATGAGATTTGAACCATTTAGAGTCGGACTAAAAAATAAATGTTTATTTTGTAGTCCAACTCATAAATGTGTGTATGTGTGTGTGGGATTCGTGTGAGAAACTCTCACACGAAGACCGTGAGAAAACCATATAGGATCGATCATGTGGATGATCCGAACTGCTCATCTTGATCTACATACTTTATTTAGGTTACCAATAAAAAATAATGCGATTCCGAGCCTTTTTACCTATGCAACAAGTGATTACAAAACACGTTATATTCGCCGTAGAATTAAAATGCCATTTAATGCATGAGTAAAAAGGCTCGAAATCACGTGATTTTTATTTATAACCTAACTAGAGTATGTAGATCAAGATGAACGGGTTCGGATCATCCACAGAATCACTCATATATGATTTTCTCACGAAGCTTATTTTGAGAAAGTTTCTCATTTGAAGATTTTCCTATATATATGATACTACCACTAGAGACAACAGTAAAGTAGGGGAGTGAGTTATGGGAAGTCCTAGGTTCAAGATTGGGTTATGACCTCACTCGGTAGTAAACTGGGGGGGGGGGGGCGGCTGGGCTGGGCTATGGGAGATCCCAAGTTCAAATTTAGGCTCTGATCTTTCTTCAGAGAAAAAAAAAACAGTAGGTAACTAGATAGAGGGATAAAAAGGAAAATCCTTACATGCGTGCATGCTTCTGTAAAACACATCCCTGTGAAAGATGTAAATTAAGCAACCACCAGAGAAGCGCACACAAATATAGGTGTGGGTGTGTCTATGTTTTGTTTTTTTTTTTTTTTTGTTTTTTGTTTTTTTCTTGTCTACAACAGGTCGGGGCATGCTTAGGCTTAACACTATTAATCATGACGGAATTGGGTGATAAAGTCAAAATACACAGCCACTCGTGTACAGTTTGGATCTGGAACTTTGATCTATCAGGTTATTCTTATTCAAGGTTTAGAATATATTTAGATTGTGCAAATGAAGTCTATTAATCTCTAAGCTAATATCAAGCAAATTGTAAATTTATAAAAATTATCAGAGTTTTCTCCTAGCTCTAGTTCATCGAAAAAATTAAAAATAACACAGATTTATAAATTATAGTGCGCCAAAGCAAAATATCCATTTTTTAAAGAGAAAAGTTCCTAATGCGGCTGGAAACAACATGAGTAGTTGAACAACATCTAAATGATACATGGATTCTCACCCCAGATATGGAGTCCCATGCTGGACTGAATCTTCTGTAAGGATATCTTAGAATCACAGGAAGTACAGGCACTTTGGCTAGAAAAGCACCTGTCCTGAAAGGAAGAAGGTAATCTCCATTTGTAGTTGTGCCCTCTGAGATTACAAATTGGGAAGTTAGACAGTAGGCTAAATGAGTTAGAATACAGTACGTTAACACTAGAAGACAATACAAACATCAAAAAGGATTGGAAAGAATATAAATTATACAAGAGAAATTTAGTTTCCCGCAAAAACAGTAAATAAGTGAAATGCTCTGAGGGTGTAGTACCGTTTTCAGAGGCATATTTATATGCAAATACCATTTTCAAACTTATTAACTGATCATTCAGTGCACATGCACATGGTCTTTTTAACTTGTGCAACCCTTATTAGTGGTACTCGATTTCTCATATTGTGGAGATAAAAAATTTCAACATTCCTACATCTTGAGTCTTATTTCCTAGCTTCTAAGCCATTATTCCAGTTGTTGATCATTTATAAGAACATTGTTTCTTGGCTATATGACAGGCCCTGTGCTTAGGGTTTTAATTGTCCTTGTGCTTTAGGGATACTCAAACAACTTTTAGTGAGACATGTAACATGTGTACAAAGCGAACCTTATCAGTTAGTGAATAGAATTTCTGTTCTTTATTGACTTCCATTCAGGGAATTGACTGCTTGACTTCTATGGGAGCTATCACTACTATGTCTGCTTTTACTGATAATTTCTTTTTCGCGTTGCTTTATGCACCTGAATTCAATGGCTTCATTTGGCACTGTATTTGTCCATTTGAGCAAAAATAGATCTACTGCATCTTTGTTAAGATTCAATGAATTTTCTTCCTTTTCATTCCCATACACACAAACAAAAAAATGATGCTAAAATGACATCCTGAGTTGTCTTTTAGTGTCTATTTGATTCACATATTCAACTAAACACATATTTTCTCACTGTTGCTGCATCTGCTTTACTCTGTTACAGCTACTGTTCAGATTAAAATTTTCATGTTTTGAGAGCAAAAGATGGTATAAAACATCATAAACAAGTACTACTGGAAACACTAGCACTTTTGCTTTCTTATAGTACTAGAGCTTAGGGTTTATCACGCAAACAATTTGTACTGATGAATGCAACATGTTTTATCGAAGTGACCAATTCAGTTAGTGAGTTAATTTTTCTATTCTTTTCTGATTTCATAATTTTGGACTGGACCACATGACTTCCATGGAAGTTTTATTTACTAAATCTGTTCTACTGATGGTTTCTTTTTCGTGTTGCTTTGCACATCTGCATTTCAATGCCTCCACTTGGCCATGTTTATTTCCAGTCCACGAAAAACTAATACTAGAATATTCAAGTTAATGGCTCTATCATGTCTTTGTTTGATGCGATGCATTTTTTTCACTAAGGCGATTGATGGAGAGATACTCGGAGAAGAACAAAGACCTACATATAGTTTCCCTTGATTTAGAAAAAGCTTATGATAGAGTCCCTAGGGAGAAAAATATGGCAGGTTTTAGAAAAGAAGTAGGTAGTACTGTAGTAGGTATATTGATGTGAATTAAAAATGTGAGTGATGGAGCAATAATTAGGGTAAGAACCATTGAAGGAGAGACTAGGTCATTTCCTGTCACTATAACCTAAAGGTTTGCACTAATAATCAACATTAAGTCCTCATTTCTTCGCTTCAATGATGGATGAACTACTAAGTATGTTCAATATGAGTTCCTATGATGCGTGATATTTGCTAACAATATTATTTGATGAGGATAGTAAAGAAATAAATTCTAAACTATAAAGATATAGAGAAACTTTAAATTCCAAAACGGATTTAGAATTAACAAAATGAAAACAATATACATAAAATGTAACTTTGACAAAATAGTGATTAGAAATGAACATATGGAACATATGGTACAAAGTGATGGTAAAAAAAAAAAAACTCTAAGTGCTCATTTTTCGTTATTTGGGATCAATCATTCATCATCTTGATGATAGAATTGAGGAAGATGTGATTCATTGAACCAAATCAGGATGGTTAAGACCTATAGTGGAAGTGTCTTTGGTGTTCAGTGTGATTGCAGAATACCTTAAAGGAAAATTTTTATAGAATAGTTATAAGACCCAGTATGATATATGGTAAAAATGTTAGACATTTAAGAAACATATCCAACAAATAAGTGTAGCAATGAGAATGCTGAGATGGATGAGTAGCAAACTAAGAGATAGGATAAGAGATGAATGCATAAGTTGCTCCTATTGAGGATAAAACGAGAGAGAACCAACTGAGATAGTGTGGGTATGTGCAATGCAAGCCAATAAATGTGCCAATTAGAGAAGTTGATAGGATCACAGTTAATATGGGGTATGAGACAGGAGGGAGGCCTAAATGAACTTTGGAGGCAAATAAGAAAGATATGTTAATGTTTGTGTTACTAAGGATATGGCCCTTAGTAAAGGTAAATGGAAGAAAAAGATTCATGTAGCTAACCTAAAGATTGAGATAAAGACTTTGTCCTTGTTTATACTTTATATGCACCATAATAACATTGATGCTAAAAGGAGATCCATCTTATCCTCTAGCACCCATGTGCTTCACATATTTGGCCGAAGGCATGCATTTCTCGTGTATTTAAACTTCACATTTTGGTACCAAACAAGTTTATTAGAGTGTGTAAGAGTATTCTTTTATTTTTCTATTTATTCCTCATCTATATAAAGAGGCAACTCAATCTAGAGTTAAGCCATCTATTTCCTAAAATCTAACATGGTATCAAAGCAATACCTCTTCCATCACCACCTGCTCCTCCATCACCATCCATTAATCAATATCATCTCCTTCTCTTTTCTCCATAAACCCTAACCCTACCCGCCACCTATCTACACCAGATCCTACATCTCTTAAAAACAAACTCCCTCTCTTCTTATTTTCTTTTTTCTTTTCCTTTATAGTTTCTCTCTTCTTTAGATCTTATGTCATCTAATCTAGATCTTAAAAAAAGAAAAGTGTTACTGTTCACGTGAACAATACGACGGTGCTACTGTTCATCATGAACATTAATTGCGCTGTGGTTACTATTCATCTCCAAAATTCTAGCTGCCCTCCTCTACTGCTTTCCGCTACCAAATTCTACAACCTATGCCTCTTCTTTGCAATCCTCGATTGCCATGTTCTAAACCTATCTACTCTGTTCAGATATACAAACTGCATATTTGAGTCTACTGTTGTTGCTACCATGTTTTTCATCTCTTGCATCTGCATTTTGATGTTACTATTGTTCTATTGCAACTATATGATGTTTTTACATGATCTCTCTGCTGTAAGGTCATCTTATCCTTCATCTATTGCTGTTGCTCCAAATTTTCTCATTGGTATTACTGTTGCAACAAGTTTTTCTCATCTTCTATTGAGTTTGAGGATCTCTCAAAACCCCGCTTCTACTGAGTATTAAGGATATCTCAAAACCTCCTCTTTTACTGAGTTTGGGAAACATTAAAATCCTAATTGTGTCAACAGAAATGAATATTTAACATTTTATAATATGTTTCACAGTTTTTTTTTGTTTAGAAAAACTATTTAGAGGATGCTTTTTCTAATCTTTGTAATAAGCTGGGTATGATTGCTATCTATGCTCCAGCTTGAGAGGGAGTATTAGAGTATGTCAGAGTATTTTTCTATTTATTCCTCATCTATATAAAGAGAGGCAACCTCAATCAAGGGTTAAGGAGTCTATTCTCTAAAACTATCGTAAAAAATATTAACAGAAATGAGCACTTCTGCTTTCTTATTGGTCATTCTTCTATATCGCTCAATTCATAAATTCATTTAATTAATCTTAAAATTCTTACGCATGCAAGGAAGCGTAACAAAGGCTAGATCTCGTTCTAACGCCGACGAACCCTAAAGAACACCTTCAGGTGGGGGATATTTCTCGAATCCACGTGCAAAACAACTAGAATCCACGAGCAAAAGATAACTCGAATCCACGAGCAATTGAAAAAGGAAAACTGAAAATTTATTGATAATCAAAAGTTCGATGATAACAAAACAAAGATACAATGGTCTTAGATAGGCTTTAAAAGTAGAAGCCTATCCTAATTAGGAAACTAAAAATGAATAAAGAAAACAAAACAAATTGGAATCAAAATTGAACCCAAAAACAAACTCCTAAACAGAATCAGAAAATCTGATACAGAAGTCGGTACAGAGTTAGTCGACTAATAACTTTCATTAGTTGACTAATGAATAAGCACAAACATTACCAACTCTCAGTTGAACCAAATTAGTCGACTACTGAAATTGGATTAGTCAACTACTGAGAGGATTAATCGACTAGTCTTGATGATTAGTCGACTAATGCAAATCTTGTTGCTGCTGTCTTGACTTCCTACACCAGTCCCTCCCTCTTCAAAAGAACTCGTCTTTAGGTTTGATCAACTGAACCATGAACGATGTCATCTTTAGCAAACTCTATATGTGGAAAAGTGTGAAACCAAAATCTTGATATGCCTCGAGGAGCTTCCAAAGTGCAATAGACAATAGAACTTGGCACACCGTGTAGAACAACTATAGTCCCTTTACATGGAAGAAAGGCACCTTAGAAAATCTGAATCTTTTCCACTTTTAACTCGACAACTCGTACATCTCCTTATAGTTGTAGGTCAATGATGGATTATCTTTCGTCGCGCCCATGTGTATGAACTTGAAAAATTAAAAGCTTGCATCTCGAGCACTTTCCATCTGCATGAAAGGATTTTTGAAATCATAAAGAATAGTTGCACTATGTTGCCAAAGTGGTTTAGGTTCTCACATGTTCCAACTTCATCTCCTCGAAAATTATAGTGGAGGAAACATCTTCCTTGACCACTAGAGCCAATATCTGCTTTGTTTCCTTCGATTCCACAAAGAAAAGGCCTCGATTGCATATAGATATGAATTTTGACTTCTCTTCTTTTGTAGGCTTTGGACTAGATGGAATAGGCTTCATGGCGATTCTTTTGTCCTTCCAAGTGAACACATATATGTTCCTCTTGCCTTTATGAGCCACATCAACATCATGTTGCCATGGTCTCCCCAAAAGAATATAACACTTATCCATATTGACAATATCACAAGCAACGGAATCTTGATAAAATTTGCCACTTGAAATAGGAACATGACAAAGATCCATTATCTTGACAGGGAGGCCTTTCTTGATCCAACCAATAGTGTAAGGCTGAGGATGTGGTTTCATCTCTAACTTCAAATAGTCCACCAATGCTCTAGAAACAATATTCTCACAACTCCCGTTGTCAATGATGAGGTTGCATACTTTGCTTTTACCTTGAATAGAATATTTGATGTAGTGCTGGGGCTTTTTGGTTGCATAGCAACCTCTATATGACACAGGTTGCTGACTCTCCATGCTCTTCGGCAAATTATGAATCATTGGGGTCAATCTCAAGTTCCTCCTCTTCTTTCTTTTCGTAGTCCGTGATGTTGACTTGCTTCCTCTTTAGGCATTCATTGGACTTGTACCCAGATTCTCCACACCTGTAGCACTTGCTAACACCAGGCTTGACGTAAGGATTCTCCTTGCCTTTTGAAACAAGGGGTTGCTGTCGTCACTGGGGCTGCTGCAAGGCCTTCGGTTGTCTCCTCAATTGGCGTCGAAGGCTTGGAAACTAGAGTTCTACTTTGTAACCTCTCGATCTTTAATGCTTTGTTGCGGGCTTCATCAACGGAGAACACATCGTGAAGGATCATGCGTTCTTGAATGGAGTACTTTATACAGCTGATGTACTTTGTCGCTTGCTGCTCCTCTGTCAGATAGATCGCAATGTGATGATAATCAATAGAACTCCTCCGTGTAGGCCGCAACAGTCCTTGAACCTTATTGACATTGTTCAAATTGATTGTAAAGGATTTGTTGATAATCGGGTGGAATAAATCTACCTTGGAGGAGTTCTTTTATGCGCCTCCATGTCATTACGGGTGCCTTGCTTTGATGTCTTCTTGAAATTTGCAGTTGGTCCCACCTTGCGGCGGCTCCTCCCTTGAGCTTGTATGCAACGAAATTGAGATGCTTCTCCTCGGGAACATGCGCCATGTCAAAAAACTTCTCTACTTTATAAACCCAGTCCAAGGAGGATTCAATATCAAAATTTTCACTAAAAGAAGGAATCTTCATCTTATATTCATTAGGACTTGAATATTCTCTTCCCTTATCATGATTAGGAAAAGAAAATCCGCCTTTCCTGCTAGGATTAGGATTGGCCAATCGCCTTGGGCCTCGTCTGTAAGTCATATCTCTATTGTAAGCTTCATCTTCAAAGTAGTCATCTTGATATAAGGGATTGTTCAATTCTTCCTCATTGGAGAGATCTTCATATTGGAGACTCCGTAGAAGACGTCTTGGTGGTGGATGATGTGGTAGTGGTCGATGTGGCGGAGGTTGTTGTGGTGAAAGTTGATTCGATTGACGATCATGTCCGCTTCGATACGTACCATCGGCTAGACTCCGGTTATCAATCTCGAGGGACAACTTCTTGAGTTCTTTGACCACAAGATCCAAGGTAGATTTTATAGTGTTGATATCCCCTTCAACAACGCCTACCTTTGTGAAAAGGTGTTGCAAACCATCGTCATCTCCCGCTATTGTCGGAAAGTAGTCGTAACTTTGATACCACTTGACGCAGGCAAGGAAGCGTAACAGAGGCTAGATCTCGTTTTAGCGCCGACGAACCCTCAAGAACGCCTTCAATAGGGGATATTACTCGAATCCACGAGCAAAACAAGTCGAATTCACGAACAAAAGAGAACAACTCGAATCCACGAGTAATTGAAAAAGAAAAACTGAAATTTTATTGATAATCAAAGATTCGATGATAACAATTACAAAGATGCAATGACCTTAAATAGAGTTTAAAAGTAAAAGTCTATCCTAACTAGGAAACTAGAAATAAATAAAGAAAATGAAACAAATTGAAATTCAAATTGGACCCGAAAATAAACTCCTAAACAGAATCAGATTTTCTGATACAGAGGTCAGCGACAGAGCTAGTCGACTAATGAACAAGTCCAAAAATTACCAACTGTCTGTTGAACCAAATTATTCGACTACTGAAATTGGATTAGCCGACTACTGAGAGGGTTAGTCGACTAGTCTTGATGATTAGTTGACTAATGCAAATCTTGCTGCTGCTGTCTTGACTTTCTACATCAAATTTACATAAAAAATTTGATCGGAGATCAAGTTGCGCAGCTGACCACTTTGGAATAAAGTACATATTTAATTAAAACAAGACAAACCAAATGGCCTCAAGAAACAATTTCAAAACACATTCATCTAACTAATGATTAAGATACATTTACTACTGATTTTGGGCAATCATTTAAGTGAAAGCTTATTTTTGCAATGAGATCATATGGTCATGTTATGCTCATAATGGATGCAAAAAAGAACAATGGAAAAAAAATAACAGCTAGACACAACATATTAACCTGGAAAGAGAAGCATCGTTGGACAATGCTTGTTTTGGTGGGCTTCGATAATCCTTTCTGTTATTACACCTGCATGCAATATCTAAAGTGAGATGGAATCAAAGTTGATTTTACAAGAACAAGTAGAACCTGCTTGCATTCTTCAGATAAGGACTGAATGAGCTATAGATCATTGTTTAAAAGGGTCAGAATACAACTCTTTTCATGAAAATCCACAAGAACGTTCTTGCACTCATATATATATATATATATATATATATATATATATATATATATATATATATATATATATATATAGGGGTTACTGTACCTCAACCGGCGGGACGTGGCAACATCAGATCCACAAATCTGTCATAAATTTTAGCGGACAAAAACCTGAACAATCCCGCCTAATTTAATGTCAGTCACCTCAACATTGTATTTTCCGAAAATACCCTCACTCACAACTTTTTACCAAATGTAAAAAACATTTCCTTTTATTTTTTATCATGGTCGCAGTATTTTTTGAAAAAGCGATGTATATGTATGCGACCTTATTAATATTTTTTTAAGCCAAATTTTTTTCATACACTATTTGTCGAACTCGTTCGCAGTGGTTAAAATTATAGTTGCAGATCTGTTCGACTTAGATCGTAGAGTTTTAATTTTTTTTTGGTCTTTTATTTTATACGAATGCGACGTTGGTCGCAGTATATGAAAGGTCCTTTTTTTTTATTACATACTGCGACATGGGTCGCAGTTGTCTCAATATGCGTTGTAGTGTCCTGCGACCATGGTCGCAGTGTATTTAACGTCATTTTTTAATTCCCGGGTCGCAGTTGATTATGTTTGCACTGTAGTCTTACAGTTGATTATGTTTGCACTGTAATCTTATGCGACCTTGGTCGCAGTGTCGACCCGGGTCGCAGTTGTTCATGTTTGCACTGTATACTTATGCGACCATGGTCGCAGTGTCGACCCTGGTCGCAGTTGTTTATATTTGTACTGTATACTTATGCGATCTTGGTCGCATTATTGACCATGGTCACAGTTGTTTATGTTTGCACTGTAGATGATTGCGACCTTGGTCGCAGTGTAGACCATGGTCGCAGATGTCTATGTTTGCATTGTAAACTTATGCGACCTTGATCGCAATGTCGTTCATTGTTTACATTTACACTGTAAATAATTTATAAACAATAACCTAAATCCTATAAACAGCAGCAAAAAAAGGGGGGAAAATAATAATAAATAATAACCTAAATCTGACAACGAGCGGTCCAAAAATTGCCTTGTGGGCAAATAATAATAAACAATAACGAAAGTTACCGAAAGAGTAACTTTTCATAAGGGGTATTTAGTAATTTAACTTCTTCCTATAAGCGGGCCGCAAGTTAGTGGGGTGACAAAATTGAGCCACGTCACCGCAGGCTGAGAGAGTTCTCTCAGCCGCAGGCTGATATACATTTTTCTCATATATATATATATATATATATATATATATATATATATATATATATATATATATATATATATATATATATAGTAGTTGTGTCATTCCAGAAGGATTCGAGCCTGAATCCTTCCCATTCAAATACAACCCTCTGACATTCGAATACAAGATCCACTCCGTTGAAGTTGATCTTTATTATTTCAAGTATCTATAAACCAAAAATTAAGTATTTTGAATACTTTTTGCCCATCCATCAAGCGGAGCAAAATGGACAGCCGTAAGTAGTGAGTTGGTTAGATCTAAGCTTTAGACATACAAATTCTCGATTCGACCATTTGATCATTATCTAAATATTTAAAACCCCTACAAACCAATTTTTGTTATGTTTCAAATGTTCTATACTATTAAACTAACTAACTCACTATTTAGGCCGTCTGTTTTCTTCTACTTGATGCATGGGCAAAAAGTATTTCTTGATTTTTAGTTTATAGATACTTGAAATAATATATATCAACTTCAACAAAGTGGATCTTGTATTCGAATGTCGGATGTTGGTATTTGACTGGGAAGGATTCGGCCTCGAGTCCTTTCGAAACTACACAAGTCTACATATATATAGACTTGTGTAGATCTGGAAGGATTCGAGGCCGAATCCTTACCACTCAAATACCAACATCCGACATTCGAATACAAGATCCACTCAGTTGAAGTTGATCTATATTGTTTAAAGTAACTTAAAATCAAAACTCAAATGTTTTGAATACTTTTTGCCCATCGATCAAGTAGCATAAAATGGACGGCCGAAATTAGTAAGTTGGTTAGATCTATGCCTTTATACATACAAATTCTCGATCCGGCCATTTGATCATGATCTAAACATTTAAAAACCCCTACAAATCAATTTTTGTTAGGTTTCAAATGTTCTACACTGTTATACTAACCAACTCACTATTTAGGCCGTCCGTTTTTCTCCTACTTGATGCATGGGCAAAAAGTATTTAAAATACTTGATTTTTGATTTATAGATACTGGAAATAATATAGATCAACTTCAACGGAATGAATCTTGTATTCGGATGATGTATGATTGTATTTGAATGACAAGGATTCAGGCTCGAATCCTTCCAGAACTACACAACTCTCTCTCTCTCTCTCTCTCTCTCTCTCTCTATATATATATATATATATATATATATATATATATATATATATATATAATTAAATAGATCCTCAAGACAAGATATTTGTAATTTAATAATGATGATACAAGGATTTAGAGCCTAACACAAGGGTTTGGAGTTATGGTTGTTGTTGCTTAGATGAACGTCAAGAATTCTAGAGTTTGATACCGATTATTGCATTTCCAAATACATTATGGAAATCAGATAACTCTCTGATATGTTGTCCCATGTTATCATTTTTTTTCTTTTTCTGAGAATCTGAATTATTTCTCTCACAGAAATACAAAATATATCTCAAATTACAAGACATATTACTAATTACTTTACCATCTCAAGGTACTGATCATCCTTGGCTGAGTGCATTAGTCAAATTGCTGATTAAATACTGAGACATAGATATACTTACATTAGAAAGAAATAATGGAACACAGTTTTACAGGGCTGGAAACAGCTCAGGTCAATCACATACCAGTCTGAGTCGGCCAACAAAAAAGGGGGGAAAAATCTAATCCAAGCTGAGCTTGTTTATGTGTTGGGGCTTCCAAAGTAAGGCCCAAGTCAAACTCAGGCTTCCCCAAACCAATAAAAGTTCTCATGTAACCTAAAATCACTGAATAACTTCACATAAAATAAATATGAACTAGTAGCTGACAAGTTAGTGTTAGGACATGAGGTTAAGTTCCACATGCAACATAAATCTTTTCTTTTATTTCATGCATGACGAGAAGTTCAAGGTCAGCAGGCGTAGCATCACGGAACCTGGTCCTTTGTCAGGGATGCAAATGGGGTTCAAATCAAATTCAAGTCCACCAAAGCTCAGCAACCCAATACTTTTCTGGAGCAGATTTAAATTAGAGCAGTAAATGGGTTGGATTCAAGTCAAATTCTTTACACAATTCTATATCAAAATCCAAAACATAGCCTATAATAATAGTCTTTTCAATTTGTGATGCAATGCCAATGGAGATTAGTTATTGTTAGAGTTATTAGTCTTGATGTGGTCCAGTCAAGACTAATAAAACAGTTATTAAAAGCAAAAAGGTATATTTCACAGATTTTTCTACATACGCAAGTGAAGTAAGCAACAGCAGTATGATATTTCAGGTGCAGCAAATCAGATAAACCTAAAGCAGCAATTCTACACTGGGGGTGCAAAGAAATGGTCTTCTGCCACAGAAACCCAACCAATAACCACGGGTATCCTAATGATGGGGCAGAACTCATGATGTTTAGTGCTCCATGAAATAATGAAAATCACAACTGCTTTCAAAAATATAAATTCATACTTCAAAGACATTCATGGAAAAATTGTAGGCTTTTTAAATCTGAAGTACCTGAAACGCCCTTAAACTCAGAAGATTTTGATTCTCTCTGAACGTAGATACAACCAAGGCACTTGCTGCAAATAAAAGAAATTACAGAACAATCAACTCCATTTACTCAAGTGCGGATATGTTATAAGATTAACTATAAAGCTAAAACTAGCAGAGAATAGTAACATGCTATCATAAAAGATGGATTGCAATAAGATGCTGGAAATTGAAGGTATGACAATGCGTTCGAACAAGATAAGCAGGAGATCAGTGGCATAAATGTAAGCAAGCAATCAATCAACTGGAAAGAGAACCATCAATAGTACCAAACCAAATAGTTATCCATTAAGCGGAAAAAATAGTACTATATAAATAGGTTATGTTTTTATTTTTGAAAGAACAGACTAACAAGGTCAGCCACCTAGCCAACTTTCATAATTAAATGCCGTCACTGTATGGATATCCTTTCTTGTGAAAAGAGCTATTAGTATATAATCGATTGGTAGAGCCAAGGAGAGTGAACTATACAAGTTCACAATAACATTTGATTAAATAAAGAGGGGGCTCCGGTGCATAGAGAGGACCTCGCCGTTTACGAAGTAACCATAGAAACAACGGAACCCACTATTTTTTCTCTTTTATTTATTTAATATCGCTAGAATTTCCTATTTCAGTGTTACCCGCCAAGTTATGTAAAATGTTAAAGCATGCTAGCAAATGTTAACACAACACAACACAAACCTCAAGTGAAACAGCAGCTTCACAAAGTTTCTTTTTCATTAAAAAAATATCAATCACATGCGAAATTTAGAACATATAAAAAAATCTAATTATTCAAATATATCTGTGTGAGGAATGTGAACCTCATCTAATGGAATTCCGTTAGATGACCCATCAAATCTCCAATCTCCTTATCCTTTTTCGTGATGCGACCACACATTGTAATCTTAATGTTCTAATACATATACAAATAAAAAAATCACATAAATTGGAGTTCGTTTAATCATTGATCTAATGGTTTCATTTGTTTTATTATTGAAAAATAGTTAAAATTTCAACCATTTGATACATAAGTAAACAAAATTCGAACCATGTGATTTTTGACATGTGTTGTTGTAACAAAATTGATATGCTCCGATACCAATTGTTGCGTGCATAACCCGGGATACCATACTTAATATGATACAAATAGTTGGGAGATACGAGATCCCACCGACGACCTCAAGCACGCTATGAGATCGATTACCTCGAGCACACAAGATGAATATTAAAAGATAAAAGAAGAAAAACACACAATTTAACGTGATTTGACCAATACTTGGCCTACGTCCACGGGGAGAGAACTTGAGAGAGCTTTATTAATAAACCCAATACAAAAAGATGTAACCTTCCTCTTGATGACATAAGAGTACTCACCTTCCCCTTGAATCTACGTTTAGATTACAAAAGTATATCTTCTCTCTATGCACCTTCACTTTGCTCCTCTCTTTCTTGACTTTTTAGGGCCTTCTTGGCTTTTTTGGGCCTTACATTGTTGTTCATCACAACTTTCTTCTACTCTTCTGCTGCACTTTACAATGCTGGGCTACAACATTTATTTATAGGATTTTACAATACAACTCCTATTAGGACTATAAGATAATCTTGACCGTTGAATGCTTAAAGAATCTTGATCAATCCTATTTGGAATTGATCTCCTTTATCTAGAAGAATTCTAGACCCTTTAATCTTTAAAAACAAATCTTTATTAAATAGGAATTGAATCCTATTCATACTCCTCCTGAAAAGGAAACTTGCAATCGCCGAAAAAGAAAACTGCTTCACCTTGATTTGCTTCTTCTATTTCAAGTCATTGTTTTCTCCAGCTCAATTGGATTTTCTTGGACCATCATCTCCTCTTGAAAAATAAGACAAAACCTGACAATCTACACCTTGACTTGCTTTTCAAGTCTTTAGCAAAACAACTTGAGATTTTGGATTACTATCTTAATTCTTTCCTTGGTTGTATCGTGAAGCCTTTAACACTCTTGCCCTCTCTCCCAGGGGCCTTTGACTGTTTACCGCCATGCCTTGGGCCATCTCAGTCTTACCCGAATTCACCCTCTCTTTAGTAGTCCTGCAACACTTAGACCCGTTGTAATTTTTCTTGAAACTCCACCTCGAAGTGAGCTCCCTTCAAGCTTTTCGTTGAAACTCATTGCCCTAATTTCTTTCCCTTAACTTGCATTGCATCACCGTCGCCACCAGCAAATTCCGCATTGTGACGCCTTCCCGGCCATCGGGCCCTACCGGTAGGGGTGCCACCGGATACGGATTATCCGCGGATATCCGCATCCGAATCCGACTCCAATCCGGATACGGATATCATTTTTTTCACATCCGTCAATATTCGTATTCGTATCCGTATCCGAAAGGTAGGTGCGGATACGGATATGGTAAACGTAATATCTTATTCGTATCCGATCCGATATCCGAATGTTGCGTGCTTCATAATGATATCGGTATGGAGGAGACTATTCTTCAATGGAATAAGGCATTAAATTTTGATATTTTGAGTTGGTGAAAAAGTAATAGTGGAAAGTATTCGATTCTTGCAAGAGTACCACAAGATATTTTGAGTATTTCGACATCAACCATGGCATCCGAATCGGTATTTAGCACCGGAGGACGTGTAATTTATTGTTATAGAAGTTGAATGACAATGAATATGATGAATGTATTGATATGTACACAATAATATCATAGTATGTATCACATTTAATATTGTAGTGGATGAGATAAAAAGTAATATAAGTATTTCTGTTTAATTTATCTTTAACGATATCCATTTTTTAAATATCCGATTAGTATCCGCATCCGATCCGCTAATATCCGATTTATATCTGATATCCGATTTTGGCGGATACGGATATCATTTTTCACATCCGCCAATATCCGTATCCGTATCTGTATCCGAAGGTTGGGTGCGGATATGAATATGGTAGATGTAATATCCGATCCATATCCGATCCGATGGCACCCCTACCTACCGGTCTTGAGGCGATCCGCCTCTCTTACCAACTTTATACGAACATTGTCAAGGACTTATCGTGCTATGGTCTTCCACCGATCACTTGGTGATTGTCCACCTTCCATCGATGTTTTAACGTTGAGACTTACCGTCTTCACATAACTGCCATAGTCTTACCGGGCCTTCCCGTCACATACTGCCATTGTCTTTCTTTCATCAATCAGGGCTGCTATCCACAACTGTATTGATGTTTGCCATATCTATTGCCCTACTATTGATGATCTTCAAACCTGATAGATCCACCAATGTCTGCAATAATCTCACCATGTCACGACTAGTCCGTCGTAACTTTGACCGTGATCTCTGTCAATTCCTTTAACTGATCTGTACAGAACCTACATCAGACATTGAAATCTTCTTGATCTACACCCACCATTGCATCCAGAATGTTGAAAAACATAGAGTTCGACACCTTGATCGCATGAATCCGACTACTATTGCACGATCTACCTTTCGATCAATCTCGTCCATTGATTGTCTTCATCACCCATCACTATTTTTTCTGACTTGCTGCCGTAGTGAGCCTCCATGGGATGCCTTGTGCGATGTCTCCGTGAGCTCATCGAGCTCATCTTGCCGTCCGCCATTGGCGATGATCCAATCATCACCTCTGCATCTACCGTGTTCAGATCCGAGCATCATTGAGTCTAGATGGCTCCACCTTGATTAATATACTCTAAAAGTCATCAATTTTTACCTTAGAACAAATCTGAACTTTCTTCTTGTCTTCTTCATCTTGATGCCTCCACCGAACTCCATCGACTTGACATCTTCTGCTTCATCTAGAGCACTCGAGTCTTGAACGAACACAATCAGCTCTGATACCATTTGTTGTAACAAAATTGATATGCTCCGATACCACTTGTTGCGTGCATAACCCGTGATACCATACTTACTATGATACCAATAGTTGGGAGATACGAGATCCCCACCGACGACCTCAAGCACGCTATGAGATCGATTACCTCGAGCACACAAGATGAATATTACAAGATATAAGAAGAACACACAATTTAACATGGTTCGATCCAAACTTGGCCTACGTCCACGGGGAGAGAACTTGAGAGAGCTTTATTAATAAACTTGATACAAAGAGATCTAACCTTCCTCTTGATGATACAAGAATATTCACCTTCCCCTTGAATCTCCGCCTACATTATAAAGTATACCTTCTCTTTATGCACCTTCACTTTCCTCCTCTTTCTTTGGCTTTCTAGGACCTTACATTATTGTTCACCATAATTTTCTTCTGCTCTTTTGCTCCACTTTACAATGCTGGACTACAATATTTGTTTATAAGATTTTACAATACAACTCATATTTGGACTATGAGATAATCTTGGTCGCTAGATGCTTGAAGAATCTTGATCAATCCTATTAGAAATTGATCCCTTTTATCTAGAAGGATTCTAGACACTTTAATCTTTAGAAACAAATCTTCATTGAATAGGAATTAAATCCTATTCACACTCCTAAAAAGGAAACTTGTAATCGCCTAAAACTGCTTCACCTTGATTTGCTTCTTCTACTTCAAGCCATCGTCCTTTTCAACTCAATTAGATTTTCTTGGACCATTATCTCCTCTTAAAAAACAAGGCAAAATCCTGACATGCGTACGTCTTGGGACATGAAGATCATAATATGTTGTCGAATCGTAAAAAAATGATAGGAAAATTGAAATTTTGATGTACCATCTGATTGAGTTCTATTGGATGACATCTAAGGTATATTCTCTCTCTCTATACACACACACACACACACACACACATTGAAAGATTAGCAACTTACACCACACTAATTACCCAAACCTCTCCCCGTCTAACAACAGGGGGAATCAAACCTAGAACCTGCCCCTTGGAGGGAGGAGTGTTACCGTTAGGCTAACCCGCTTTCACCAAAATAGTTATATATATATAGAGAGAGAGAGAGAGAGAGTCATTCCGAAAGGATTCGAGGCGAAATCCTTCCCACTCAAATACAGCCCTACGACATTCGAATGTAAGATCCACTCCATTGAAGTTGATCTATATTATTTCAAGTAACTAAAAATCAAAAATCATGTATTTTGAATACTTTTTGCCCGTCTATCAAGTGAAGTAGGCACAAAATGAACGACCAAAATAGTGAGTTAGTTAGTTTAACGGTGTAGAATATTTGAAATCTAACAAAAATTGGTGTGTGAGGGGTTATAAATACTTAGAGCATAATGAAATGGTCGGATCGAGAATTTGCATGTCTAAAGACGTATAGATCTAAGCAATATGTTATTTTCGAGCATCTATTTTGTGGCTACTTGATGGATAGGCAAAAAGTATTCAAAATACATAATTTTTTGTTTTAGTTAATTGAAAAAATGTCGATCAATTTTCAATGAAGTGATCTTGCAATCAGATGTCGTAGGGTTGTATTTGAATAGGAAGGTTCGGCCTCGAATCCTTCCGGAATGACACAAGTCTCTCTCTCTCTCTCTCTCTCTCTCTCTCCCTCCCCCCCCCCCTCTCCCTCCCTCTCCTATATATATATATATATATATATATATATATATATATATATATATATATATATATATATATATATATATATATATAAACTGACTGACTGACATAGATGCACTTATGAGGCTCAAAGTAAGGGTACTTTTGCTTTCAGGCCCCACCCCACCTGTATAGAGAAGCTGAAACGGAGTGGAAAAGAAATTTTAAGAAGTCAAGGAAAAAAGGCAAAGGAGACGGGATTATAATTGGTAATAAGATGAGGGTCAAATTCTACAGATATGGGATGTTTTACTTGGTGGTGACACCCGCAGATGGTCGTATTGCAACTGAAGGACAAGGATAGAATCCCGAACCATGTAAGGAGAGAATGCACTACTTTCATTCTTCTACTGTCTTCCTTGCAGCTAGTCATTTTTTTATCTTAAAATTCCAATATACTTCAACCGCGTTTTACAAAAATGAAACTGTGTAATAAAGTAGAGGTGTTTCAATTTTTTTGGCATTCAAAGATGTATACATCTTATAATGAAGATGATGGTGAGAAAGACACACAATGACGTAGCAATGGTGGGGCTAGTTATAATAGTAGTGATATATTCAAGTAATATATAATATGTAGGTTTCAAAATTTGGTAAAACGTAAAATCTTCCTTTCAGAAGGCATAACTCGAGGTTGCCAACACATTTCAGAACCCATGTACCTAGTTTAAAGTTGATTTTTGAGATCTAGATGTACTACCGATTTTAGGTAATATTACCATTACAGCCCTAAAGTAGACTTCCAATCATGTAACAAGTTTAGGCTAGAATTGGAGTTTCCTCTAAGGCTTTTAACTAGTAAAATGATCAAAAGTTGTTTTCCAATAAAATCATGACAATGTTGATTACCTTTGACTCAATTTCACATATACATCTTAGTGTTAAATTTCCTCATGCAAAGGAAACTTTGTCCCCCGTTTGGCTGAAAGCACGCAAATTCCAATATATTTAGGTAATACTGCATTAGGTTTTGAGGTATACAATATTGACCTTATAATAGTGCCAATATTGGGGTTGATATTGTCACTATGGCCAATATTGCTAATGCTTGGTTACTCTCCAAGAACAAAATGCTGCAGTACACTGGATAGGATAGCTTCCAAGCCCCTGCATACAGCAGCCAAATTTGACAGAAGCCAAATTTGCTGCAGTAAATGCTTCTCGAAGTTTGCGACAAGTATTGGTATCAATTAGGAAGTATCGGCATAAATTAGGGGTACCATGTGAATGGTCCCTATCAACTGCTTTCTAATTTCTGTTAACTAATGCTACAAATTCTTCTCAACCGGGTTTGTGCAGGGCAACCTGCAACAACAGATTTGGAGCTCTAGCAACAAATGATGCAATTCCATGGCAACAAACAAACACCCTTTCATGAAAGAACTAATACTAAAGTATTCTTTTTTATATTTTATCCCAGTTAGCATAAATGGCATGGTTGGAAATCTCATTATCAGTACTTTGGGGTTTTGGTATGAGAATTGGCAATATTAGGCATTCATCGACCGTTTCAGCTTGTCATATCAGCAATATTGGGATCATCTCTGTCATATCGGGTTGTGTCGACAATATCAATGTCGGGCATAAATGTCGAAAATGGCCAATATTTCAAACCTTGATAAATAGTCTGCTTCTAGCTTCAAACTGGATAGAGAATTAACCCTTTTGATCATGAGTTTAATCACCATTCTCCTACCTCACACCCTCCAGCATTATTCCTTAGAAATCTGATTAAAATTATTTCTGAGCCATATGAATCCAATTAACATAATGTTTTCTGACATTGACAAGCCTCGCTGCTAAATAGTGAACCCACAGAGTAAATTATGACCCAAGCTGACCAAGTGCGGCAAACATTTGGAAATAATTTCCATGAATTATTAAACTCGTCAAAGAATGGTAGTATAATTGTGGTGGTTAATTTCTGACGCCTGTCGAGATCACGCCACGTGTCCTGCCACCAGGCCCAACATGGGCCCAAAGAGAGCCTCGGGTCCTCCTCCGAGCCCTCATCAATTCGGAGCCACTTGCCCGGATCCTCAAGTCAACCGAAGCCTTTCAGTACTACGAGGACTGCAGTCATCAATGCAAAAATTATCTCCGGATCTACTCCGACCCCCGACACAGAGACCCTCCAAAGTCTGTCGCTCCTCTGCCGGTCATAATTGAACGTCATGATCCCCGTGATTCGCTTAGTTACATGGTTCACAGTCGCGGTCTCGGCCGCCGACTCGGCGGGCACTGAGACGGATCGGTCTCGGTGACTCGGATCGGTATCGGGCGATACGCACAAAATGCTACATAGAAAGCTAAAAAATTCTGAAAAAATCACGATAAATCTTAAAAAATGTAGACATCCACATTCATGTATCACATGTCCAAAATATATCACCTAGCACACTAAACATAAAGCGAAAGTATAAATACACGCGTCGTCGGTAGAAGCATATCAAAATACATGCACAATATAGTAAATTGAACAAACTACATTCATAAATACATGCTAATGTAGTTATTTCCACATTGAATTGCTTGAGGCACAAAATTATCATCATAATGCCGAATCGACCGAGTCAATTCCGATTATCGGCCTAGTCAGTCTCCTCTGAGTTGAGTCGACCGACTCATGACTCGGACTCGTCTCGGAGTGGGCCGAGACGGATACGACTCGGCCGACTCGTCTCCGACTCGGCCGAGTCTTTGAACCGTGCTTAGTTATGCCGTCAGATCACCCCTTATTCAAATACGTCTCCACATCAATGCGAACCGTTATGGATAGTGACAGACATCTCTGCATGGCAATCAAAGCAATCAAGCGGCGTAATCCAGGCGGTTACAAGGAAATCATAACGTGTAAAACATGTAGTTATAGAGACCAAGAATAGTCGCGCCCTCAAAGCTCTGGCAGGTATTAACACACATTCATTTCCAAAAAAAGGAAGAAAAGAGGAAAGAGCTTCTGATTATCACCGAAAACACCACACTAGTATTCTCTGTTTTCCTCAAATAAGGATAATTATTCTCACACCCGAGGGTCTTCGGCCGGCACCACGCCGCTGCTCTTGACCTGAAGATGTTCTTTTCTTTTTGTGTTTTTGGCAGGATCAATCTGGGGCGGAAAATTCTCACCACACTGGTGCTTTCATTGAGAGCTCTTGAGTTTACACTCAGAGTGCCCTCCCTTTCGCCAAATACTATCTTAAAAATGCCTCCACAAATAGCCTCGCCAACAAGGATGGCCCCTCAAAAGAAAGCCTCTTCGCAGACCACTGCCGCATCTACTGCCCCCAAGGGTAAGAAGGTAATCAACAGGGGCACATGTCCTATTGACCTCATTCCCTCAAATCCCAACGTCGTTCTCAAACAAGTCAATGAGTAGCCTTCGTTCTCGGCAACTACTCTCGAGCGAGCAGCCAATGAGCACGAGTCTTGGCTACCTGTTGAAGGATAACTCCTTACATCAGAAACGGCTAGACGAGCAAGAGATGGAGGCGGCCCGCGAGGCGAGAAATCCGCCCTAGAGAGAGATGCCGCTACACGCGTCCAAAACCAGCTCATCGCTCAGATCAACGCACTAGAGCCCAGACAAGGAGCACTACTGAGGATGAGTTCCGCACCACACACAACGGACACCACGTGCGTTGGGAGCAGTGAGAGACATCGATCCGCGCCCCCACACCATGAGGAACGCTCCAGTGAGAGCAAGCCCACCAAAACCCCTAGCGTCGAGGATCTTGTGAAAATGGTCCGAAAGCAAATTCACGAAGACACGCCGCAATCCCGTGGTGGCCCAGGATCCTCCATCCTGCAAATTTTTGATTCTCTTTCGAAGGAAATCACACCCATCAGTTCCTGAAGAAATTTGTAATACCGAGCTTCGATTACTACACCGGAGTCACTGACCTTCTCCAGCATCTTCGAGCTCATCAAGTTAAGATGGTGGTCCACTCCTATGATGCAACCTCATGTTCTCAGTGTTTCCTTCCAGTCTCAAGGGCACGACCTTGGACTGGTTTTATTCCCTCCTGGCAAGGTCTCTCAGAAGCTTTGAGGACGTTAGCAACGTCTTCTTCAACCAGTATGCCACGTGGTAAGAATTCAAGAAAAATAGCAACCACCTCCTCACAATCAAGATGAAGCCAAGAGAGACCCTCAAACACTACATCAGTTATTTTCAGAACCAAATGACCATGGTTTATAACTGTAGCGACGATGTTGCTGCGACCACGTTCATTGTTGGACTACAAACCGACCATTCCTACAAACACTTGGCAAAGCACGACATCACCAACATGAAGGACATCCTGTCTCAAGTTCAAATGTACATCCAGGTGGAAGAAGCGACGCGAAACTCGACTACCCGACCTCTCAAGCAGGAGAGCGACGGAAAAAGTTAAAACAACATCTGCTCCCCCGAAGAAAGCTCAGAACCTGGGCCAAAACATCTTCAAGAAGCGATCTCAGCCGAGTTCATCCCGGAACTCCGTTAAGGTTTATACAGTCAACACCGACTTCACTTCATTCAAGTCCTCCATTGATTGGATCTTTTGCGCGAAACAGGACCAATCCTGGCTAAGGTGTCCGTGACCACTTTCGCCTAACTCAAAGGGTCACAGAGCTGGGGACTATTGCATCTTCCACGGCGGGGGGGGGGGGGGGGGGGGCATCGTACAATTGATTGTCGACATCTTCGGAACAGCCCCAGGAACTCGTCAACTGATGGTACCTCAATGAGTTCATCTTAATCTCGAAGAACCATCGGAGGTCAAAGTACAGAAGGAGGCTCCCGAAGCTCAGCAACAGAAGAGTCTGACAGGGCGCTCTCACTAACTATCGAGAAGTGGATGCCATTTTTAGCGCTTGCTCACTAGAGGGGACCACCTCGTAAGTGAGGTCCATTTATATCAATGAAGCCTGTAAGACCAACTATCCAACGATCCTAACTGGTCCCCCAATGGCACCGAGTAAGCCAATCATGTTCTCAGAAGCAGACGCCTGCGCGTTTCATTTCCCCCACAATGACGTCTTGATCGTCACCATGCACATCGGCAACTCCCGAGTGTCCATAATCCTGGTCGAAAGCGAGAGCAGCGTCAATATCCTGTATGAAGGCGCTCTGGACAGAATGGAGGATACCCCGGAGATGACTCGAGCCATGATCAATTCTCAAACTCAGTTTGTATGGGTTTGACAGGAACGAGACTCGATCCCCTGGCACGATCTCGCTTTCGATCCGTGCCAATCCGTACAATGTCATCACGGAATTTTTCGTGATCAATGTTGAATCCCTGCAAAATGTAATCCTTGGTCGACCTTGGATCCATATGATGAAGGTCATCCCATCCAGCTACCACTAACTTTTGCGGTATCCCACTCCAACAGGAATTGCAGATATAAGAGGGGACTAAGTTGTGGCCCAGAGCATTGCCGCCATCACTCGAAAGAAATCAGGGTGGACGACAGATGCGAGGGTGGCCTCTGATCAAGACCGCCCCCAAGGGAAGAAGCAGATCACCGCTCAATAGCACTTACAAAGCGGCGGAAGCCAGAAAATCACTCCTCCAATGAATCAGAGACTTCCGACAGTCGATCGAAGGATGCAGAGCTGATCTATACAGGGTGAGACCTCTGGATCGGGGCAAATCTTCCGACAGGTGAAAAGGTATGATTTAAAGATTTTTTATCTAACCAGAATGTGTTCGCTGGACTCCCACAAATATGCCAGGAGTCGATCAATCCAACATCTGTCATCAGCTATCCATGACCTGAAAGTCAAGTCAGTCAAGCAAAAGCCAAGAAAGATGAATGCGGAGTGATGCCATGCCATCCGCGAGGAAGTTGACTGGTTGCTGCGAGCCAATTTCATCAGGAAGACACACTACCTTGATTGGCTCGCCAACCAGTCCTGGTGAAGAAGAAGACGCGGCAATGTAAATTTGTATCGACTTCTCAACCTACCTCAACCAGCATGTCCAATGACAACTTCCCCTTCTGAGAATTGATCAAGTGGGGGATACAACAGCAGGCCATGAACTGCCCAACTTCATGAACGCCTACTCAGGATACAATCACATCAAGATGCATCCATCTGATGAAAATAAGACGATGTTCATCACCGAACAGGGACTACGGACAGAAGAACGCCGAAGCAACTTTCTAACACTGATCAACAAGGTCTTCAAAGAGCATATCAAATGTACCATCGAATGTACGTCGATGACATGCTTGTGAAGAGCCTCCATTGTGTCGACCATCTGCAACACTTGAGCGGGCGTTCGACTGCCTCTGAAAGTATGAGGTCCAGCTCAATCCCGAGAAATGTACCTTCGAAGTGGCCTTCAGAAAATTCTTGGGTATTTGATCACTCAGCGGGGCATCGAAGCTAACTCTGGACATATGCGCCATCCTGAGGGTGAAGTCCTCGACATGTGTCAAAGAAGTCCAAATGTTGAACGAATGCCTCGCAACCTTAAACCAGTTCCCCAACCGATCCACGGACAAATGTAAACTGTTCTTCCAAGCCATTAAGAAAAATGAGCAGATTTCTGCTAGATAAGGAGTGCAAAGTCGAGTTCCAAGGCCTGAAAAGTATCTGGCCTCTCCTCCTCTCCTATCCAAGCCTGTCACCAGAGAAACACTTTTCCTCTACCTGCGGTATCAGAATCAGCTCTAAGCGGAGCCTTGATTTGGGAAGATGGAGGCATTCAAACCTGTCTACTACATCAACAAGTCTTTGCTCGATGTCGAACCCAGATACCAGATCATAGAGAAGATGGTTCTTGCTCTCTTCGTTGTCTCGAGAAATTGAAGTACTACTTCCAATCTTTCCATATAGGGCGTGTTTGGTTGCAAGGAAGTGAACGGAAGTAAGGAAATGGGAAGTATAATTGCTCACTTCTCTATCCATCCAAACACCGGAAAAGAAAAATAAGAAAACCCCTTTTCCTTGTCTCTTTTATACAACCATTTTCTCACTTCCAGAGTGCTACAGTTATTTTGTGGTCATATAAATCTCATATGTAATAAGTTGTAGCACAAAACAGTTATTTTTTTATCATGTAATCTCACTTACATTTAATTACAGTCCATTTTTTTTTTTTCTAATATTTTTTTTATTTTAATATTATTTTGCAGTCAACTTTGTGGTCAACTTTTCCACTTCCACTTCCACATTACCATCCAAACACCAGAAAAGACATAACATTTTCCAAATACACTTCCAACAACATCCAAATACCGAAAACTTACTAACCAATTCCCAAGTTCCAAAGGGAACTATTACCACTTCCTTACTTCCACCCTTAACCACACAGACCCATAGTCGTGCGGACAGAGCACCTTTTGAGAAGCATCGTGGAAAACTCACAAGCCACCGCGAGAGTAGCAAAGTGGGCTACGGAGCTAAAACCATATGGCATCAAGTACGAACCGAGGACAACAATTAAGATGCAAGTCTTGGCAGACTTCATTGCTAAGTTCACTCCGGAGTGCCAACCCAGAGTGACCTCTTGGACATGGACGAAGCCTCAAACAACAAAGGCTCTAGAATCAGGATTGTCCTTACGACTCCGGAGGGAGCTATTATCAAACAATCTTTCATTCTAGGCTTACTGGCCACCAACAATGAGGCCGAATATGAAGTCGTCATCGCCAGACTCAAGATGTTTGCGACACTTGGAATCATCAGACTCGATGTCCGTTGCGACTCACTACTGGTGGTGAGTCAAAGTCAAGGGGAGTACACAGCTAAAGACGAGCGAATGGCGGCATACCTCAGCTCGTCCTTAACCGAGGTCGAAATTTCTCCGTGGCAACTTAAAGCAGATTCTCTCGGTCGGAAAACAAATGCCACTCCTTGGCCTTTCTGATCTGACGAGAGATCCCCATCGAGCACATAGCGAAGCCTAGCATCCCATGGTTGGGTAAGAAGGTGCTTCGGTTGGACACCTCTCCAGGTTGGAGAGACCCCATCATCGCTTATCTAAAGGATAGAGTGTTGCCCGATGACAAAGTTGAAACGTAGAAACTCCAGCACTTGGCAATCAGGTACATTCTTCTAGGGAACATCTTGTATAAGAATCTTACTCCAAGTTTCACTCCGACCTTTATTTAAGGTCTCGGCCGGACGAAGTCAAGACGGTGATGTAGGAGATTCATGACGATGTTTACGAGAACCATGCGGGGCAGGTTTCTCACTCACAAAGCCATCAACCATATGATACTATTGACCCAAGATATTAAATGACACCAGGACTACGTGAAGAAGTGCCCGCAATGCCAAAGGTTCACTCCTTCCTCGAGCTGACCGAGCATGGACCGCTATACATTATGACTCCCTGGCTCTTCATGCAATAGGGGCTGGATGTAGTTGGGCCCACTTCCTCGAGCACTATTAGGATTTTGCTTTATTTTCAAGAAGAGATGGTGGTCCACGAAGATTTAATCGAGTTGAAAAGATGATGGCTTGAAAAAGAAGAAAAGAAGCAGATCAAGGAAAGTTGGTCGACTTATAGTCGACTGACAAAGACTACTATCGACTAGGCCTAAGTACTAGTCGACTAGAACAGATACATAGAAGTTTACAGTAGTCGGCAATATAAACCATTAATAGACTAAAAAAAAGAGATTAGTCAACTAGGTCTAAGTGCTAGTCGACTATACAGGGCATTTTCTGAAGCAGAATCAATTTCCTTTTTAGGTGCCGGTTTTCCTTTTCTGATGGAGTACGAATAGGACTCAGTTTCTATACATGAAGGATTTGTTTCTAAAGATTAAGGGTCCAGAATCCTTCTAAATCAAAGAGATCAACTCCTAATACGATTGGTCAAGATGCTTCAAGCACCCAAAGGCCAAGATCATCTCATAATCCAATAGGAGTTGTATTGTAAATACTATAAATAAAGGTTGTAACACAACATTGTAATTGTCTCATCATACTGATCTCAAGGAGAAAAAGGTGGAGAACACCTAGGAGATCAGAAGGAGCCAAGAAAAGAGAGAAGCAAAGTGAAGGTGCATAGAGTTAAGGTATTACTCTTATAATCTAGGTCTAAATTAAGAAGGAAGGTAAATACTCTTGTTGCATCAAAAGAAATGTTAGATCTCGTTGTATCAAGTTATTAATAAAGCTCTCTTATTCTCTTCACGTGGGCGTAGGCCAAGTTTGGTCCTAACCACGTTAAATCCCCGTGCTCTTTCTTATTGCTCTTTTGTTTAGGTATTGCTAGTTTGCTTTACAATAATTTTCTTTTGCAAAACTGATCATATTGCCAAGTTCCGTATACGTCGATTCTCGGAGTAATAATTGGTATCATATCAATTCCGTCACAACAAGCACAACCTCAATTCTGGTTCCTATTGGTCGCAACCGACTACTTCACTAAGTGGATAGAAGTCGTGTCTCTCTCCGAAGTCACTGGGCAGCAAGTAGTCAAGTTCTTGTGGCAAAACTTTGTAAGTCGCTCCAACCTACCACACACCATCATATCTGATAACAGGACGGACTTTACTAGCAAAAAGTGGCTACCTTCTGTGCTAAGTACAAGCTCGCCTACTTGTTCTTTACGCATACTATCCACATGGCAACGGTCAAGCGAAAATAAACAATCACATCATACTCGACAGCCTGTGCAAGAGCCTCGGCAAGGCTAAGGGCAAATAGGTCGAGAAACTATCCGCGATGCTCTGGGAATATCAAACTACGAAGCGCATCCCACATGTCAAACTTTGTTCCCGTTAGCCTACAGGACAGAGGTTATCATCCTGGTCAATGTTTATATCCCCACACTGCGCACAGAGGAGGTCGATGAGATCAGAATGCCACTCACTCTGAGTTTCTGACTGACACAAGATCAATCCGAAGAAAGGCGGAGACAAGCTACAATTCGGATCGCAGCCTACCAGCAACAAATCAAGACAGTGCATCACAAGAAAGTGCATGGTCGAGAATTCTAGATCAGAGATTTAGTCCTAAAACACGTTATCCAGAGTACAAAGAGAAAAATGCGAAAAACTTAGAGCTGACTGGCAAGGCCCTACACCGTGATTGCAAAAGGAGGCAAAGTTTTCTACACCTTAGCCGACCAAGACGGAAATGATATCAGCAAACGTGGAATTCTTTTCATCTGAAACTATATTATGTGTAAACAGTCAATTATTTCAATGAAAAAATTAGCATTGCGAACCAATTCTCCCTACTACTCCGAACACAAGCATCTTCACACTCTGCTTCTACAGCCCATATCGGTCCTCAGCTAAGGCATACACGAAGGCTCTCTTAAAAGATGGAAGAGCTCCTGGCGATCACTTACAGCCTATATCGAGTCCTCATCCTGATGGCTAAACCTACACAAAGCCTCTCCTGAAAGACGAAAGCGTTCCTGACAGTCCCTACAGCCTATATCAGGTCCTCACTCTGATGGCTAAGGCCTACATGACAGAACCGCTCATGACGGTCACTTACAACAGCCAACACCGGTTCCTCACCCTAACGGCTAAGGTCTACATGAAGCCTCTCCTGAAAAACAGAAGCACTCTTGACGGTCACCTACAACCTATATCAGGTCCTTACCCTGACGGTTAAAGCCACACGAAAGCTCTCCTAAAAGATGAAAGCACTCCTGACCGTCACTTACAGCCTATATTGGGTCCTCACTCTGATGACAAGGCCTACACGGAGCCCTACTGAAAGATGGAAGTGTTCCTGACGATCACCTACAATCTATATTGGGTCCACACACAGACGACTAAGGCCTACACGGAGGTCCCTGAAGATAGAAGGGCTCCTAACGGCCACTTACAACCTATATCGGTCCTCCTAACAGCTAAGGCCTACATGGAGCTCCTCCTGAAAGACAGAAGCGCTCATGATAGTCACCCCCAGCCTATATCGGTTCTCACCCTGACGGATAAGGCCTACACGGAGGCTCTCCTAAAAGACGAAAATGCTCGTGACGGTTACTTACAACTTATATCGGGTCCTCACCCTGACTGACAGCTAAGCCTACACTCAGTCTCTTATGAAAGACAGAAGTGGTCCTAACAGTCACCTACAGCCTATATCGAGTCCTCACCCTGGCGGCTAAGGCCTACACAGAGCCTCTTGAAAGACGAAGCACTCCTGACATTCACCTACAGCCTATATCAGGTCCTCACCCTAACGGCTAAGGCCCACATAGCCTCTCCGAAAGACGAAAGCGCTTTTAACAGTCACTTATAACATATATTGGGTCCTCATCCTAACGGCTAAGGCCTACACGGAGCCTCTTCTGAAAGACAAAAGCCACTCATGACGTCACCTACAACCTATATCGGGTCCTAATCCTAACGACTACACGTAGGCTCTCCTGAAAAAACAGAAGCGCTCTTGACGGTTACTTACAGCTTATAGCGGGTCCACACCCTGACGACTAAGGCCTGCACGGAGCCTCTCCTAAAAATGAAAGCGCTCCTAACAGTCACCCATAGCCTATATCGGGTTCTCATCCTGACGGCTAAGGCCTACACGGAGGCTCTCCTAAAAGACGAAAGTGCTAATAACAGTTACTTTTTTACAGCCTATATCGGATCCTCACCGTGACGGCTAAGGCCTACATGGAGCCTCTCCTGAAAGATGGAAGCGTTCCTAACAGTCACTTACAGCCTATACGAGTCCTCACCTGATGGCTAAACCGACACGGAGCCTCTAACGAAAAGCAAGAAGCGTTCCTGATGGTCACTTACAACATATCAGGTCTTCACCCTGATGGCGGCTAAGGCCTACACCAAGCTCTCCTGAAAGACGAAAGCGCTCCCTGACGGTCACGCTCTATAGCTCGGGTTTCATCATGACGGTTAAGGCCTACTGCCTACACGGAGGCTCTCCTGAAAGACGAAAGCACTCATGACGGTCACTCTTTATACCTATGACGGGTCTTCACCCGACGGCTATGCCTACACAAACCCTCTCCTAAAAGTCGAAAGCATTCCCAAGAACACTTTGACATCTGGGATCGGTTTTTTCTCTTGATAACTTGTTGACTCTGCTCAACAGTCTCCAATGGGAGCTTCCTGGGAATCCTCTGAGGCTAATAGGGCATTCCCATGAATCCCATCGGGACATCAATTCACATCCAGTTCTGACCACTTATAGCAGGAGACGATTCACAGTATTCCCCGACCAATAGCAAAGGTAACAACAAAGTTCGGATCTATCCTCATTCTTACATTATGCCAGAGAAAAATACAAGGTGCATTTACACAAAGTGGACTTAAAGACATCAATGGAGTTACATTCAATTATAGCCTCGCTGCTCTGCTTCCCGCTCCAACCAACGAATTCAAGACCGAAATCATCATTCTCGCACGCACCTTCTCTAGCCGGAATCGGAAAAGTTAACCGCGTTATACTTGCTTATAATTGCCTCATTTAGTCGACGATTCTCAGTCAACACTTCTTTCAATTCTTCAGTCTTTTGTCGAAGAGATTCGCTCAGTCCGCAATTCAAGTCTTCAATTCCTTCAATCGCTACAGATGCTCCATCAATTTCTTGGTCAATTCCTTCAATCACTGTGGATGCTCCATCAAATACGATAGGTCCCTATCCTTCTCCTTACTATGGGCCATCTCGTGTTCCAACTGCGAATCAGATGATTGTACAATGTAATTTATGTCCATAAGAAGGTCAGACGGAGACACCCTTCCATCATTGCCCTTGCCTTTCACTAAGAAAGTGCAATAAAAACCCATGCTCCTCATTGAGATTCAAGCTGACTCCGATAAGGAAGCGTCGGGATCATCGAAGAAGAAAGGGCTATGATGCTCCCCATAGTCTCCCATATCGAAGAAATTGCTTTCAGAATGACCAGGGCTGCTTGGATGATATGTTGGTTAACATGAGGAATCAAGGCCATTTCGGATCCATAGGGCATCCGAGCTAACACTCGCTGAAACACTAAGCTACAATCAGCAATCCGGTAAAATTGAGAATTCAGGACAAAAGCAAAAGTAGAATCCTTTATTGATAATTTGAAGGAGATTACAAAATCAAAAACGCACAAAGCTCTCACACCCAGGAAGTACTCACATGATGTCCAAGGGATGTCCCAGCTTAAGAGCCCAGCTCGAGCCCTCCTCCGACATTAGCTTCTGTAACCACATTGGAGCATCAGCTGAAACAACGGCTTTTTGCATGCGCCTCAGGGGTTTCTTAGCCAGAGATTGCTCATCGTCATCAAAGGGATACCTCGTAGGTTTACCATATGTACCATCACAATATCCTTCTTGATATTTCATTACCTTGTCGAGCTACATCTCCTCCTGCAACCCCTTCATTTCCTCTCAGCTCGTCTTTCAGCTTCCCTTTTAGCGAGAGTCTGCCTCAACTCCTTCTGCTGCTCCAGCTCGACCTTGACTACATCCTTTTCCTCAAGGGCGAGCTTGAGCTTCTCCTGCGCCCGCAATAGCTGCTCCTTCTATCCCCGACTGATTGTCAACTCGCGCTCCATGCCAGCATGTAACGCGGAGAATTTATCCTCCGCCCTCTCCTTCTCAGCAGATATTTCGACGACCCCTTTCTCCGAGTCAACAAAGGCCTTGTTCGGATCATTTATATCGCTTGCTGGGGGCTCATATGTCCCAAAGCGAACACCACACCCTGCGAAAGACACTCAGATACAAATGAAATATGCCACCAAAGACAAATTAAATGCACTCTTACCTTAACGAGATCTTTCGGCAGCGTCTTCCTTTGCTCCCTTGGAGTCCTCAAATTCCTCCAGATCATCAAGAATTCACTTTACCAAAGCAACTTCTCCACCACGCCTCCTCAGAAACATCCTCAGATCCAATTCGGGAATCAAGGCATCCAACGATGGAACCCACCTCCGAAGGTCCATCAGCAGCAGTACCTCTAACCTGCTGCTCCTCTCTCGTAACTACCGCCTCTGGATCAGACGACAATGTTAAAATGGGGACAGAATGGTACCCCTCCACCGAGCGTGCGGGTTGGGAAAGGTCTCGACCTCGAGAGTTGGGAACATGAGACAGACTGCATGAGCAGAGACAAAGACTGCATGAGCCCCTTCCTTTCAGAAACATGTCCCTCCTTCGCAGCGGGCCCCTCCGTAACCTCAGCCTTGCCAGCTCTTCCTCATCAGACCCAAGATCTAGCACACGAGCCCTCTAGAATCAAAAGTCAGAATACGAGTAGTAGCAACATTAAGACAAGTGAAAGTCTATCTTTCCGGAGGTATGGACGGTTTTGATCTCTCTCCCTTCTTCCATAAGTTGATTCCAAAAGGACTCTCTGACGAGACATTACGCCAGTTGCTAGTGTTTTTCTTTGCTTGAGCTTATTTTGAGTTTAGTTGTTTTAATTTTGAGTACTTGTCTTTTTATGTAGGTGTTTAGTACCACATCGATTATCCCCTAAAAATGCTTTTTTGTAAAAGCATATAAATAAGCATCAGATTTCTTTTATTATTACATAATAATTAAATAAAAAATTTCAGTTAAATTTTCTGAGCTTTTGAGTTCTTGGTTAGGGTATGAAGCTCATGGCGCAAGGGGTGTGAAGCCCGTGGTGCAAGGAGTGCGAAGCCAAGATTTATTTGATTTTTTTCTCAAACCCTAATTCCTCTTTTCTCAAAACCCTAGTTTTTACGTTTTCTTTGAATTGAAGGTGATTGCGATCATGTATTACATCATTTGGTATCAGAGTTTTGGCCCCAATCCCTTCAAATTTTCCTTTTCCTCTCCTTCAAACTCTAGCCCCTGCTCAAAAACCCTAGATCTAGTCTCTAAACTATTTCCAAAAAAATATTACTGTACAAAATTTGGCTGAAAAAATCAGCCAAAAATCAAAAGAAATTCCAAAAAAATCCCCAAAATTTCATTTCAAAATCCCCAAAAATCTGAATCCTTGATGTTCATCTTCTTCAAAACAAGACAAATCCAAATTACACTAAACATCTTCCTCTCTCCCTCTCACCTGCAACCCACCCTCTCCTCCTCCCTTCCTCCCCAGTTCCTGCCGCCCAAACTCCATCCAATTCCCAAATCCACACCATCATCCTCAAGATCATCACCATCAACACCGCCATCATCATCAGTATCATCATCACCACGCTACCTCCATCATCATCACCCTCCATCTGCTTCTTCGTCTTCATCAAGCCAGAGAACCCATCGTTGCAACTTCCACTGCCATCCACCAACCTCACCATCATCCCCACCATTCCACCACCCCCACCATCATACCGCACCACCAACCAACATCACCAGTCCAGCGCACAACATCCAGACCTTCGCCGGCATCTCCCTCGCCACTCATCGTCAACCGCCGCTGCAACTCCCGCCGCCTCGCCCTTCTTTATCTTAAGATCGGATCTTCTCCTTCGACTGTAACTTTTTTGTCTTATTCGCAAGATCCACCTTCCTCCGCCTTCTTCGTCATCATCGCCACCTTTGTCACGGCACCCTCACCAGAGTGATCGGAGCAGATCAGATCGAATCGATCACATCCGATCGAAACACACCTTTAAATCAAATTGGGTTTATTTGGGTTGGGTTTGGATTCGGTTTACTCCAGCAATCCGACCCCCCCCCCCCACTGCTACAGTACTAGAGCCGCCAGAGCTGCTGACGTCAGCGACTTGACGAGCCGGCATGGAGCTGTCGGGTCCAACTCGAGCAGACCCTGAGCCAACCGAGTCTCTGCTGACGTTAGTGGCTCATAGCTGACGTCAGAGGCTTCTCTGAGCCGCACTGTTCACTGCAGCTACACAGCGACATTTCGAAGCCCGTTTAGGCTCATTCGGAGTTTGATTTGAGTTTAATCTGAAGCGTTGGGTTTGTGACTGAGTATCGAAGCTACTGGAAAGAATTCACAGTAGTTGGATAGTGGATTTGACCTCCACAAGCCTCTGTTTGGAGCCTTATTGTTCTTACCGTAGAACACAATGATCTTTGGGTAATTTCTAAGTTTTTTGCACTGAATTTTGATTTTAACTTTATGAGATTTTACTTTTGTAAAAGTTATATAAATACTGATAATGATGAGAAGAAAGTGGAACGGGATATATTTACGGCTGTCCCGTATTTTGGGGTTCTAATGATCATTATGGATACGAGGATTGACAAAATCATCTGGACTATTTCTTCAGATATTTCTAACCCAAATGAGACTGGTTGGAGAAGCTTATTGGTGGTGGAAAGATAGCCATAACGACTATGTATGTTGGTTAGTGTTACAAGGTCTTCTTCATACTCGGAATGCTCCACACCTTCTTTATGCATCTGAGGCAGACTACAATGAGCCCAATGTGAGAAAGCAGAACCAAAACAGAAGTTGTTGAGTTGGTATCACTACAAGAAGAGATTTTCACAACCCACGAAGTTGTAGAGCTATTTATTGAGACCCATGTAAATCTTCTAGCAGAGCCCACTTAGAGCTAGTACTTTCTTTGGCAGTTATGAGGCCTCAATTTTCTTGAGATTTTCTGATGTGTACAATCCCTTGCAGATCTTTCTCCAAGAGCCAGTTTCACAGGAGATTGTACCTTATTATGTGGGTTAGATATTAGTAGAGCAGAGTCAGCTTGTCATGTTGCGTGTATCTTACTCGAGCTCCCGTCGACGGCTACATGTTTATCACGAAAGCCGGCTTCACCTCCCCATCTTAATCTCGGCGTGATATACCAGTGTTGCTGCCACAGCCACTACTTTGACACAATTGAGATGCTTTATAAGGGGAGACCTCACTCGACAGAGTCCAGTTCTCTCACCCCGAGGGAAATGATGAAGACATTACGCCAGTTGCTAGTGTTTTCTTATGTCTTAGCTTATTTTGAGTTTAGTAGTTTTATTTTAGAGTAGTTGTCTTTTTTATGTGGGTGTTTAGTACCACATCAATTATCCCTAAAAATTCTCTTTCATAAAAGCCTATAAATAAGCCCAGATTTCTTTTATTATTAGACAATGATTAAATGAAAATTTTCAGTTAAATTTTCTAAGCTTTTGAGTTCTTGAGATTGGGGTGTGAAGCCCATGTTGCAAGGGGTGCGAAGCCCGTGTTGCAAGCCCAATTTATCTAGTTCTTGTCTCAAATCCTAATTCCACTTTTCTAAACCCTAGTTTTTCTTTTTTCTTTGAATTGAAGATGATTGTGATACAGTATTACATCACCCTCTTTCCGACTCTACCCTCGTTTTGCATCCACGTCAATGTCCTCCCTATTAGTGTCAGCCAGAGACAGTGAATCATCTCGCTCCATACTCTCAGACCTCGAAAGGTTTGGGGCTTTACAGGCATGTATGGTTTAGTAACCAGCTCCAACTGCAACAGTTTAAGGGACCTCGTACAGATTCAAGCCATCCTTGGCCTCCTTCGAAGTTGGCTCTTGAACTTGAAATTTGGATTTATGTTCCACGAGATTGGAACGAGCCGTGATCGCTCATCAAAGCAGCATCCTAAGGACCGAAAACTCAGACAACAGAGCCATTCCATCCATAGTCGTTGTTAACCAGGTTAACGATCAGCTTCTGCAAACCCTTCCACAATTTAAAATAACGAACACCATTCTTAGTCTTCGCCATCGTATGATGTAGCAGAACTCATCCAGCCCATAGGCGAAAGGGGAATAATGTTCAGAGGGCTTCAAAGGCAAAATCGTCCACCACGCGCTCGACGACAACTGGGTAGGGTTACTTGATGATGTCCCAACACGTTGCATTCAAACTGAGTCAGAGGCAACTGTACTCCTAATGCAAGATTTAGAAGGTGAAAGTACATGCCTCCAGCGAGAGGAGGCTCCTTCACATCCGTGGTGGCGGGGCATAACTCTACCTTAATCAATGATAGCAGGCAGCTGCGGTGTTTCATTAAATAGTCGAAAGCATCATCCTGGCTACTAAGGATGGATGGTTTTGGATCAAAATTCATCTCCACTCTAGTTCAAACGACAGACCTCTTCCTCTTCTGGACCACCTCCTTTCCTCGACTTGCCATTTTCAAATATCTGATCCAGATTCGACCAAGCAATGGAGAGGATTAAGTCACGGAGTTGGAACAAAAGAGATAAAGATCTAAGAAATTTGGAAGGTAGGGTTTTCAAATATAACCCCCCCCCCCCAAAAAAAAAAATTCCTCCTATTTATAACTGGAGATGATGTCACCACAATGATGGCCTCTGGTTTGAATCAAGATGTTGAGGCATCCCCTTGATTCAAATTGAACCGTCGCGCAGTCCCCAACGAGCCCCACTAGCCAGACGACACTTATCTCTCTTTCGCACACGCCGATCGAACATGCGATTTGATAACTAGCCATACAAAAGCAAGAACATTAAATGCCTAAGATAAGAAGAGATGTGCAGTTCACTTTTCTCTAACTACAAGGCGACAAACCCAGCACCTGGTCAGAAGATCAAGTCGGTTACATTGCCCCACTTCTCGATCGTAGACTCCGAAAAAGGAAAAAGCGGGGAGCATCTGTAGTGGTTAATTTTCGACACATGTCGAGATCACACTACCATCTCAGTGGTACCCCAGCACGCCTCCAGGCCCAGCATGGGCCCAAAGAGAGCCTCAGGTCCTACTCCGCGCGGAGCCACTTGCCCGGATCCTCAACTCAACCGAAGCCTTTCAGTACTCTGGAGACTGCTGTCAGCAATGCAAATATTATCTCCGGAGGTACTTCGGAACCCGACAGAAAGACCCTCCGAAGTCTGCCGCTCCTCTCTGGTCATAGCTAGATGACACGATCCTCGCGATTCGCGAAATTCAGTTATGCTGACACATCATCCTCACGTTCAAAACGTGACGCCTCTACATCAATGCGGGTTGTTATAAATAGTGCCAGATATGTCTACGTGGCAATCCCAGCAATCAAGTGACGCGATCCAGACGGTTACAAGAAAATCATAACGTGCAAATCGTGTAATTATGAAAATCCAGAATAGTCGCACCCTCAATAACTGCTCTGGCAGGTATTAATACACCTCCATCTCAAAAAAAAGGAGGAAAAAAGGAAAGAGCTTTTGATTATCACCAAAAACACCACACACTAGTATTCTCTGCTTTTCTAAAACAAAGATACTTATTCTCACACTCAAGGGTCTTCGGCCGGCAACACACCGGTGCTCCTGACCTGGAAGGTGTTCTTTTTTTTTTTTGTGTTTTTGGCAAGATCAATTGAAAGCGTCCAATCGTTTGTGGCTGAAAATCCCCACCATACTAAGTTATTACAAAATATGCAAAATCCACTTTTTAAGCCGTATCAACCCTTATACATACTGCTCTTTGCCATAATGAGGGTAAACTAGTGACTCAGATCAAGGATGAGATGATGTATAATATAGATTGTCTGATACATAATACAGCAGGTACAAACACATCAAATAAACCAAATTTAAAATGTATGGTAGCAATAAAATGGTTGCCTCTAAACATAAAAGTTCAAGATAAAGATGGACGTAACCGGCTGTTGTGTATTAAGTACTAACCTGATCAGACCATTAAGGGAAGCTTGCCCACTGATCTCTTCAACACCAGGGTTGAATTTTGCACAAGAAAAGAAATACGTCAAAACAAAGTTGCAGTATGTTGCCTATACAAGATAGCCAACAAACAACTACTTTAATACAACTGAATAATGCACCTACCTTCGCCACAAAACTTGGAAAGAATGACGACATATGGTAAAGAATATCCAGATAAGATACATGATTTGACACAACTACCCTTGGTCTTGCAGATTCGTCTCTCCGTTCTCTGCAGCCATTCTGCGTAGAGGAAGCAATTCATATACATGATTCCAGTAAGATCCCAATGATTGTAGTAGGACAATAATTTTTATCATCCTAAAGCACTAAGTTTTATTATCCTAAGAAGATAAATTATTTGTAGTGGAACTCGACAAAAGCTTGCTTATTTATTGTATAATTATTATATTTTAGCAATCCATGAATTACAATAATATATAACTTTTTTAGTTTTTAAAGTGAGTCACTGCAGGCAGAAGCAAACAGAAGCCAGAAAAGAGAGAGAATGCTTTATTATTTCTCAATGTCCTCCACTGATGCACTAAAACTAGAAGTTGTAGTCCTAGAAATTTTAAGATTGTTAAATGACTATTTTCCAAAACTAAAAGCTATTGCTTCTTTATCAAACAATCCTCCTGATGACGAGGGCTGTGTCACATCACCATCACCATAAATTGGCTTGATCAGGCAGTACACATGACATCATCGGACTACCATTGATCAATTGAATGAAAAATATAAGTGCCAGCAAAGTTCAAAACTGAGAGAGAGAAAAAAGAAGAGAAAGAGAAAGAGAAAGGAATGTGAAAAGGAGGGGAAAACATTAAACCTTGTCCATAGGTAGTTTGCTAGCCACGATGTTGAGTTATTTGGATGTGGCCATGACTATGCCAAGTTGGTGGTGCAACATTTTCTGATTCAATATCGTGGGGGTTGCTTGATTGCTAAATAGAAAGGGGTTAGTTTTTAGAGCTGGAAACAACTAATATGTTAGGTTTCATAGTAGTGTATATAAGGTTACAGTTGGTCAGCGAAAGTGAGTATGGTAATTTTCACCCTTAACATACTTAAACATGTGATTTTTATAAGGATATTATGTTATGCAATTAATTAAAATAGAGTGAGAGTAACCGCCTGTTTGAGCTCAGCAAAGTGGACCAGCCAACACCATGCAATCGCATACTAAGTGCCACTACAGCGTCCTAAAAAAGTGACCAACCAACACCATGCAATCGCGTAGTAAATGCCACTACAGCGTCCTAAATGTTGAGAAGTGAAAACACCTCTATGCGTCAAATCCATCAAATGATGATGGAAAGTGTGGCCAACATTTCTATCAAAAAAACACTCGATGAGAACCCATAAAATCTTCAAACCCGAGAAATACTTCAAATTGAGGCCTTCACGCCTTTTAATATATATGGAACTATACTCAGCTCAATGCATCATCAAAAGTTTCAAGAAGACTAAAGTGGAGGTGGTCAATGATATGAATTTTCCACAAGTGTGTGGTTCTCATTTATGCAGGGCAAGAGGACAGCCACGAGCATGTTTCCTAACACAGCTAATCAGAATAAAACAGTACAATGTAAAGGTAAAATTACCAACAGAGAATCAACGCACAACTGATCTGTATAATTTCATATGTTAAGGTTCAGTTTCTCTCCAGTAATTGGAGCCACTGCTATAATATTGTACTATATGTCCATTCTATGCAAAGACCATCCGTAATCAGCTCTATAAGAACCTATTTTGTGGGTACTTTATTCATTGCAATGTAACATTGTAAACAACAAACTGGAACTGTTAATACAGCTCATTCTCTATACAATTATTTGAATCCAGAAAAGTCGAGCAACAGAGTAGATGTAAACTGCTTCAAGCAAATGTTAACTGAGAAAGGCTTAAGTAAGAATTCTATACTGACATAGTTAATCAACTTACAGTGGTTTGAGAACATGTATAAAAACATAAAAAAGTGCTCGGGTTAACAAGCTTCTATTGTCTGCTTGGACAAGAAAGATTTACTAATAACTGCAGTCCAGGAGCCTTGTATACTTGCATATTAATGTAGATTATCATTTTGCAACTCCTTAGTAACCTTCAGCAACTCAACACAAATACACGTACATCATTCGATCAATTGTAAGAACTTCACCAGCTAAACAAAAACCAATGAGATCTCTCAAAACAAGTACATGACTTGTGTGTTGTAGAAGTCTCATATTATGCAAAAAAGCTCCAGGATGAATCTAGAATGTGAGTTGATGAATTTCATCTATCAGAGCAAATCAAAAGATACCAAATCATGTGAGTTGATGAATTCATCAAACAGAGAAAATCAAAAGATACAAGCAAATCTAGAAGTTTTCCAAGCTATATACCTCATCGGAAGAGTCCCTTCGAGACTCCTTAATCCAAAAAAACCCAAAATTGAACAGCATTGCCCTCGACAAGAAAGCACCGGACCGAATCACAACCTCTCGTCTCCATCCATCCATATGCGCGTAATCCTCCTGCTCCTCCTCCCGATTCGGAGCCTTGAACAGCGTGCAGCAACGACAAATCAAGTAATAAACCATTAGAATCAAGATACCGACCACCAATCGAATGGGCACCAGCGTCAGCATAGCAAACCCTAACAGAACCTTCTCCTTCACCGGCAGCTCCCCTCGCCCCATCGTACCGTAAGCGTCCTTCCTAACGTACGCCGCATACCTCTTCTCCATCTCCTCGATGGATTCCGAAGCGGCGGCCGAGGCGTCGGAGGCGGCGGTGTTCGGTTTGAGGAGGGGACGGTCATCCTTGGAGGCGGCGCCATCGCCGCCGCCGCCAGAGGAATCTTCGAGCGGATCGTGGGATCCGTTGGCGCCGGCGAGGTCCTTGAGCTCGGTTGCCATGGGGGAACGAACCACAAAAACCCTTACCCTAGAATCGATCGCGTGTAGAATCTGAGGCCATTTGAGGAGAGCGGAGAAGCGAGTGATTTGTGGAGTCCGAGGAGATTCAAGAAGTCCAAAAGAATGAGGGAGAGGGCGTGAATATGACGACGTGGCGGCTGATTATTTGATTTTGTGTCAGGGTAAAAGTTTGTCTCGGATTTAATTAGATGTATCTTTCTGAGTATTGCTGTAAGTGTCGGGTTCTAGTTGTAATTATAAGTGAATTACGCGACGTGTCGTCAATGATCATATGACCATTAGATTAGCCGATGCCCAATCTCACACCCCGTGTGACCGGTGGGTCCCAAATCGGTGGTAGGCCGTTAAGGTGAATTCTGTCTTGGGCTGTTGGATCTGATGTCTGGTTCTTCTTGTAGGCCTCGGATTGGATCTTGGATTTCTGGAAGCTAGGGCTGAGGGCCTGTTTTGTTTCGCCACAAAACATCGCAAGTCGTAAGTCGTAAAATGAGAATGGGAAAAGTGAACTGTAGCAGAGAAAATATATTGTGTTTTACGGTATTTGGTTGATAAAGTGAAGTGTAAATGAGAAAGTATATTGTATTTACGGTGTTTGGTTGGTAAAGTGAAAGTGTAAATGGGAAAATATATTGTGTTTTACGGTGTTTGGTTGGTAATGTAAAAGTGTAAGTGGAAAAGTTGACCACAAAATCAACTGTAGCAGTGCTTTAAATATTATAAATACTATTAAATTAAATATACTATTGCAAATTAAAATGAATTAATAAATTTGAGATAAAATATTAATAATCTTAATATTTATTTATAACAATAATATTAATAAAATATTAGTATAATTCGTAAAATATTATTAAAATATAACTAAATAAATAATATAAAATTTTAAGAAAATCTAAAGAACATTAATAAAATTTTAAGAATACTAATAAAATATAAATATTAACAAATCTTAGAAAATAATAAAATATAGTTATAATATTATAATATTAAAAAAATACTTGAAAATTTATTATAATTTTAAATTTTATTATAATATTATTACTATATTATAAAAATATAAATTAACAAAAAATATAATTAAAATATATAATGTTATTATAATGAATTATTATTACAATATTAACATAATAAAATATTAATATAATAATAAAATATTATAATATTAATAAAGTAATTATTTATATTTAAAATAATAATTAATATATAGTAATTTTATATTAAAGTATAATATTGTTATATTAATAAAATATTAACTCTAAATAAAATAATAAAAAAATTGATATTATTAATAAAATAATAAAGTATTAAATAACAATATTAAATTAAAATATTAAATTAAAATAGTAAAATTTAAATTTAAAACAATATTAAAAATAATAAAAACCCAAAGATTAAATATAAAATAATTAAATAAGAAATTGAACACTATTATAAATATTAAATATTTAATAATATTAAATTATATATTGATTATCAAATAACTGTTTTGAACTACAAGTGGGATTATACTAGTATAGCTTCTTCTTCTTGCACACCTATTGCATGTTCCACTTTATCTTCTACTATTGAAAATGACATAAATGTTTTGTAGAAAAGTGTAGATTGTTTGGGTGGCTCACTTTGAGCCAATGTACATTGAATCATACACGCTTGGAAACCTTGGTTCGCAAAGAAACAAGTTCCATCCTTACATGTACACCCATCACGGCATACACATGCTCATCACGGACACACCATAACATGTATGCTCATGCGTACACGTGTACACATTGTGGACGAAAGGGCCACCTTGCTAGATTTTGCTATGATCGTTTACATATTGAAAATTAGCAAGTAATCTTGTTTGGGTTAGAAAAGATAATAACCCCCGTGGACCCAAAAGGAAATGGGTACCAAAGACCACCCCTTTGTTTTTTGATGTAGGAGTGGGCTCTC